>JAQMCX010000058.1:5389795-5471522 GCA_029814765.1 Acanthurus leucopareius | reverse complement strand
ACACACACACACACACACACACACACACACACACACACACACACACACACACACACACACACACACACACACACCCCCACACACACACGAATGCACACACAAACAAATCAGCTTAAAGTAGGCAGGAGGTAGTATTTATTCATTAGTGACATGCTATTTAGGGTAGCTGCTCCATAATTAACTCTGATCAAATGTACCTGGTTCTTAACAGGACTGACAGCTCCATGATCCCGCCAATCCCAGCTGACAGGGGCGGGGTTTCGGGCAGGAGAGGCTGGTTTCATCGGTCGATGAAGAGTCCACTGACTCAGAAGTGGGTTCAGGTATGTAGAGCTAAATTCTTCCTCTGGAGAAAATATCCAAACTTTTGTGTTAGAGGTTTTTTTTTCGAGAAAAGCTGATTCAACACATGAAAAGCTGAAGATGCATTTCCTCAGCGGAAACAGTGTGGAAATACAAGCAACTGCTGACAGACAGACAGACAGACAGACAGACAGACAGACAGACAGACAGACAATCAGATGTACCAGTTAGGTCGCTGAACTTGGTGACCCCATACTCAGCTGAACCTTGGTCCAAAGACTGGAGCTTCTCAGCAGTTTTCAGGTTCTCGTGGAAGATGCGCAGGCGGCGGTCGGCCTCTGCAGGGTCACAGGTCAAAAATATAAAAAAAGATTTCACATGATTTGGCACCTGAAAATGAACCCAGTGTCCCTCTAGTCCTCTCTTTTCTCAAATAACCGGTTTGCAAATATCTAATCTTTTATTAAGTATCTATTTTCTGTCACTTACTGACTGAGATATTAACAGATCCTCTGTCTACACCTGCTTATCTCTATATTTTGGTAACCGCAAGTTTTGATATTTTAAATTTGTTCAGGATATTACCATTTATAAGATTCTTAAACCCGTTAGCACACATGTTTTACTGACCTTAAAGGTCAAAAGTTTCCAAACAGGATTAAGGGTTTTTTTTTGTTACTATGTTTAGGTTGTGGACACATTAAGGCTTCAGCGTGTTTAGACAGGAATGTGGCTCTACATGCACCTTGCCAGGTTTAGCATGTTCAGTGTATATGTCTGAGTCACTCACCTTCCTGGCTGCTGTAGACCTTGTTGTATTTCACCATGAATTCTTTGAACTGGCCCAACAGCTCCACAGACTCCTGCCAGATAAAAAGAGGACAAACACACAGAATCAACAAAGCTTATCTTAAATCTCAGGTTCAAGTTGATAAAAGCATCTTACACAACAAATAGCCGCTGCTGTAGTACAAAAGAGGCAGCTACAGAGATGCAATTCAACATTGTTGTCAGTCCTGTTATTGATCCAAGACATGACATTGTTACCTCCAGAGGCAGGATGGTGGGTGCATCCATCACTTTGTTAGTTTCTTCCTGTTGAGGTTCAGCTGAGAAGAGAGACATCGTGGACGACATGTTATCCATCATGTGTCAATGTACAAAACACCTCTAATCCTGCTTCATGTATTCAAAGCACATTGACTATGACCAGGGCTGGGTAATAAGATATTACACATATTACACAAAATAATTCCCCTTAATCAGCCTGGATTACACCGGAAAAAAATGTCATTTTTAAGTTTTACATTTGATTACATACATCTGTAATAGTTAGACTTGTTACATTGTCAAGGATTACTTGATCACATTTTTTATTATGTCTATCAAATAGGTTACTAACTTTGTTATTGGCAACTTAACTATTCTTATTAATGAGGATTTATTGATAATGAATTTATTTCCTTTTAAATTTACATTAAACAGAAGGATACCTATTTTCAATACGTTTCAATAAGTGCTTCAATCAGTCTTTCACTGTTACATGATTAAAAACCCAGCAGCAATAAGAGGTTACACACAAAAAACATCCCACATGTAGTAGAACATAAACGGTACAGCTGCTGTTTATGTGAGAGCCGTTTGATTTAACCAACTTTAAATGATTAACATGCACATCGCATTTTATTAACATTAAAAAGTGATTAAAGATGTTTACGGAGAAATATTGGTGAATTATTGTTGCTTTTCAGGCTGCATCCTTTTTTTAGTTAAAGGTGCTTTTTTTACAATATTTAAGGTCGTGCAGACTTTGCTTTCAATAGCTTAATACATTTAAAAGTAATCTGACTCAACCTTGACAGTGTATTTTGCCTATTAGACAAATAAATGGAAACACATGGAAACTGAACAATTTCATGAATCATTATTGCTTAAAAACTAATCACACACCTAAGTCATCTAAGGGCTTAAGTTAAATTGAATTGTTGCACATGTAGTTTTTATCATCTACAGAAGGAAACAAATCAACATTTATTGATGGACTTTGACCTCATTTATCTTTTTGGTGTAAAGCGAGACTTATCAAGCAGAAAAGTAAACATGGCTGTTACATCATAATTGAGCAATGAAGAACAAATTGATCAAACTGTATTAAGCAACATGCAAAGTTTTTCCTGTTATAACATCCTGGCAGAACAAGATTAGGTCTTGAGGTAAAGTATGCATGTAGTCATGTCTCAGTGACAACGTCCAGACACTAAGCAAAGTAGTATTAGTGCCAATCAATTTAAGTGACAAAATACGTAAATAATTAGTGCCAACTAACATATGATTTAATGTGCTGGTGTCAAACAGCACTTTAGAGATGATTTCCCATGTATATGCTGTTCCCATATATATGCTGTCAATTTAATAGAGCCAATCTTAGGGGATGCTTCTCCTATTACAGAGGGACCAAAGCATCATGGGATAACACTGAAACCATCTAAGTGTAGTTCAATTACAGTCAACGAAACCTCTCGGGATGAGAATTTATGCAAAATGCAGTGCAGAGGAACCACAGTCATGCAAAATGAACCAGATCTGTGTCCGTCAGCTAAATTTTGATCAGATGACAGTTGTAGCTGCAAAACCATGAATCTTACATGTTCAATGATCAACATTTTTGGCTGCTGACTGACCTTTAGGCTGGCACTTCTGTTTGAGCAGAGTTGAGGTGCCCTGCCAGGGAATGTCCCACACTTCAAACACACACACCTCCGTCTGAAATCAGCAAAAATTACCCACAGGACAGAGAGAATCTACATTATGAAAAGTTAATAAACCTGATTATATTGTCATGCACAGGACAAGTTCTTAGTGTTGAGATTAATTGATTGAATAAGTGGAATAGTGGGATTAATTACAGTGCAGTCAAGCTAGCATCATCAAACAGAGTATGTGAGCATGATGTTTAAGTTCCTTGTGTCCCGTGTCTTCACATTTTAATAGTGAAACAGAATCATTTAGACTTTGTTACTCGCTGGCTTGGACAGGGTTTGTTTTCAAGAATAATGGAACAGAAAAATGAACAAATAAGTTCATGTGTCCGTGTTACACAAGCATGCATGTGGGTATGAGGCATAAATGTCCTTGGGGTTATTTCAAGTCAAACTCAAGTCACAAGATCAGATGACTGGTGACTTCTGAACAAACAGGACGATGTGCACACACAAGCATATTTGCATTATGTCTTATTAAAATATGCTTTTTAAAAACCATGACAATGACCTACTTTTTTCACTGGGTTAATTTCTTTCACTGATTCACTGTCTCTCATGCAAACACAACCATACACATACACATACAAACACACACACACACACCCTACCTTGAGTTTCTGGGTCTCAGGATAAAAGTCACATGTCCTGAGCATGGTGGATTTCTTGCACTGAGTGTTACTCAGTTCCACTGTTATAGTATAGCGGATGCCCTTTACCAGCTGGAATAAAACAAAGACACAAAACATTGGTAACTTTAAATTAGCAAAAAAAAAAAAAAGAAAAGAAAAAACAAGAAAGAATCTTTACACTTAAGGAGCAAATATTCAGATGTGACTAAGTGTTTAGTAATCTAATGGGCATACAATATGTGTGTATTTTTAGCCAGACTAAGCATTTTAAGAGCATGTATTGACTACACATTTCTACTGCAACTGGATGCTTCTTTTGCTGCATGGACACTCTGGTGGAACTAGGCCATACAGCACGCAGATAAATGGCAGTGCATTGCAATTCTGGTGAGGGTCTTTGGTGCTGTCAAGTTGGGTTACACTCAACAATGTGACTTCCGGTTGAAAGAAATGATGAACTTACTGGGAGGCATGTGCTGCCCGTACCCTTTCCATGTTGGCCTTTTTATAAAGTAATGGCACAAAAAGATAAAAACTACATAACAGGTTTGAGGGGAAAAATTAAATCAAAATCCACTTCCTCATTCGTTTTTATTTTGCACAACAGCATAGCAAAGCACAGCAGCATTTGCATCGCAGTGAACGGCTTGTGCTATTATTTTGGAGGAAATCACCCCATTTACGGTTTATGTTCGGCTAATTCTTGCTAACGCGACACATATTTAAATAGGCTCCAGCCTTCTCTGTTTACATGGATTGAGCACATCATGTAATAACTTAATGTAACATGATGTACCTTTACAACACCAACATTCTCCATCCACTCAGTTGTTAACAAATAAGATCCTCAAATTGTAAAGAATTAAATGTTAAAAAAAACATTGCATGTTTAATGATATCGCATGTTACCTGTTTTGTAGCGGAGATGAGCCGGCTGACTTTGCGGAGGTGCATGGCGTTGGAGCCCCGGTTGTAACGCTCTTCAGCGAACTCCAAAACCTTTTTCAGGCCTGGGTCGGACTCCTGCAGCCGGATTGGAGAGCCTGGAGGCCCAAACAAAGGCCGGTCAAGGTCCTCACCAAGTCCGAGTACAGAGCCCAGTACGGCGGCCAGGGCCAGCCACAGGATTATAGGACAACAGCGGAATCCGACCATCATCTTGGTCGCTGGCCGATGTAAAAAAGAAAGGGATCTGTCAGTCTCTGCTCAGTTAAAAAAGAGGGATGTTTGTTTTTCTCGAAGAAAAATCGATCCCAAATTGCAGCAGTGGTTATACAAGAGGTAGCCTGACGTCCCAGTGTTGTTGCCAAACAAATCTAACAGAGAGGCTGTGGGAGGAGTCAGGGAGGATTAATGAATGGG
Source organism: Acanthurus leucopareius (assembly GCA_029814765.1). Lineage (NCBI taxonomy): Eukaryota > Metazoa > Chordata > Actinopteri > Acanthuriformes > Acanthuridae > Acanthurus > Acanthurus leucopareius. Next base: position 5,466,466 of record JAQMCX010000058.1, on the reverse strand, counting down.
GCGGGTCTCACTGGATCACACGCATGACTCCTTTTTCCCTCTCCTGTTGAGTTTTATAGCGGCCCTTATCCAAATGCGTTAAATTACTGCCACCTACTGGATTTGGACCGAACATACTTTTTTTTTTTTTTAGTGTATACAGTTTTTGTACCCATCTCCAAATACCGAATTAATTTTCTCTTTAGGAATCTGGTTTAACAAATTTCAATAGGAAAAAAAAAATTGATCCTCAGTGGAAAAAGTTGGCTTTTTCAGCAATACAATGAGAGCAACAAGTACTGATAAGTGATTGTTCTAATGAATAAATGAACTAGTTTACTTTGTACTTTGACAAGATTGTGTAATGGCACTTATTTTTGCCTCTACAAATAGAAAGATGATATAGTAAAATATAGATTATTATGCAATTCAATATAACATTCACATGGTGAAATAAAATGCACATGATGAATCATGGGATCTAAAGAAATGTGGATGCTGGTTATTCTTATGACTTGACACGCGGTTATAAATAAAGCCACAAGAGGGAGACAAATATCACAACTCTATCATCCTGTCAGTGGACATTTATTTTGAAAGTAAAACCCAAAGACGTTATTACAAAACAACTACACTTTTTTCTTACACTGTCTCTGCTTACATTGTAACATAATAGAATAAATATTCGGAAATACAATTGGTGTAATTTTTGTCAAATTCATTCATGTTTAAAAGACTTTACGTGGAACTTACGTTCTTACTTTTGATTGCACTTTTCTTTTGGAGGATTGTCGCCGGAAGTGAATTTGTTGCTGCTGCTGGCGAAGCACTGGCGCTAGCGCTGCTAGCACCGCGGGCAGCAATATCTTCTGACGACAGCTAAGCTAACAATTTAAATCGGTCGAAAGAGGCTGCCTGACGACGTTTTGAGTACTCTCTTAGTGAATCGGATATCAGTAGCCACCACGTAACCACTCAATAGCCAAAAGTAGTGTCCTGAACGTTATGACTAATTTATTTTTAGGGCCCAGGTTATATTCTTAGCATTAGCCTGTGAGCAAAGGTCTGACAAACTGGCGGACATGGAGACTCAGGGGATTGAAGACATGTTTGACTTTCGTCGGTAAGTCAGCTAATGGCAGTTAGCTAATGGAAGCTGCTGTTAACCTTCAGCTAACGCTAATTAGCCGCAGTTGCAGTGATATTGCAGTCCTGTCCAGTATTTGGAAGAAGTGTGGTATTATGTTTGTCCCCTGACATCTATCGTTGGCTAGCTAACTGGTGTAGGTTTCCAAAGAAGGACAAAATGACATTTTTTAAACGTACAGGTAGCTAGCTAACTTAGCTGCGTGTTGGTGACGTTAACGTAAATGCCAACGTTTATTATGCAATCTTATGCAACTCTTATCGATGTACACATCGCGTTATCGTGAGCCGATGCCCCAACCAGACCAGGTAGCTTAGCCTTAATTAGTTGCTGGACTTCACATCGGAAAATGGCAGCATTGTCCTCTGTTGTTTAAGTTTTTCTGAAGACTCAACTTATGTAAAAACACAGTTGGCTAAGACAACGTTTGTACCTCCGTGTGTGTCCAGTGAATAATCTGCCATAAATGTCATCGCGAGTTTAAAAAAATAAATATGTGTCAGTCATATACCCTATAAGTAAATAAAGTAATCCATCTTTCGCATGGATACAGGCGGGATAGGTGGAATGTTGGTGTGGCAGCACTGACTCTGGTCTCGGATTTAAGGACAGAGTTGGATTTACGCACTATTGTGCATCCATGATCTTTTACTACTCATGGAGAGACACGTGTAATAACGTACAGAAAACGAAAGCTGCGAGTTGTGGTCAGATACGACACAGAAAAACAGTTATGCAGACTCCAGAATGAAGGAGACGGGTGGTAATTCCTCTTTATTGGTAACTTATTTTCATATTCGTAAAAACTTTGGTGTTGGAAATATTTTGAACCGTTCTGCTGTTTTCCCAGTATCCTGAAGTATTAATCACTGTATATAGGGACCAGTCTTGAGTTATGGTAAAAAGTTGAAAAAGGTAATATGAGTCCACTCTAAACATGACTTCTGTTTGCTTTCAATTTGCGTATCTGCGTGTGATTGAGGTTTGTGCAACACTTCTAAGCTGCTGTCAGTGTGATTCATCAACTCTGTATACTGTCCAGATCTAACTGGCAAGGACATTATTTCCTCATTTTCTACTTTCATGTAGTGCATTGAGAGTGTCTTTTTAACATCTTCAACTCTATTTTTACAGGTTTCCCAAAGATGCCGTTGTCCTCCTGTTGCTGCTGATTTACTTTCCAGTTGGCATTTGTTTGACATTAATACGGATTTTTATTGGTGTTCATGTGTTCTTGGTCAGCTGTGCACTTCCAGAAAGTTTTGTTAGAAGGCAAGTATTTTTAAGTATTCATGTTTCTACTAACGCCTTTTATTCTCACAATAACAGTTGCAGTTGTGGTAGTCAGTGTAGTTGTCACTTGTGTGTTAATAATAGTTCAAGTGTACGTTTATAATAATTGGGATGCGAATAGCAGTAGGAATATAAAAAAATCAGAGACTGAGTATAACTGCAGCATGGCTGCCTCTTACAGCTGTACTTCCTGCATTAAATTCAGCCTCACAACTAAATACCTTTTAGGTGAGTGAATGCTCAGTGTATTTGATATATTTTAGCTCTTAATAATTTCAATGTTTGAAAAAGTTTCAAGGTAACAACCGTGGTTTTGAGGAACCTTTAAAAAATAGCATTTACATAGATATTGTTAGCAAACTGAGTTCATCCCTCAAAACTGTACGTTACTGACCATGGTAATACTGAATGTTATTGAGATACCTCAACTGATTTGGTCTACCTTTATATTTTATTTTCTTAGGTTTATTGTAAGGATTATGTGCTCGGTCCTGGGGATGCATGTAAGACAGAGAAACCCTCGCTCCAGAGACAAAAACACCAAGCTGTACATGTGTAATCATGTCACAGAGTTTGATCACAACATAATCAACCTTCTGACCTCCTGCAATACTGTGAGTGTTCGACTCTTAGAATCCTCTTTGCTAAACATCTCTCATTCATAATTATAATAAAATGCTTCTTGCGCTAGTTAGTAGCCATCAGCATGCACCAACTACCATTTTTCCACTGATATAATTGTGAACCGTGACATGCACCACTCCAGGTTTATATGTATCTGCTTTAAATTGCAAAATGTTTACTTTAGTGCTGTGTGTGTCACAGTGCTGATTATCATGAATGAGCCCTATGAAGTTATTGTGCTAAAATCGGTAGTTTTCCCTGTATTTCTGTGTGCATTGACAGTTGGTGCACTTGCAAACCTTTTAGATTGATGTGACGTTTGAAGTACTATGAACGGTCTCTTAGTGAAACTGTAAGGATGAAAGTATGTAATTTCCTGTGTGTAAATGACACATGTAGACAAATGTGCACAGGTGCAGGAAGCATTTATGCAAGACTAAGCATCTTTTTATCCCATCTTTGACCTTTTTTTATATTTTGCCTGTACAAATCTTTGACTCTTTGACTGTACACATTTTAGCCCCAGTTAGAGGGCTCCACAGGCTTTGTGTGTTGGGCCAGAGGCTTCATGGAAATACACTCAGCATCTGGTCAGGACGCAATAAGAGAATCTCTTCAGAGGTACTGCTCCACTGAGGGCACCCCACCTTTGCTCCTGTTTCCTGAAGAGGACACCACAAATGGGCGCGCTGGCCTGCTCAAGTTCAGGTTAGTGCTAACATTTTTATTGTTGAAGGTAACTGCCCAGACCGCATGTTTTATTTATGACACTGATGTAGACATGGTTATTATTTGTGAGGGGTTTTGGTTGACCTAATGTTAGTAAAAAGAATGACCCTGTGAAAGTAACTTTTTTTTTCAAAAGTTCTACACAAATTCTTATGTCTGGTTTTAGCTGTTAATGATCAAACCAGATGTACAGCACATTAGTAACTAGTTGAGAGCTGTATTTGGACACAGAAACAGTGTTTTGGCCTTATGACTTTGGTTGTAAAAAAGAACCTGAGATTTAATCAAGCTTGCCACAAATTATCATTTCTCCTCCAAGGCCCTTTGAGATAGAGATGAATTACTTTGGCTGTTGTTTCCTCCTGCTAATTTCCCTCTAGAATTACATGAGCAAATGTGTAAGGAAGTGAAAACAGCTGCAGAGCTGATGAATTTCTATGGTTAATTTGACAACCTAACAACACAGTGTACTGCATATTCTGCTGAAGTCTCCTAGAGATGCCCTGAAACCTAAAAACACTTGGAGGAGCACTCCATAATAAGGTCAATATTGTAGTGGGGGTTTTTTTGCAGAGGGCTTAAATTACAGTTTATTTTATATTTTTCTTCACATAGTAAAAGGTACATCATCAGAACAGAATTCCTTTGTCCATATATGAAACAAACTAGCAGCTTACTGGCTGTTTTCCTCATGATTCTCCATGTGAACTGTCCAACTTCGTGGATATTTTTAAAACAAAGAAATTCTGCGTGTGTTCAGAACTCTACTCCATGTTATTTAACAAAAAGGTGCTTGTTAAAACCTTATGTCTTCACAGCACAAGACTCACGAACTAACATACTGAATGTGCTTGTTTCCTCTCAGTTCTTGGCCTTTCTCACTGACTGATTCCATTCAGCCTGTGGCCTTACGGGTGACCAGACCCTTGATTGCTTTGGTAATGTCCTTTTAACTTGAATTTGAGACAAAAATAAGAGTGCAAGTAAAGATACAAAAATGAGATTGATACCATTACCAAAATATGATTGTCGGCATTCACATTTTGAATTTTAAATGCTGTCTGAAATATTTGATTGTTGCACAAAAAATACATAAGAGGAGTTTTCTAAATGTTGATAATGACACAAAAACCATGTATCTTTTTTTTTTTATTTTCTGTAATACACTGAAATGACTAATGTTAAACAACACAGGAATGATAGAAATTAGTAAGGGAGAACTAAATATAAATTTAATTACACTTGATATTACAGAAAAATATTGAATGAAATAACTCTTGTGTTTCCATGTGCAGCAGTTGTTCAGTTGCAGTCTAGTTGCAGGAAAGTTTACCAGTGGCAAAGCTATTATTGTCCACATCCTCTCTGTGACTATTTGTGCATATGTGGTTTAATATAGACTCACTGCATAGAGTTCCCAGGCACTGTGCCCAAATTCTGTTTTTGATTCTAAAATAGATAATTATTATATTAGGCTGTGAAGCGGGGTTTTTTTTAGGGTATTAGCACATGCCCCTGCCCCCAATGCCCCCACCCCTTATAACCATTCAGCATTGATTAATAGAATACATACAAGTTTGTAAAATAAATTATTCTAAATAAGTCTAAAATTCCAAACGGAAAAAAAAAAGATTCACAGTTGCACATATCAAGCACAGTTACACACATACTCACACACAGTGAACTTGCAATTAAAGAGCCTATGGTTCAATATACACTTTACCAGTTTCAGAAACGTTACACAATAACTTAGAAAAGAGCTGAACCATGTAACAGCTTGTTTTGCATGTATCTGCTCTCTATATTGAACTGGCAGTTCAGTACTGGATGAGTTAGTTATAGAGAACATGTTGAATCCCATGATGATTCTATACAAACATGTCATCCAGTGTCACTGCCATTCTCAGAGATATGAAGGAGGACAAGGCACATTTTAGACACAAAGAAATATTAATTGCTTTAAAATGTACTGCAGTATATCAATATGATTAACCTCATTGTATTTCATCTCTCCACAGAGCACACCAGAGTCAAGTTGGCTGTTGGAGCTCTTGTGGACTTTTTTTGCTCCATGTACAGTGTATCATGTAAGGTACTAAATACTTTGTATCATTATTTTTTATCAGCAATTGCTTGTGAAAGTTGAATTCCAGTCTTTCAGCTGAATGGTCAATAGGTCTCCAGTAGTTTTTTATGTAGACTAAGGCTGTTTTGTGAAGATCTGAGTCATGTAAACGAGATCCACTGACTACAAAAAACAAAAGTTGATGCAAAGCCGTGGCTTTGACACAAGGAACAACCCCGGGCTCATCTCTGGCCAGTAATGATGATTAATGAGCATGACTCTCAAATAGTTTTTAAAAGAAATAGCTTTCATAACACTCTGAGTATCCTCAGTTTTTGATTAGTCTCCCATTAAATTTAAGCGGTCCTGCTGTTGTAATGGTTTGTCAGAATTACCGCTTATTTTGCTTTTTATGTTTTTCATTTTCATCTTAGTTGGCTCCCACCAGTATCCAGACAAGAAGGGGAGTCCATGCAGGAGTTTGCCAACAAAGTCCAGGAGGTAAACCCAATGGTTTTCAGCTGTGTATACTCATAAAGGGCTAGACTGATAATGACAGAAATAAATATGTTGCAGAAATGCTACACAAGTTCACTTGATACAGTTTTCTGGCCCCAGCACCTTTACCCAGATCACTTGTTCGTAAACTGTGAGGTCTTGCTTTAGTCCCCTCTTACATTTTTTTTCTCAGTATCACTAACTGCCTCTTATTTCCTGAATTTGCGCTATAGTTATATGTTAAATGTTTGTCTTCAATTTCAGCTGTTAGCCAGTGAACTTGGCTTGGTCCCCACCAAGATCACTAAAGCTGACAAAGCAGAGCACATCAAAAGGAAAAAACACAGAGAACCACAAACAGCTACAAGTAAGAAAACAAGTCAATCGAACATCTGAGTCTCTACATGTAGGAACTCAGCTGATCATTTTGGAGTTTGGGGGATGTCAGCTGCTCTTTTCCTTACCTCAGGTGTCAGACCTGCCTCCATCGGCCTTGGGTTCGTGGTCCAGAGTTTGGGCACAGATGATCATAGAATTGCTAAAATGGCCCAACAGGTGAAGGATGTGCTGCCTCATGTCCCACTGAATGTAATCACAAAGGACTTAGGTAAAGGCTTAGTTTCAGTTTGACCTCACGATCCTGCCAACACATTGTAATGACTGCCGTTCACTGCTGCACTTATATCTACTCTGCTCCACCACACTTTGTTCTGTTCACTGAATTTGTAAATCATTGATCAAAAAAACAGGATTTATAATGCCATACATTTATGAGTTGCACTTTGATTTTGTACAGCAAAAACCAATTGTGTTGACACCACCATAACAAATCTTCTGGAGAACAAGGAGGAAGCTCAAACAGAGGCAACCGGGATGTTGACATTTGGGTCTTCGAAGAGCAGCTCCTACTCCTCTGGTTCTGCACCCACCATAAAGGTTGGAGCTTGAAACCCTCTGCTGTGTCTGAGCTCACTTACTGAGGAGTTATTCGATAAGGATCTGTTGAACCTTGTATGATTAAAGATGCTAATCTTGTTAACTTAGTAAGTTATTTTTTCTCTGAGGTCTCACAGGGAAGTGTAAGTTGCACAGAACTATTTGCATCGTGTCACATTGATTTTAATTGTTTCCAAATTTAATCCATCCAGCTAATTGTTTATACCATATTGTTAATTTCATTTTCTTCTTATCCACAGCCTGCTGCCAAATCTTTTGGGAAATCACCAGCTGACAGACATTTGTCTCTCCAAGAGAGAAAAGAAGCGCTGTACAATTTTGCAAGAAGGTGAGATTCTCTTGCCATTAGCAATGTGACTCTATTAAGAGAAAAGTTTTTTTTAAATATTGCAGGAGAAAGGTCAGCCACACATGATGGAATCAAATTTTCTAATCGTCTCTCAGCTATTGTTTCAATCAAATATTTCTGGGCCCGTTGAAAATGCTCCATGTCTGTTCAGTTCATGTTAAGAAGGCACCTCAGAGAAAAGCCAAAGCTGCTTTATTATGCACAACATCTTGCAGCTGAGCAGAGGTGAACAGTTTTGCAATATTCATTGGGACTGAGATTTACTTTGAATTAATTCCAAGGGTCATGTCTGCCACTCAGTGCTGATTTTACAGAGTGTTAAAGCAGCACCGAGCCAAAGTCTTATGTAAAAAAACACCTGTCTTCCCTAATTTAGATCCTATAGGCTTGTTCTGAGATCCAGACAGTCTCTGAAACAGCAGCAAAGGAGAAAAGTGGATTAACCAGCATGAGATCTTAAAATGTTTTGTTTCTTTGGCAAAAAGGTTTCAACCAGTAGAATCGTTAATAATCAGTCGTTAAGCAGTCACATTTTTGACAGATTATTCTAACTTTTGTAGAGTAAACACTGACTGTTGTTTCATGTTTCTCCTCATCTAGACGCTACATTGAAAAACACGGATTGGATCAAGAAGACAGTCACTGAACACACTTTGGGTCAAGCCATCATTTAAAACTTGTCAGAGAGAAGACTATTCAACCCACATAGCTGTCTAATTTGAATGGTGATTTTATATTCTGCCAACAGGTTCTGTTGAAAAACAGATTTTGTTAATTGCATTAACGGAGACAAGTATTCAGAACATGTATACATTGATGGAATGGTGATTATGCATGTGTTTAATTCTTCATTCTGGCTGATACATAATTTTGATAACAATTTGTATTACGATCCACTGACTGTGAATCATCTATTTATTTTTATAATGTCCAGAGTTGTTGATGAAAATAAATTTCAGCTTGACCTTAATAAATTTCTTACTGTCCATGTTTCAGTTGATTGTTGACATTAGTGTTTAAGCTTTGTTTTGGACAGAATATTCATTTTTTAATGTAAGTTGAATATTTTGAATATTAAATCTTTAAATTTAAGTGCTACTGTTTTTTTTATTTCTTCATTATTTCAAATTCATGTCTGCATTTTCCCTAAATGCGAGACAACTAAATCATTCCACAAGGGGGTGCCAGAGAGTAAACCTCTGCTGTGGCTCTTATGCTTAGTGGTCCTATGTAGTTCTGGAGAAGACTCGTTTAATATCTGTTATGTCCTCGTTACTACACATTTGATAATCGGGGTACACAAAACAATAAAACCAAAAAACCTAAGACTGGTATTTAATAATTCATGCACCATGAGTATATGAAATTATATGAAAATGAACAAGTGAGATGGAGTAGGCAGAAAGAATGATGATATCAAAACCAAAAAAGTCTTGAGATATACCTAATTTAACTGTTGTTGATGTTTCTGGTATGCAGCTCGGATTCAGTCAGAAAACTTTTACAGTGCCTTTGAGTAGCTCTTACAGAAAAAAAACCTCACAATGACTGGATTTAAAGTTATAGTAAATATTGAACGCTCAACATCTTGCAACATCTACGTACAGTGGTAATTTGAATGTTTCCGTGCTGAAAACATCACATCTCGATAGCTCGTGTATCTAAAAAGGTGCAAAAAAAGTGGTTATAGTAGGTCAAATTAACTAACATTTTTTAAGGGGACATTGATTAGGTAGCTGGTTTTACATTTGCTGGAGCCGCGAATTTGCGTCTGAATTAGATTTAAATGACTATTGTCAGACTGTCTTTTTTCCCGCTGAACGTAAAGGCAGCTTTCCTCTACAACGGATGTGACGTTTTCTTCCTTCCTCTCAGTACAGACAAGATTTAAGCTACTAACTTCGCAATGTCAGGTCTCGAGGAAACTTCAAATGAATCTGTAGACGTGAAAGAAGATAAAGAGTTTGATGTAGATGCTGAGTATCACCTCGAGGATGATTATTTTGCTGACCCGACGCGATATAAATTTTACAGGTAGTGCGCGGTTATCTTTTCTTCATAAATGTTTGGGTGGCTAGCTTGGTAGCTGCTCAGATGTTACCTAGTAAATCAATCAAGGCTAACTTTAATTTGCTTTAAAACAGTAATGTTTGATGACTTGTAGCTTGACGTTAGTTTAACGTCAGCTTCAGTAAAGAGTTAGGTTTAATTTTCCATTATAACGCTACCGGCATTATCTGTGGAATCAACAGCAGTTCATAGACAATTACTTATTGGATCAGTGTTGTGCTAACAGTTTATTCACTGGTTAAGTTCAGTCTCATAGCTGCTAAGCAGCTGAACTTTTAGAAAACAAATGCTGTGGTATTGCAACGATTTACGGTTATTCTCTCACTATGGTTTACATTTTTCTTAGCATCTGTTTAACCACATTCACATAGTAAGGTTACAGTGAAAGTGCCAGCTACTTCTGCTAAAATGCTTTCAGGCTGTATTGTAGATTAGCAGCCAGGAAATCCACCTTCGTGTTTCTGTGTTTCAGAGACAGAAAGGAGTGGGCTGACCTGGAGCCTGTTCCGCAGGATGATGGACCAAATCCTGTAGTGAAGATCGCCTACTCTGAGAAGTGTAAGATTGTTCGGATTGTTTCTATGACATGAGATTCCTGTAGAAGATCTCATTGAAGTGAAAGTGACTATCAAACACCTGCAGATGTAACATGGTACATTTGTAATAAATTAATAATTATGGCCATAGTATTAAACTAGAGGTGAATAACTGATCTTTTATTCGGTAGTAGTTTGTCAGACCTTTGTTCGAGTTTTATAACTAGTGAAAATGTATTTCTTTCAACAGTCTCAGATGTTTATGACTATTTCCGTGCACTCCTAAAGAATGATGAAAGAAGCGAGCGGGCTTTCACCTTGACTGCAGAGGCCATCGAGCTGAATGCTGCCAATTACACAGTTTGGTGAGCACGCTGCATGTTGTGAATGTGGAAGAGGAATTTAATATTTAGTAGTGTCTCATTTTCATACCTTGTTGGGGAACAAAAACAAGAGATATGAATGTTTGTTAAAAATCATAAATTTTAGATTTGTTAACTAATGCTTATTTTGAGAACCTTTGCACCTCCCAGTCAAACAATAAGACAATAAACAATAAACAATAATACATCTTATCTTTGGATCACAATTTAAGTTTGGTTAGTGATGACCCTTATTAAAGGAGCTCATAGTTTGACATACAGTCACTCTCATTACATTTTCTTACCTTCTATTTAGTTGGATGAGTACATCTGTCTAATTTGTGTAAAATGAGCATTTCCTCTGTGGAAGTGTACTGTAACAGCTCTTGGGTTTGGGTACGTGCAGGCACTACAGGCGAGTACTATTACAAGCACTATCAAAGGACCTAAGGGAGGAGATGAGGTACATTACCGCCATCATCGAGGAGCAACCAAAAAACTACCAAGTCTGGTGAGTGCTGCAAAATTCATTTCAGGCCACATGTTTTTTGGCTTCTTCGATAAGGAGATATTACTAGAGAAAATATTTATGATTGTGGTAATTAATATATGTATAGTATTTGTTTGAAAAGGCTCTCCATGTCAGTGTCTTTCTTTTACTTACCTTTACTAAAAGTAGTTTAAAAAACTTGTTTTCCAGGCATCACAGACGTATGGTGGTAGAGTGGTTGAATGACCCCTCAGAGGAACTTGAGTTCATTGCGGACATTCTCAGCCAAGATGCAAAGAACTACCACGCCTGGCAGCACAGACAGTGGGTCATCCAGGTAGGTGTTGGAGCTCTTAGCAGAGTTTGGCTTTAGAAAATCAGGGCTGAGATCCAGTTTTCTGCCCACTGTGAGCCACTCTGCCAGAATGAATCTGTTACTTATTCATTTAGTTGTTTGTTTATGGGCTGTTTGAGCCTCTCTGTGGTCAGCATTTGTCCCATGCAATGCAGGACCACCACTAAAAGCACGATGTGATTACAAAAACAAGTGCGATGCCAGTATTTGTCTAATTTAATCTCCAGGAGTACAAACTGTGGGACAACGAGCTGGAGTTTGTGGAGAATCTCTTGGAAGATGATGTGAGGAACAACTCTGCGTGGAACCAGAGGCATTTTGTAATTTCTCACACTACAGGCTTCTCTGATCCAACCGTAGTGGAAAGAGAGATTCAGTAAGTGCTTTTGTGGGGTTATGTAGATACAGAGTTAATATGCACCCTTTAAATTAGATGAAGTGATATCAGTTGTGAGTCACAGTACTTTTCATGACTAATTTAATGATCCCAAGCTTTACATGAAAATATATACCTGTGTTGACACTAATTTCTTTCATGATTTCTCACTTGCTGAAGTACATGTCCTACAAACAAACTAATAGAAACTCATAAAAATGCTGGCATTGTGCATTTGGATTAAGTTTTCTCCTGCAGACATGTGACTGCTTTGCCTCTTTGTGTGTAAGGTATTGTCTGAATCAGATCAGGAAGGCTCCCCACAATGAAAGTGCATGGAACTATTTGAAAGGGTAAGATTTAACATATCAGATAATTCTTTATACAGTATCTCTGAGTTCTGGATAGCTGCAGGAAGCAAGCTCAAAAAAAAAAGTTCAGTGTGCTATCATCATTCAGACACTGACATTGTGCCATGCTACAGGGGAAAAAAATCAAGTGGAGACTATAAAAAATGGAGAAGCTCTCTGACAGTATCCTCTCTTATTTTATTCCAAGGATGCTGCAAGACAGAGGTCTGTCATCTCAGCCAGACCTGCTGGAGAGAGTCCTGGAGCTGAAGGAGACACACTGTTCACCATATCTGCTAGCATTTTTGTTCGATTGCTATGAGGACGCCTTGGAGAACAGCTGCCAAAAAGAAAATGTTGGGGAAGAAGAACGAAAGGAAACTTTAAGAAAAGCTCTAGAAGTAAGAGGAAAATACAACCTCAGAAATTGTTCCAACTTTGTGATTATTATGACTCTGCAGATTTCTAACATTTAGCAGGTGCTTAATCTTTGCCACCAAGAGATGCACAGCTTGTTGACAAGTCTGTGAGAGATTAGGATTATTTTGTTTTAGAAATAAACTTTTTAATGTCATTATTGTCGTTTTCTGACCTACTTTGTGTTTGTTCTCTACCGTCTTGTAGATTTGTGAACTTCTGGCACAGGAGAAAGACACCATCCGTAAGGAGTACTGGCTGTTTTTGGGACGCTCTTTAAAGAACAGATCTGGAATCAGTGACCCCCCTGACGATCCTCCTGAACCATCAGTCCCAGCATCTGGGCAACAGGAGACGAGCTAGACCAGCAGAAGACTTGCACCAATTTCACTCCGATAATGCTTCATCAATACTGTACAGAACCAACCCACACAGTTCGATATTAACGTAAAAATGCCATGATGTGTATGACTGAAGAAGCTTCTTTAAACTGTCACTAATATGAGATCAGCTGATGGGATGGATTGAAGTCAGATCAAACCTAGAGACCTAACTTTTAATGAAGTGTGATAATGCTTGGTTGCGAACACAGTGGATTAAATGCTAATCATCGTTGACTTTTTTTCTCATCTGAACACACTAGGATTAAACAACTACACAGTTAGGCTGTGTTGTACATCTGAGAATGAAATCCTTTTGCCATTTTCTCATCATCTTTAGTTTCATATTAGCAGCTGTTTTCTCATCACTCAGTACTGACACGTGAAATTTGCGTGCACACGATACTCTAGTTAATGTCTTGATGGAAGTTAAACAGCCTGAGTTAATATCTGGTAAGAGACAGAAATCTGAAACCAGCAGGAGAATTCTAATATCTATATTCTTTTGTGTTGTATTTTTTAAACAAGCTTTGTGGTCACTTCAGAGTTGTGAATGAACACTGATGACATAACTTTAATCAAGACTTTTAAATGACGTGTTGTGTGCATGTAAACCTTTGCTTCGTCTAAACCCTGGAATAGTTCTTAATTCTTCATTTCTGTCATTCAGTGAATATGTGTCATTGTGCTGTACTGGAGGGAAAAATAAAACTTTGTAGTAATACTGCGGTTGGCTTGTGAAACCACTTATCAGTGATAATAAAGCAGATGAAATGCAGTGGTGTGCTGCTGCTGCTGCTGCTGCATTCTGATCAATGACTCGCACAGCGTCACAGCTCTCCCTTTTGGCCCAAATGATCAGCTGCTCTAAATGAGCCACTTTCTTGCTATTGGACAGAGTTTGTTCTGTTTGGTCCTCTGAGCTGTGCTGCCAGGAGAAAACCAGCGAGCCCCTGTGCACACAGCACATGTATTGACACTCACAGCCTCATGTCCTGGACTCCCTTGGAGCTAGGAAATGGATTTACTCCACTAGATGCAGCTGTTTCTACTTCTGCCGACACTGCACACAATCCATCCCTCCAGTTTTTTGACCAAGCAGTTGGTTTGCCAGCAGTGTGTAATTACAGCTTCTCTAGAATACTTGATATTAGGGTTGGATGGCTCGCTTTTCTCTGCTTTTCCTCTTTGGTGTGGAGGACACAGTGATTGGCAAGTTTACGTCATCCACAGTCATGACGTGACTGAGCATAAAGGCCATATGACACTGTGATATTATGAGGCATAAAGGCAAGTGATGTGATAAATTGAGTTTTAATATGCAAGCCAACTGTAAAAGATCTCCTTCCCTGTCCTTTAACTAAATGTGCTGGTTTTGTCTGTGTGACTTTGAGTCAATTTGCATGAGTGTGAAGCAGCTGCTTTGTTGATTAAGAGCTGAAAAAACAAAACACACCATGCGGCTCGAAATCCAGGCTGCCAAGTGAATATGAATGTTGGCCACACTGTTTCAACTTATTAAACAAAACAGGGATACCTGCTGCATCACTTCAAACACTGTTTGGAGGACAGTGTTCTCTAGTGGTTAAACACAGAACCAAAAACAAAAAGGGTCCCAGACAGTGTGTAATTAAAATACTAATTAAATGCAGCACAAGTCCAAACAAACCACCCAGGTTCCTGCTCAGTCTGCAGGCTCCAGAGATTATTAAATACAGGTAAGAGGGAGGGAACCAGCAGCCGAGAAGCCGTCCTCTGCTCTGCTGTCCAAACGTGACTTCTATATGTTATCATGAAGGCTACTTTTTAAGACTCGAACAAAGGCACAGTGGATTAACAGGACAGGAGTCATGGGCGAGATCCAGCTCACTTCTGAGACGTCTGTTTCTTCTGGTGGAGAAGGCAGCTAATCCTGTGTGGGATTCTGCAGCCTCTCCGTTTATCACAGAGTCAGCCACATGTTTACTGGGACACAGATGCATTGATCCAGAACCATACAGCACATGTACGATGTTTGAGGGGGCACATATTTGCATAAATCCTGTATCACGATGTTATTCAATACAAAAAAACAACAACAAAAAAACAGACAGTAGAATCTCAGATGAAGGCAACCTGCAAATTTGGAAAAAGGCAGCAGTTAAAAAAAACAAAAACTCGTGACTCCATGTGACGTTTTTATCACATGTCAAACTGTTTTAACACCAACACTTTTAGAAGGCACGAGAGAATTCAGTGGCATATTCATCTTCTCTGGCAGTTTGAACACCTGAAAATAAAATGGAGTTTTGTTGAGTCTAAATAGTATGTAGTTAAACAGATTCAATAGGGATCCTCTGGCCTCTGGACTAAAATTCACAATTTAATTTACAATCAGTTTTAATAGAGAAGACTTTCAGTGCAGTTTTTCCACCTTCCACAATCACTCAAACTAAACAAGACAGCGTGCACTAAAGGTACATTAAAGTGTTTACTGAATAGTGGGAAGACAAAGGTTAGCCCTTCCAGAAGTCTGTCTTTTGTTTGTTTGAACACACCACATCTTATTACAAAAAGAAACAGCCAACCTGGTGTGTGTGCTGGCAGGATAAAGTGGATTCCATCTTATATTGTCCTTAATATGAACAAAAGCTTTAAATAAACAATGAATTGATCCAACAACAAGTACTGTGTTTAGTTAAAGCTTCTAATGTTGTCAGAAAAAAAACAGTAACACCACGTCAGTGTCACACTGACACAGTGGCTGACAGGCTCCTTCCTTACAATGAAGATGGGCACCATAGTTTATCATGAGGTGACCCCACACACACAAATACTCAAGACCACAGTGTGTGTGTTAATCCATGGTTGAAAATGGTCCACAGCAAATACACTTTCTCACAATACCAGTTCCACAAATAAAGAGTCTACAAAAAGCCATTACTCTCTCTGTTTTCTTTCTGTATCTACAGTTTAATAAAAAAAAGTCAAAGACTATCTTAAAAAAACAAACCTCTCTGTCCTGTAACCTCATGCATGTGTTCAGAATCATTATATCTCTCCTTTCTTATCAAGGACCAAATCATAGTCTGATCAGCATCATCAGCATTATCCCAGCACTGCTCCACAATACAGAAGAAAAATCTTTGAACAACATGAATATCCATTAAACAAATGCCACTATTAATCTTCTTTAAGGCGTAGCAGAACAAGCACAATGATAGTACTGGGTGTGGAGGAAATGTACTGAAGTATTAATCAAGTTTCTGCATCTGCTGTCTCCAGGCCAGCCAGTCAATGCCTGAAGGATGATTTATAATTGACTTCAAGTTTGAGAGCATAAAAAAAAATAACTGGGTGGGATGTTGAATGGACATGCACGGCTCACACACAAACTGTTGTTAGTCTCTCTGATTTAAACCTCTTCCTTGAATTGAGTTCGTGTGGCTCTTTGTGCCCTTTTTTAAGTTTTTAAAATTTGTCAATTAACAGTTGCTACATGGAAACAAATTAAAAGTATTTAAAGTTGAGGGATGAAGTCAAATAGTTCAAATTAAAATGACCAGGAATAGAGTTTGTTGTCAATAGTTAAACTGACTTTTGATTTAGATTACTGGAAGAAATTGTGTAATTTTCTTCTAATCAGTTGTTAAGTTAATGATTGATTATTGTGATGGCAGCACAGGTGACAGTATTAATTAGACAATGAAAGGACTTAGTTGGGGTAGCTCAACATTATATTTGGTCTAGTTTTATACTAAAAAAGCTGCACACAAACAGGGTTTCCTACAATCTGTTATTCTCCTATGGTGAAAAACCTTTTAGAGATCATGTATTTCTGATAATATTACATTTAATACAGTACAGAATTTAGTGTACTGCCATTTCCTTAATATTTTTTTTTATTATTTATTTATTTTTTTAGCATTTTTAAAGGCATTTGTTCAAGGGACACCTCTGGGAATGTGAGGCCATTAAATCTAATGTCAAAATTAGCTAAGTGTCTCATTTGAGGCCACTTGACCACCTGGGGGCAGAGTGAGGTCAAAACACAACAAATCATCAAATAGAGTTGCCATGACAATTATGTTAGTAAATAGTTGCTAAAGACGGACACAGAAACTATTAGCATTTATCTGTAGCTGTAGCTTCTTGCAAACTGACTAAATTAGATCTAATTCACTTTCCTCGTTGCTCTGCTTTGTTCTCATAGAAAAACAAATCTCTCTGCTTTGCTGCTCTCAGCTAATTATGTTTTCTGGCTGAGTTGAGTTTGTAGTGTACAGTGAGTTTATTAGAGCCTAAAAACAGCACAAATAGCAACCTGCTGTGGCTGTAAAAGATAGCAAAAGCTAGGGGCTGAAAACCAAAACTGTCAGCCAAAAGAGGCACAAAAGCTTTGTGGAGCTTAGACAAACAGTATTTTGATCCACTGTTAATACCAAAATATTCAGTACTGTAGCTTTTTCTCTGTCATTTTTCTTTGCGCCCTGCCCATTTAATAGGCTTCGCCCTCTGTCTAATCCTGGCCAGACAGGTCTTCTGCCTCTGTATCGATTCTGTACTGTACTTGTTCTGAATCAATTTCTCAAACATTGTTTTAGTCCCTCCTAGTTCGAGCCAACGGCAGCAGAGACTGCTTTAGATGCATTAATATTTATAGGCTAACACAGGATTTTACAGGCTGACCTGTCACCGCTGTTGTAACTGCAGCCGTAAAACTGCATCTCAGAAGGCCGAGCAGTCCCTTCACAGCTGACTCTTGGCACAGCTGAAGCAATGAACCCTAAACACACACACACACACACACGCACACACACACACACACACACACACATTAGCACACACACAAGGACTTGCAGTGATTTGGGTTTAAAAGCTGCTCTTAAAGGGGAAAGGTGATTTCAGCATAATGTGAGGAATCCATCTAACTTCCTCTTCCTCAGTGAGAGGGCCACATTTATGTTTGGTGACTTCTCTCACTCTGCTGAGTAAAAACAATGTACTGTAATATTAACATACTGATCCAAAGAATATTCTGTATATTATAATCATTTTTTAACCCTCCAGTGATCTACAGCCTTCCATCTCTGACAGCTTTATGTGTGTGTGTGTGTGTGGTGTTATTACCTTACTTTTTTCTCACTTTCCTCCTCAGCAGCAGCATTTTCAAGGTTTGTGACCATGACAGGGAAATTGTCTGTGTTATGGAAGTGAGCAGGGCTTTCCTTGTGCCCTGATGTAATCCTTATGCTGTTAACATCCTCTGCTTCATCAAATTTGTCGAACAATTGAATTTAGTAGTTTTCCCTCAGATTAAAACAAATGACGCTCACGGTTTTTTGCTCCCACTGTCAGTTAAATGAAGCCATTTTACAGAGCTGGCCTGGTCCAAGTTTATTTGTATAGCTCTTAATCACAGTTTCAGTCTTAAAAGGCTTCACAACGCCCACATTATGCAACAAACAAATGTGAGAATTGGTTTGAATCTGCTGACCATCAAAGTGTGGACATTACACAATGCTGTAACAGAAAGGTGGACAAGCTGTGGGTTTTCCCGCTGAAGCCTCGTCATTCTGGATCAAAAAACGTGAGGTGATTGGTTATTCCAGTTTGCCTTAGAGTCGCTGTTGATGATGTTGACATCCACCATGCTGCTTTTGAACTGACGAACACTGGCAGGGACACTCACTGCCAGCAAGCACGACTGCCAATCAACAAATCAGCAGATCATCAACATATCATTCACAGCACCTTCTCTTATCTGCAAACCTTTGTGAAGTGGTAATAACCTAATTAGACTCAAGCTAACACACACACACTCACTGGCAGCCGTACTGGTACAGTCAATGAGGTGGCTCATTGTGATGAATGGGTGGGCGAGGGCTTTCCCTGGTGTAATTCACCCACCTGCACCCATTAAACGATTGGTTCATTAAGTCAAAAACTCACGCTTGTCCTCTGAAAGTTTTCACAATCAGGGTAAATGAATTGGAAACAGATCAAATCCAACAAACCCTGCGACAATTAGCCAGCAGGTCACACCATGAGATCATTTCTACATATCCTTGAACTTTTCTCAGATGGCTGCCTCTTGAGATTGGAAAGTAATTTTGTCATTTTTCTAATGTTTTCAGCTAGCTGGTTCTTTGTTTTTAGACACCACAGCAGGGGGGGGCGGGTGGGTGGGGTGGGGATTTAGGTGTGACACAGTGGGTCCATCACTTTGATCCACACTGAAGTAAGTCTACAGCTACCTCCATAATATTCTGTATGGTTATTTATAATTCACAGAGGATGATCTCTAATGAGTTTGGTGATGCTTTGACCTTTGCTCTTGTGCCAGCACTAGGTTGATATTTGTGTTTAGAATTTTTATTTCAGTGGTTTTTTAATAAATTTATGACCAAATCGTTGTAAAACTAAGAACTAACAGCTACAGCTTTTCCGTGTTAAGGATGATGCAAAATAGAAAATGCTAATAAGCAAAACTAAATTAAAGTCCTTTACTCAGCACTGCAACTCTTGGTTTTTACGAATATGTAATTATCTCTATACTTTCAAAATCTTGATTATGTTTTACTAAGATATGTGTGTGTTAATTTCTTGCATATAGTTTCTAAATCTAAATTAAACTAAAATGGTGACCATACACATTATGGTCTGTTAATCATCAACAGCGCTCCTGCAGACTCTATAACTTTATTTGACCCGGTCTGGTCCTCGTGCTTCTCTGACCAGTATTAAGTCAATCCTACAGACAACACGTGAACTTTGGGACAGAAAAAGCCTCCAAATCTTTCTGTTAAATTTTCCCTTAAACGTATTTTAAACTCAGGTTTGCCTATTTATGCAAAAAAAATTTCCCATCTGCCAGTTCATTACGTCTCTCAGTAGGAAACATATTGGGCTTCATATTCAAACATTTACTTTTAGACTGTGGGCTGCATCAGTTTCTGTCGGGCATCGCAGCATCGCCTTACGATGACTCACGCGGATCTCTTTCTAGATTTGTATTGGGACTTAAGAGAATTCTTCTGTTAGTCTTTGGTCCTCAGAAGCTTCATCGTGCCAAGGTCATTTTGGCACCAAACAAACAAACACAAAAACAGACCGCGGTTGTGTCCCCACCTACACAACGAGTCACGAAATGTGTGCTAAATAAAACGTGAGGAGTGCAGTTTCTCCCAATAGAGTTTTTTTTTTCTTTTTTGCGGGGGGAAGGTTGGCTGAGAGGAAAGATGTTGAGGAGCCCAGTCAGCTGCCATCTGGCCTGGCTGGATGTTTCAGCACCACGGACAGCGCACAGCCTCCGTCCACCTTCAGCAGCGTTGCTCTATTATTCATGCTTTTGTTTGTCATGTCCACAAACAACCACCACTATAATTATGCAAGGATGACGTAGATATATCACATTATGTATGAAGACTATTTATAGGCCTAATATCCACTGGGATAAGTTAATCAGAGTGATCCTTTATCCTAGGGGGTTAACTACAACTCGGCTTATCCACCTTTAATTTGCAGGAAAACAGTTCCCCATTGGAACAAATTCAATTCCCTGGCTAACAGTTAGGCCACTGCTACCAATCTGAGTTTACTGGGGGTTTTAAAGGAGTGTAAAGAAATTAATGTTCCTAAAAGCCAATGATTTCTGTTCCTGTGGTGTTTGTTTTCTCCATTACCAGCCAAAAGTCGTTTAGCCACCCTTTCATTTAATGGCACGTCGCTATAAACGCACCTTAGGGAACCTTCGACACACTTTTAGTCCCCGGCAGGAGTGATGTGGTGATGTGGAGGCCTGTGGGTCATTGGTCATTGGTCCACGGGACTTTCAAACATCCCCGGCTCAAGCAGCCGCCTCCTTCTCTGTCACAAAAACGCCACACACCATTCAGTCCGACGACTTGGCAGACTGCAGACGAGACTCTCTCTTCAGAAGGAGAAAAAGGAAAAAAAAAAACTTTTGGTGAGGAGAGCGCGTCGAGAGCCTGATGGGCGGATAGGTGATCACGGGTGAGGTGATCATTGCCTGTGTAGAGATTAAATGCAAAAAGGCACGCGTTCTGGCCATTAGTTATTTATATATTCCTATCAAGCGGCTGGGATGCGAGAGAGACGCCACAGCGGCGAGGATCGCCCGCTCTGAACCGGAGGAGTCACCGGCAGATGATGTCC
Source organism: Acanthurus leucopareius (assembly GCA_029814765.1). NCBI lineage: Eukaryota > Metazoa > Chordata > Actinopteri > Acanthuriformes > Acanthuridae > Acanthurus > Acanthurus leucopareius. Next base: position 5,445,332 of record JAQMCX010000058.1, on the reverse strand, counting down.
CAATGTGAGAGTGCTTCCAGAGGAGACGAAGGAGAGGACGAAGGAGGATGAAGAAGGGGGGAGAGGGATCGAGAGCGGCAGAGGTGGAATATAATGAAGTTGAGTGGGAAAGGACTGTGCGCCGTCTTGTCCAGCACCCTCCTCTTCGTGTGCGCCCTCAGCGAAGTTGTCGTTGGATTAAGATGCGTCTCGTTGGGATCTTCGGTGAGAGCGCATTTCCACCTCGGCGCCGCGGCCGGGGCTTTCTACTCCGGGCTACTTGTGGGAATCGGGCAAGTGCTACTGGGCTCCGCACTGCTCTTTTGCACGGAGAAGCCCGGCTGCAGGAATTTCTTTCTCATCGGTGTTGTGGTCTTCTTGTTGGGAGTCCTCACCGCCTTCTCTGGCGCGGTGGTGGACGGGGACACGGCTTCTCTGGTGGAGAGGAAATATTCCCATTACTGCTTCCACTCTTTGGTTGTGAACCCTGCCTGCGAGCAGCTGAGGGATTACCAGCGGAGTCTGGTCATCTCCACTGTTATCAGCACCTTGGAGTGCGTCCTCGGGCTCATCAACCTGGTGGTCATCAAAAGGTACAAAACAGCGCAGTTTTCTAGGAGCCGACAGTGTCAGAGGCAGCGCGGAGGCGCGATCATCTTCAGCGAGGAGCGGGACTGCTCCTCGGCGGATTTCCAGCCGGTGTCTTACATCAATTTGGGTGTTTTTAATGTGTTTGACGAGACAGGTGCAGAAGTGCAGCGCGGGGGACACCCGTCGATCGAGCTGCCGGGATACTCGCCCATGGACCCGGAGCTCAATCACTGCTTCCCTTTCTCTCACCCGATCCCCAGTGAACTGCCACCCGCATACGAAGACATTTTCCCCGCTGAGGCATGCAACACATAGCCGCTCTGGAGCAGCACCCAGAGCGCTTTCCTCTGCTGTGACAATCAGTGACTTTGTGCTTTAACAATCCCTCTCTTCTCCTCTTTCCACACATCCAACAAAAAACAGTAAGTTACACAGGAGGACAACAGCAGTGGATTTTAATTCACCTGATTCCTTCTCATTCCGATTTTTTCTTACATCTGCCTGGTAGCTTCTATTGCACATCACCAGTCAGACTGATGTAGATGAACAGATCAAAGTGATACAGGCCCAGACAGTGCAGGTAGATCAAGGCCCATAAACGCAACAGCTTGCTAGTGTAACAAAAGCAGAGTTTGTGTTTTGAATGTTTGCTGTTAACATTTTTACTTGTGAAATAAAAAGTGTATTTAACCTCATTTGAAGTCTTGAAGCTGCTGCCAGAATAGCTTTTGGAAATCCTGTTGATGCAGTGGTCAATCTAAAAGTAATCTTTCCAGGGTTTCAACTTCCCCTGATTGCTATGGTGCTATGTACTTTTTCAGTTTATCCCTTTTTTAAATTTTTGTAGTGATCAAGAGCCACCCTTCATATAAGGAGCTGTTTTCTCAGCCTGAAGTCATCTGGGAAAATACCTGGAACACATCATCACATCATCACCACCATGACATAATGCTGACAAAAAAAGGTCTCAGCATCTCACACTCAGTGTGATTTTTACTGCAGTGATTTATTTTTTCATTTTCATAGAGTCTGTTGAACCAGGGAAGGAATATAAAAGAGCATTCAAAATCAAAGTAGCAGAAAAATAACCTGACTTTTCTCTAGAGAAATGGGTCAAGTGCAAAATAAATCTTCACTCAATCCCACATTTCCAAAAATGCAACTTGTTAGCATCTTTCATCACACTGCCATTGTCTGGTAAACATGTTAAAACTCCACACCCTCAGCTTTTAAAGCAGACCTCCTTTTGTAAATGTGTTGTTTCCAAGTCAAAACTGAGATAACCCTTTTTACATCATCAGGGTTTTTTTTTTCCGTAAGTGGGGTTGAGCTGCAATTATTTGTGGATTAACTGATTATTTGATCCATAGAAAATTAGTGACAACTTTTTGGATCATGAATTAATTGTTTAAGTATTTTTTCAAGCAAAAATTTCAAACATTTGCTGGTTCCAGCATGTTTTTCTTTTACATATATAAATAATAAATGAAGAGTATTGTTGGTTAGACAAAATAAGGGATTTAAAGGCATCACTTTGGATTCTAGGAATTGTGACAGGAATTTTTCACTTTTTTAAAAATTTAATAGGCTGAATGATTGATTAACTAGATAAGAAAGTAACTGGCAACTTCATTGAAAATTAAGATAACTAGCTGCAGCCCTTGAATCACGCATTCCAGGCAGAACACATTATATACCCCTTGTCAAAGAGTGAGAAGTAGCATTGATGAGTGAAGTATTGATAATGTATAAAATTGGTAGAGTGCACCTTTAAATGTTCACTTTTGCTAAATTACCAAATTGATCAAACACAAGCCTGTAAAACTGGTTCAATTCATATGACTGCTATTAATGATAATGTGTATGCAGGGTATCGCAGGAAGCAGAGGGACCGTCTGAGCCTGAATGCACCATTTGCTTTAAATTAGCAGGAGGGATGATGAGACAAAATCCTTCATTTCAGGGGTCTTTTAATGCACTCACAGATGTAGCAGACTGCTGGGATATGATACAGACTGAAGGTGGTCTTGCACTGTTTTCAATTTAAAAAATGGAAACTGTGCAGCACTGCCTCCATATCCTCCCATTTGATGTGACTTGAAATAATTTATTAATGCCACCACACACAAATAACGACATCAGCTCTCAGCATGGATCCTCCAGGGACCATCAAAACCTTTTCAACCTCACTGTTACTAATTTCACTTAACGTCTAGAACAGTAACCGGAAAAAAAACATTTGGCTGTCATCATTATGTACCTCTCTCTGCACAAAACTTCTCAGTGGTAATTAAATTGAAATGGTCCCTTCTCCCTTAAATTACAGCCCTCAAATCAGCACCCGTGGTGAAATATTTCTTTGAGGCCGTTTTGAAGAAAAAACTTTGAGAAGTAGTGTATGGTCTCAGTATAATAATCATCTTCTTATAGTTTTCAAACTGTGTGATGGTGCTTTCCACTCACTCATTCTACTTTTTCTGGGCTTTGCGTGCCAGAGATAGACAGAAAGAAACCAAAAACCCCACTCTTCTCTTTCTTCTAGCATTTCATGCGAGTAAAAAAATACAACTATAACCTAAGAACAACCCAGCAACCGACCAGAGAACAAAAGAGGTCTTGAGGGAGCTGGTGTCCTAAAAGTTTCATGGAGGGGCGTCCAAAGAAAGATGCAAACAAAGCTAATGGTGAGGGCTCTGAAAAAGTCACCTGCTGTGGCTTTGCATCAGCACTCTCCACTGACAGGAAGCCAGAGCAGAAAACAAGACTTCAGGTTCAGAACCTTTCAAAAAAATAAGGTGCATGCCCCTGCCAGCAGGACCTCTTCAACCTGAAGCACAGACACCCAGGTCAGCAGTATCACTCCAGGCTTAGCGAGTTAGCTGGGTATGTTTCAGGTGGTCTGCTCTGACCGCTTTTTCTCATTAGTCTTACTAATTATTCAGTTTAACAATAGATATGTAGGTTTACCTATTTAAAACAAATGTTTTCTGCCCCTTTTCTAACTTTTTAAACCTTGAAACAAAGTAAAATGTCACATTTTGCAAAGACCATCTTTCAGGGAGATGGTTCACTAACGCAATCAGACTTCTATTGCATATTTTTATATGCATGGGGCTTGTTACTCAAGAAAAATGGTCCAACATTTAATAACTGAAGTCACACTATCCTGGCAAGTCTCTGGGGTCATTTGGTTTTCCTCGACTGCCTCTGAATTGGATCTTTAAGGGACTTAATGTGGTGTAAATAAACCTAAAAATTAGATGGAGGGATGAACTGTGGATGAGACTCCAGTGTGTTATGATGTGTGATCCCCTCTATTAAATCACTGGAACTTCAGCACTGGCTTTATTTGCAGTGAGAGTTATTGGACTGAAGATATTTTCTATTTTCCAGTTGATGGTCTAGAGAAGCTAAGCACAGAGATTTCCTATATTTACTGGAAGCCGAGGGTCTCTTTACATATGGGATAAGTAATATAAAGTTCTGAGCAATTTCCAAAGTCAAATAAAACTGTGCATAGACCTTAATGTCAATAAATTGTCAACTAAATTTTCAAACTTAGGGTGATTCATATGGATGCCCAGGGAAACATTTTCTGTCATTTACTGTTAAATATATTGCATTGAAAACCCATCTACTTAAACTACAGTCCATGTTTTGGCTTTGTATTTGTTTAGGACATTTTGATAGCTTGAAAATAAAAACAATACACATGTAGCAAATACTGTAGAGAAATTCTAACCAAATGAAAAATGTTAAACTTTGAGTAAACAAAAATCTATGTTGTGTTCAATATCAGTCAAAATGTAGGTCTAACTGTTTCCAAAGCATGCTGTAAGTTTGTGAATAATAATTAAGTCTTACTAATGGAAAGTAAATAAGATCATTTACTTAAGCACTGTGCTTTAGACTTGAGGTGCTTGAGCTTCACTTATTTCCGTTTAATGCCACTTAATACCTCTACTCCAGTGCAATTAAGAGGTAAATTACATACACAAAACATATCACGCGTCTACTAAATATGGTATGTTGCCATAGAATAAAATTCTTAATATTAGCTCTTTTAAAACATTTACAATTGGCTCCACTTTGACTAACAGTAAAATGACAGCAGCCCCTTCCACATGATAAAAATTCAGTAATATAACATGCAGCTAATAGTAGAGCACTTGCATGGTAATTTCTTATAGACTTGTCCCACTTTTAATTTCAATGCTTTAAATACAATGTGCTTCCAATATTTAGCCTCCTGTTTATAACTTTACTTATAATGGAGTATTTCATATTCTATTGCATCTTAATTTTCAACTCTGATGAGTCAGCTAGCAAATGTTTAACAACACAGTCCTTTGACTCAAGTCAGTGCTCTAAACTGACTTTTTTCCCTCGAGCATTTCTGCCACTTATGTTATGAACAAATTTAGAGAAAGATTTCCATTTTATTTTGTTTTAATAGTACTTTTGGTTGTGGTTGTGTAATTAGCAGTTGTCAAATTAGCCTACAAGCTTGGTTAGCTAATCCAGCTAATCTGGCGGAAGTTAGCTAACTACCTATCACCAAAGCCCAGAGCTAATAAATGAAACAAACAAACCAAAATTAAATTAAAAACAAAATTTTATACATATTATGATTGTTCTGTATGAATAACTTATGTATTGCTGTGGTGCACTTTAGGTTCTCTCCTACTGCCCCTGAAACTGATAATCCTACTAGCAATCAAAAAGAAGAGAAAACAGATGATTTTACATAACTACTCTGTTTTATTCTATTATCTGAAATGACACACTGTAAAATGTCACGTTTTGCCGTTGGGAATTTAAAATGCAAATGAGAAACAATTATTTAACAACAACACAAAATTACACTAATTTAGCTAAAATTTATTTATGTTTGCTCTGAATGTGCTTTGTGCAAAGTATAATGGTTGTCCATGCATTTTTTTCCTGTGCTCAAAATGTCCAATTATGTATTCATGACCAATGAATAATTATTCCAAACTTCTAATGTCGCACCAAAAGCCCAGGACATCACCTGAAGAGCCCTCCGTTTAGTCTGACTCATTTTATCCACCATGTTTCATGATGTTGCTGTATTTAAAGACCAGTTACATCAACATGATGATGAAATAAGAAAGTGCATCACCTTTTTGAGTAAAAGAGCCAGAGATTAACTCTGTAAAAGTCACCACCATGGGAGCAGTTCATAACCTGCTGTCTATCGCGACAAATGCATCTCTGTTCCGTGGTCGTTAGCAAATGTCACCTGCCTGCTCACCGGAGGAAAACTCTAAGATTAAACAATAAATCTAATCAGTATTTACCCAGGAAAGTTGACTGATCCTAGATGCTATTTTTGAGCAATTCACACTAAAGTTAGCACATTCACACTGAGAGTCTGGCAGTAGTGGCATCTTTTTATGTGATTTGACCTGCTGACTCTTATGCCTCTTTGTATGAGACAAAATCTAACTGCAGACATCTGGAATCTTCCCAGGAGATCTCTAACAGAAAAATGTGTTTTCTCACAAGTTTAAAACACTAATCCATTGTCCAAGCCAATTTAAAGTGCCATGGCAGTGTGCATCTGTGAGTAAATATCCACCAATATATGAACTCTGCCTTTGATAGCTCATGATATCCCCTCTAGCACACGGGGTATAATGATGAGTTATTGCATATTAAAAAAAACAAAGACGTGTGGAGTTGTAGCGCAGGGCAGTGTATTATCTTAAGAGCTGTGTTCTCTGTGGTGCGGAGTTTTTTCTTTTTTTCTTCCTGGTGGCCGATCCTTTGCTGGATAGCAGTGCTGCATTAGTGTAATGACAGCCTCCAGCTCTGGTCACACAAAGTAAAAACCGCTGACTTGCATCTCAAAGTTCTCCACTCTGAGGAATATGAGGGAGGGTTTCCGCACAAGTGACTTCACTGCAGATATCTGGATGAATGATGTACATGGGCAGGAGTGTGGAGCTCGGGTGAGCTGATGGAGCCTTGAGGGGAGGGAGATCAAGACTGACTTTAGTAAGACAATTAGTTCATTAACAAGTGTGATCAGTTTTTAAATGTTGAAGCACCACTTTTGTTGTTGCTCACACAGAGAATATTATTGGTGTGCTGCTGTGAGAAACACAGGTACAAAGGACTCACACGCACATGACATTTTGCTCTCTATATGCATACTTGTCCAAATGTATGTCAAGGACAGAAGTGCTGGCCATACTTATGGAAAAAAAAATCAATACCCACTAAGAGCCTTTCAGCAGACACACATCCATTTGTCTGTGTGCAGCTGCCAGAGAAAGTTGTGTCTGCAAAAGCTCTAGTGGCTTTTAAAAGCCAACACTGGGCTTTTTTGGACAAAAACGTGGTTCACTACCTCTGTGTGAGCTTCCAAGCCATTAGACTCGCTTGTGCCAATTTCTGAAAAACTTGATTCTTCTTTTAAACTTTGTGATTTTCATTGTGTGCAGGAGCAATGGTGTTAGAGCACTTGTTATGGGTGAATTCACATGAGCAAGACAGTGAAAAATGCTCCAAAATAAGCACCACTACAGGAGCTTTGAAATTGTTTAGCAGAAAATGTGTGTGCTGTGTTCACAATTGGCAGATAATTATGAATTTGTAGCTTAATGTGCTGGAATCATAATCAAAAGCCACTTGTGTTTTAGATTAAGCCCACAAGGGAGCATTTAAATTCACTTATCACAGGGAAACTTTATGCTTTGAAACTGTTATACCAGTTACTAAAAGATAACTAAGAGGTAGATGTTTGATGTAGATGTCCATTAACTTTCATTACAGATAAATCTGACCATTACTTTTGCAAGTGGGCAGTTAAGTAAGCAAGCAAGGTACATAAAATTATGGACCTTGATGCAGTTCAGTCAAAAGGCAATAAGTATAAACTTGAGTATACAAGTTGATGCAGCAGGAGGTTTGTCAGTCAGTACCAGTGATTTATTGGTTTAGCCAGGCACTGAGATTTCTGTGTGTTTTTCATTTAGAACTTTGTTGGAAAGAAACTTCCATAACTACAGAAATATCCTTGTTGCAAAAATGTGACATCACTGTATGCGTCACCGTCTGGCTGCTGCACTTCAGACAGATAGAAAGACCTGTATGGAGTGACGAAAGTTCGATTCACCTCCTGCTGGTTACCCAGAAGCAGTCGATTGTGCAGCTGGATTTGTGAACTTCATTGACTTATCTCACATGGCAGTCTGCTTAATTAAAAATTCATGAATAGTTTTCCCTGTTGTTGCTATTTAATTATCTTTGAAACTGACTGTAAACCAACCCCTCTGCACCGGATCTGTGTTTGTTCCATTTGTCCACCACCTCATGAGCACCATTTGCTGAAAAAAGTTGATATTATAGGAAACTCCTGGCTAGTTCTGTTCATCTACTTCTTAATGCTCAGTATTATAATGTGAATTGAATTGCTGAGTGCTGCATTTCAAACCTGAAACTTCTCCAAGAGAGACACTGCTATATTATTATGATAATGGAGTTATTATCCAAGTCCCAGAAAGTGCTCTCAACAAATCCTGACACTCAAGGTGGAGTAAAAATATCCAGTTTTCAGTTTTTCAGGTCAGTATCACCTCCATACTTTTGCTGTGACTTGGACACAAAATCAGACCTTGAGAGGTCTAATCGAATGTATTTACCAATTAAAGGATGTCGATGCAGGCGATGAAATTTAGCTCACGACGGGTAAACAGGCAGCTTCTCCACTGCAGTGTTAAATCAAGCCAGTAGTAATTTTATGCAAACAGCAAGTGTTTCCCTCCAGGCTTCTTAACAACTGAGCAGAGTTTTAGTGAGCTGGATTCCTCTCAGTATCTTGGAACAGAAAGTGTGGCAGAGATGCAGTGGAGGGAGAAGGGGAACCCTGGCAGCGTCTGCAGCCACAGAGTGAGTCGGGCGTCAATCAATAGCTCCTGCAGTGGCTGGTGTTTTCAGAGGGAGCCAGCTCTAAACTTGCAATAACCTCTTTGGCTCGCTGCCATCTGCCACTTAGCAGACAACTCCTGGAGCATCCAAAGAGAGGAGCAGTACGGCTGAGGTAAGGTCGCTTTCACTGGGAAAGCTCAAGCTCAAAGGCACTACTTCAATTTAGCTCTCCAGCTGCTCTCTTCCTGTAATTAGTTGTGTGTTTTCTGCTGGACTGCCAGACATGGTTAGTTTTTAGTTCACATGAAAGACAGATGAAGAGCACATACACATCGCCATGCTTCAGATATGTCTCCAAGTAGCATACTGACAAGGGCACAGAACACCGACTGGCTTATGACAGCACTATTTATATCTTTTCACATGCACACTGCTCTCCATACAGGCATCTGCATATGAAAACACAATCTGTAAGTAATGGACATAATTTTGGTATCAGGAACTATTTGTTTTGTGCTTATAGTCCTGTAGTAGTTTATGTAGTACTGACCAATCATATTGGAGCAGAGGGCTGCAGGTAAACAGTCCATGTGTAGTGGAAATAAGGCGGATAGCACTGACTGAAATGCAATTTCAGAACCCATTCACAATCATCTGATGACAATTTTTTATTGGCATTTCTCAAATTTTACAAAGAAAAAATCCTGATATAGACATCATCTCAACACCTTCCCCACCTTTTCTCCAAAAGCCACCAAACCAGGAATATATCCAGATAATCATGCTGGTGCTTGGGATTGAGCCCTGAAAGAGGCTGGTGTCTAAAACCTTGCTTGTGTGTAATAGAAGAATGAGTTTTTATTTTTTTATTGGATTTGATTATTGATTCCATACATTCAGTTTTTCTCTCCAGTGATCACAGAAAGTGAAGTCATGGCTCTTTTCTTTCATTTAAACAAATCTCTGCCTGGTCTTGCTATTTTGAAATAACTACCTGAGGGCCAAAATGGCCGCTGAGTGGCAGAACTTACCAATATCCTGATATTCCCTGGTTACACCGGAAGCACCGAAACATTAACCGCTAACCCCAGAGGGTAAATTGTCCTCAGATGATAGCTGATGAGTTAAACAGATAAAGAGGTCTCCAATGATTTAAAAGGACACCTCACTGTAATCTCCCTTCTGCTTATATTTTTATTCATCATAACTCATGAAAGATCTCGATTGTGTAGTTATTACTTAAGCCTGTACTGACTGATTTTTCTGTCACTCGGGGGTAGCATAAAGAAGGTGTATTATCATTTTTTAATTCAATACAGAAAACCTGTTTGCAAGCATTTGAAATGTTAATTTTCCTGACAAATTCTTGTCCAGTGTTCACTCTCCTTTTAGTAAACTGTCATCTAGCTTTGTCCGTCTGCTGTTTGGTGCTTGGGTGCGTGCTTGTGCTAGCTTTTTCCCTGAAACCAGTTCTGACTGATAACTATGCTAATGAGAGCGATGAGACTGAACCAAAAAAGAAAAGCTGTGATCCGTAAAACCAAAACAATGATGTAAAAGACACTGAGGGAAAATACAGTCCTGTGATAATTCTCTCTTGGTTCATCACTCCAAGCAAACTCCTTTTACACATATTATCTGATCCATTTTAGATATAAAAATGACAGCTTATAGTAGCTTATTGTAGCACTGATAATATAGCAAAAGCTCTCATGTTAAACCAAGCACATGCATCAGGACCAAAGACAATTATAAACTGTTATCCATCTAACCAAAATAACAAAATTCCAATAATGTAAAGCCACAACACCAGCTCTGAACCGAACTCCTAATGAGCAGACTGGATACTATCATTTTCCTGAGTTGCCTGGGGTAGATCGTGGGAGCCAGACGTGAGGGTTCTCATGAGCCACCAGATTGGGCCGAGTTTACAACCTCCATCGCTGAGGCCACTCCTCAGTTTTGTGGCCAGGTCATCCGTGCCAGTTGTGATGGAAACCAAAAAAATCCTGCGGCGGAGGAGGCCGACACAGGAGGGGGAGAGGCCTTTAAACCCAATAAACCCTTGAATCTGCTGACTGATATTGGCAGGCCAAAAGGACTGCAGCCTCTGTGGTCACTGAAGCAAAAAGTCATGTGTGGCATGAGCTCGGTGAGTCCACTGAGAATCAATTTTGATTAATTCAGCTCTGGCAAAACCGTCAGACACCACAGGAAGCATGGATTTGCCCAGACTTGCCTGTGGAGAGTGAAGTGTGTCCTGTTTGGTGACACATGGCTGCCACTTTTCAATGAAAGGAACCAGCGGAGCTGGTCTGGGCATCTGATCAGGATTCCTCCTGGACATGTCAAACTGGCGGGGTGGGCCTGGGGCCAGACCCAGAGCAAGCATGAGAGACTACAGATCCTTTCTCTCCTGTGAACACCTCAGGATCACCCACAAGAGCTGGAGGACATGACTGAGGAGAAGGTTGCCATTGTCACTCAGACTTGAATAAGTGTTTGAAATTAATAGACTGATATAACAGAACCTTAGCTCATGCATTATGTAACATTATGATGATACATATTACATACATGAGCAAGCAGATAAAAATAAGGAGGACTGGAAGAGCATTTTTTTTCATTAAGGCGCAGAGATTTACACTAATACTTGGTAAATATACGGTGTTTGAGATGGAAATGTAAATACAACAGGGCAGATTCTTTTTCAAAATCTACATTAGGTACCAAACATTACGAAAATAAAAAGGAAATAGTAACTAAAACCATCCCCCTATCTTTGCATTCCTCCACAAACCAACCTTGTTGTGGTTTAAATCCACGTCTGTCTGGATTAATAAAACAATGTTGTGAAGATTTTAAAGCTCCTCTGCAAGCGACACACTTGAGTTCCCAGCTGTCACATCCCAGCCTCTGTAGTTTGTAACATTCTGTACGCCCGCCAGCAGTCAGCAAAACTCTTTTAAGTTTTGTTGTACAATGAGTATGATGACAATAAAGGTTTGCTTCATCATCCTCTTAGAACTTTTAAAGGAGTTTAATAAAAGACATTACAACTGTTTCTGGGCAAAACGTAAGTTATCACTATAATGACACGTATGATTCTAGTGAATAATTCCTGTTGAGAAACATGCTGTAGCTCAAGTTCGGCAAAACCATGAACCTCTGGTGAACTACACTGCTTAAAAATGGATGCTGCTTCAAGGATGCTGCAAATTTTAGAACCTGGACCCCTCAAACACATTTTTAACCCGACAGAACAGAAAATCTAAACGATCAGCACAGTCTCAAGGTGAACAACCAAGAGAAGTGTCACCAAGTCAGTGTTTGATCAAATGAAGGATATGATCACAATTCTTTCTTTTGGTCCCAAGTTATGGAGTGAAAGTGTTTAAGAAAAGTTTCTAAAAAAAAAAGGGTTTGAAAAGAAAATGTATAAGGAAAGTGTTTTTGAACATTGATGTCACAGTGAAGCTGACCTTTGACCTTTTGCACTTATTATAATTATTACTTAATTTTAACCTAATATACATCCGTGTGGAATTTTGTCATAATTAGCATGATTAAGTCTTGAGTAACAGCCAAAAATTTGTTAGTGAGGTCACAGTGACATTTGACCTTTGACCACAAAATTCCAGTCTGTTCATTCTTGAGCAACGAGGCATTTGTGTCAGATGTAATAAAAATTCCCTGATGGCATTAACAAGAAGGGGACACGCATACAAAAAAACAGCCTGAAAAAAACATAAACATACAAATATATTTATGTATGAAATAAATGAAACTGAAAACACACCCTTACGCAGCGCTGAGTAATGAGTGAACGCTGGCAAATATCTATATAAATGGATATTTTTGGTTTGTAGCCATTTCCATTAAAACAAGCTAAATTCAGCTTTTTCTGTCGGCAACATTTCTGATTTCAGGGCATGAATACATCTTACGTGCATCATCACTTTGGAGGCTTTAGGAGAGACTCCCACTCAGAAGTGAGCACAGCATGAAATGTGTGGTTCCTTTAATGATGGCACTGAAGTCCAGCTCCTCGAGGCATCAAAAAATGATTAAGTGGGTGGATAGTAGATAGAGGAATGATTACTAAATTATCATCCTCCTACTATTACACTGTACATAGAGGTATGCTAGGTGCACTTTCACAGATGGTTTCTCGTCCAGTTAACTAAGTCAGTAGGAGACGTTGACAAGAAAAACTGCAGTGAAAAGTTCCTCATATGTTATCCAGCCTTAGAGCCGGCCGGGCCCGAACACAGATGGCTGTAAGACAGTTTAATGGGCAGCTAATAATCACTGATGTTGGAGGAGAACTCTGCATGAGTACCTATTAAAATGTCTAGTTTAAATATGTGAACATTCAAAGTCAGGCTCTCAGAGATTTTCTTCATGTTATTGCTGCTGATAAAGTCACACAGGAACTTAGACTGTTGTGTTGTAAATCATTTATTCCTTTATTAAGAACATAAATAATGCAAATGTGTTTCTTGATTAGAAAAAAGGATTTTGGGAAACAGTCATCTGTCACTTTTCAGCACTTCATACTCAACTTAGACGACTCACAAATCACAAGTATAAAAGGAAATCATTCACTTTTTTGAGGAAGGATCACAGAGTGATAAAAACAAACACACACGGGAACAGGATGAACTGCATAGCTACCATTAGGTACATGAAGTACATAAAAACAAGTGGGATCTTACCAGAATAAGCAAATATGAAAAAAATATTGATGAATAGTGTCATAGATGGGACACACAAGCTAAATAGGCTTGTTGTTGACAGTCTAACAGCTGGAAAAGAATCTTATGAAACCAAATCTAATAAAAGCCGATGTGCAGAGTATTTCACTTGACGAAAGATCCAAACTACATTCATTCTTTGTCCTTCAGACCTGAAAGTCAAAGTGTCAAATGAAAGGACTTGAAACATGAAAAATTCCACTTTTTTTCGTGATGTATGGCTGTATTGCTTACACGTGCTTAAAAGCTTTCAGCCATGTGGACGCTACAATTATTCTGATCCATTTCACGGGCCGGTTGCTGTTTGGATACAGAGGAACGATTTCACACAGAAAGTGTCGTCCCATCAGGTTTGTGAGAAGCTGCTTTGAGGCTTCTTCTTGCACCGGTGCAGCCAGGGTTTACATGAGGATCCATGAGGTTTTGGTGAAGGAACAACTAGACCAACTGAAAAACGAGTTATTTTCTCTGCGTGAGTGTTTTCATTGAAATTCATCACAATGACTTTGACCCAGACACCTCTCCCTGTTTAGCTATTCTGACTTTGTGTTCTAAGTCATATTCCATGACTTTTCTGTAAAAAAATAAGTGACTCTCACATGGTTAAGGACAAAGAAGAGAAACAAGAGAAAAACATCCATTAAAGAAACCCCAAAATGCATCAACAGGAAACAAAACAAACAAACAAAAACCCAAATCACATTACTGGTCATTTGAGGAAAATCTGCCTCCATCACTAAGAAAACTGACCACTCCTATCTCAGAGAACTTCAAGTGTTTTCAAATACCACAGAGCTACAGTCCAGCCACAGGTTCTCATTCAGTGCAAGGCAGCTGATGAGATACACAGGGTTGCTGCTCCTTCAAAAATAACTGATCTTCAGTTCTTCAAAATCCCACTAAGGACTTATATCTATCTGCAATCAAGAAAATGGATTACTGTCCATTTTAAATGACCTTAAATCATCTTAAAATTACAATTTAGAGGAGAAAATTGCATAATGCACAGGCAAAAGTACAAGAAAGTTAAAACAATCTACATTTTACCATGTTTGTATCAAGTGATCATCACAGCCCCTCAGTATGCTAACGGGATGCCATTTTGTTGGTTAGAGACATCAGTTTGCAAACATGTCACATGGTCATTACATAAGCACAGTGATGAAAAGTACATTACTAAATATACCAAAAGAGGGATGTGAATCATTAATGATCAGCATCCATGTTATCAAATTTAGTATTAGTCCTGTAGCAAATGTACTTGTATGTTTAAATCATCTTTAGCCAACCCATCCTGTTTTTTTAAGTCAAGGTCTGAGCATTTTAGTCTTTTCAAATCAATAAAAACTCTTTTCATATCCGTCTTTCTTAGTATTCAGATTATACTGAACATCTAAGACTGACAGAACAAACAAACAAAAAATCCACTTTGATATCTTAGTCAAGCTTAAAGTTCCAACCCGGACACATTTCTGAGTTTGACTAAAATGTCAATAAAACATGACAATGCTGCATGTTGATATAGTCACAGTTATTGTTTAGTAATATTAATGCTGTTTCATCTCAGGTGTGGAAAAAAAAGGTTGTTAAAAAATTCTTTTTGTCTTTTTTGTGTCAGTTGTCTTTATCAAAAAAGCCCCACAAAGTCTGTGTTAGATTCCTTATTCAACTGAAGGAAGGAAAAAAAACTCGACAACAGCATGCTGTCAATTTAGAAAACTGTCGCTTCAGCTTTGAGCTTCGCATCCCAAAAGCCAAACATGTCCTGCTTCTGATGCAAACCAGCTAACCTGCAGTGATCCATATGCAGCATGTGTCTGTGTGTCACTGACCCTGTGTTTTCAAATGTAAATCCCCTTGTTTGTCTGACTTTTCAATGATGTTCAGGAAATTTAAATTCCATTTTCTGTTGGTTTAGTCAGCGTTGAGGTTGTCCCCGTCAAGGTGAGTCACGGCAACAGCAACAAGCACAACAGCAACCAAACAAAGTGTGAAGCTCGTCTTGCATCAGACAAAATCTATGCAGAAACTCACTGAGCATCAGCACTGATTCCCCCCCCCTCCTCCTTTCTTGGTTCGGCATCTGCTTCTCCGACGCCTGTGGCAGCTCAGGGGACGTCAGTGATCTTAGCCTCGGGCGAGGTGCTGTTTCAGGGCAGACAGCTCATCAGGGTGACTGACAAGTGTTGGGGCGGGAACGTGCGTTTCACTTTTCTCCCTTGGGGTTAAAAGTTGCACACTGTAGCCTTAACAGTAAAATCTTTCAACGTGCTTTTTTTCTGGACAAATCTCAAAGGGTAATGATGTAAGAACTGCCAGGTTATAATCAGGAAGGAGCTTTGAAGTAGTCACAGCTGTTCGCTGACATCACAGAAGCTCATAAGTCGACAAAATAAAATGCTGGAATGCAGGTCTTTGCTTTTGCTGTGTTATGCACCACTGCAATAACACATTGCAGCACTGCAGGTGGCATCTTTTTTTATGATGCACATTACAGCAACAAACAAGGGAGTTTTTTTGCACGTCACTGGAGTTTTGAGTGGTATTAATGAGACTTTTCCGATTTCACTTTCAAAAACTGTCTAAACAGTCAGTGACGATGCTTTAATAACAGTGTGTGGCCCAGAAGTGTAAGGACAGTAACACACTGTTGCTCTTTTGGCTCCATAATATAATAGCCAGTGTTCTTGCCAGCTGCACTTTGGTGGCATTCTCAGAGATATGAAAGGAAGAGATTAAAGACACGTTAAAGAATTTTATAAGTCTGCAGTTTTCTGCCAGACTCTGGAAATTACATTTCACAAACACCCAAATCGTCATGTATATACAGGAGGATTCAGCTGGATAAAAGAGCGAGAATAAAAAGGGTTCATATTCCTGCAGCTGAACTGTAAGGTCTTCCAACTAAAATAAATGTGGCTTTTTTTCTCCCAAACTACCTCACCTGCTTAACAATGTGGGGAACGAAGAAAAAATATTAGGAAGGAGCTCTTAATTTGTTCACATCTCCTTGAATCTGTGAAGCAGACGAATGACTGTTTATAACACTGTATTTCCCAAACTGCCTCTCACATCCTGCCTCTGAAGTATAAATGTAATATTCCATTAAATGTATTTATGGGGGAGATTTTACTGAATACAAATTTCATCAAGTATTTCCTTCGTGCAGTCTTGTATGAGTGCCAATCTTGTGCCCGACATAACTACAGCAGCAACCCTTAGAGACACACTGAAATAAAACAGTGTGAATGGGAAAAAAGAATAGTGAATCTGGTGTTCTTGATGAGCCGCAGACCTCCAGCTGACATTACATGCGGCAGAAATGCCTGCCATGACAATTAAATTGTAACTGATTTAATAAAGTTTCAGTTAGAGCTGAAAGAAATAACTAAAAATGATAAAAACATACCATTTAATACACCCTGATATTTGGTCTTTTTTGATTGCCACGAGTTAAGGGCTTCAGGGCTATTGTCCATTCATGTATCTAACCAGACACCCTAAAATGAAGACTGTAAATATGAAGGCCTCTTGGGGTCTTTTTCATGGTACCAGGGTCAGAGTTAGAGTAATAATAATAATAAATATACTGTAAACACAATATTACATCTGGGAAACACAAGTTCGCTCCAGGTCCATAGTTCCAACTACTCATCTGATGTGAAAATATCTTAAAAAAATTGTTTTTACTTTTTAATTTTAAGATGCATATTTTCCAAAATATGAATCTATAAACCCACTCCCTGTAATATCAGTAGAAACAGATGGTGCATTCATATTCACAGAAAGAGACCTAGAGCATTTTTTTTCTACAGCCTTTGTACAATGTCCCAAACCAGAAGAGGGTAGAATATTTTTCAAGGTGAAAAAAGAACAGGAGAAAAAGTTACACAGTATTTAACCAGCATATGGCAAATAATCTGAAGAAAAACAAATGTTTTCCGAACTCCCATTTTAACCCCCTCTTGCATCACAGTAGTACTCCTGCACAGGTAATGTTACCTGATTAGACCTCATCTCAGGACAGAGGGGGCAGCCACACACCTCAGCTTGACTAAGGTCTCCCTGTGTTGCAGCTGTGCAGCCAGGAAAACTTAAAACATAATGATTTGTCTGTGCACCTTTTTTTAACTTCAGTTTGTAACAACAAACATTGCAAATGATATTAACAATTTTTCTATTCAGTGTGACAGTGAGCCAACACACACCAGCCCCGTAACCCTGAAGCAGCTAAATGGAATTCAGCCATCATTCATTTTATAATTAAGACCTTTGCTCTTCCTACCGTGACACATAAAAAATGTGGAAAAAGCCCGTTGACTTTGGTGACCTCATGTAATTTCCAGTTTGCTCTGCACAAGTGCGATGTTAAGTTCTAATCAGCCGGAATAATTGAGAACACCTGTGTGGGTGCAGGTTGTTACTGAGCTGTTATCAAGCGAGTTCAGCTCAGGAAGCACCCGAACAACACGTGTTTACACTCTGTTTCAACATAGTGTTTTCTATGTAACATCAAAGTGTTTAATTATACATGCAGCCAAAACAGGAAACTCTGCAGTGTTGTTTAAGGAGCTCCCTGTTCACCCGTCCCTGAGTTACTATGTGTGTTCACCGATCAGACACGCTATTAAAACCACCTGCCTATAGAGAGCTGCAGTCCCATCCCTGCCAGAGGACAAACAAGGGACCTTGTTTCGGAAAAAAAATAGTAGTCAGTGGAGAGAGACAAATAATATTTGGTAGCGTTTGAATTGAAGTTGCACATAAAACGTTTGTCAGCTTAAAAAAAGGTTTTTGCAAGTCATAAATTGTTGAAGTCAAGAGTCATAAAAGTGACTTCTTTAAAACATTTAAAACATTGTGACATGACTGAGGCATAGCTCAGCTGCAGCATTCAGCAAAATCAGACTTGTGACTATATTCACCACTTTTAATACTTTTTATGTAATTCTGGAAAAACAAATTGAAATGTGTCACAGTGACAGCCATGTTGGTCTTGCTTTATTATGCAAGACAAAAGATATTGTTAACTGAGAGATTTCACGTAAAACAGAATGGTTCTTTACTATCTTAAGTACAAACTTTGAGCTAACTTTGTCAAATTATCTTAGAAATTGATTAACAACTATATTTAATTAATGCCATAAACTGAGGGGGGTGTAAAAATGATTTCTCTCCACTGACATGTCTAACATGAGGTCCCACAGGGTCCACTGTAAGGGTGGGACCTCTGCTTGTTATATTGTGTGGGTCCCTGGTTGTGTCCTTTGGTGTCTGGCACTGAGGTGTTGGTGGACTGTGGGTTAAGATGGGGTCTCCATGGATTGGCCACATTCCAGCATCATCACACATATGTTCCATCAGAATGTGATCTGGGGAAATTTGAGGCTATGTTGACTGTTTGGGCTTGTTGTCATGTTCCTATTCCTGAGCCGTTCATGTGATTGGGCAGGACCCAAGCAGAACATTATATCGTAAAAGGATGATTAATGTTCTTCAATATATCTGTCAGTGGTTTTAATGTGGTGGCTGATCAGTAATGTAAAAATGTTATTCTTTCAAAAAGTCTCCTTAAATCATTTCACTTTTATTCACCCACCAACATTTTTCTCCTTGGAAAGAATGAAATATTTAAATTAACAGATCAAAAATACATTATAAGTGCATCTCAAAGCTTTTTTTTGCAAATCAAACATACACACAGAGGAAGGACCCTTCCTGAAGCCCTATTCACATACTGTGAACAGATCAATATACTACAGAGCGAGAGCAGGCATACTTTTGTGTGTATCAGTCTGAAAGTCTTACACAAAAGAGTAAGGGACTGTGTCACACCCTTGGACTTTTGAGATAAAGATGTGCATCCTCGGCTTCCTAAGACTTACTGGAACTGTGGCTTTGCTCCATTGTGTTGAAGAAAAGGCAGACCCCTGCAGTCAGCAGCAGGTGCATGGACTCGTAGAGTAATTTAGGTGAAAAGACGCTCCATATGAAGAGATGGTACCTCAGGACTGTTACTAGCACAATGTAGGCTGCAGCTGGCACAGACCTCAGCAGGGCCAAACAGTAGCAGCCATGGCCGAGCGCAACCGGGCTCCTGCAGAGAGGAAGAGGATCCATTAGAGAGGAGGGGAGCAAAGTGGCTCTTAGCTGTGAACAACAGGTAAACTCACTGTAGACAACACAGAAATATTTATATGTGAACCAAGGTCATCCTGAGCTGCTTTATGTTTTCTAGATGATGAAGTCAAATGAGTCAAGCTGTCACGATTAATAACAACACATTCCTCTTTCCCATTTTGCAGTTTTTACACTATGTATCCAGGAAAAGAGACTGATCTAATTATTTTTCACACAATATTATGAATTGCTGGCAAATTCTAATGGAACAGTTAATGACTTTAAAACTTGCATGATGGGAGGAAGGATGCAGTTAGAAGGTAAAGATGTGAAAGCAAACACACACTAACATAAAGACTAAGTACAGGGATCTTGTTCATTAAAACAGGCAGCGTCCCAGCTGAGGGGGAGGAACTTCAAGCCTTTTCCCAAGACAAGAGAAGTAGGAGACATGGGAAAGATTCCAGTTTTGGGGGTGGAAAAATCAATCAATGGGCCAGTTAAAACACACGCATAAGATCCACATAAGCAAAGATGTGTCAAAAAAAACCCCAGTAAATAATAGCTTTTCTTAAATCCAACAATTTTATTCTGTTTCACACAGAAAAAAGAAACCCAGGGCAGCACCTCGTGTCATTTAGAATGTCATTTGAGGTTTTGAGAGAAAGCTTGCTGTCATCTACACTTAAGAAATCACCCCCCCCCCTTAATTTTTTTCCCTTGATTACTCACATGAGTGTGGGCCCCTGGATCATTTTAAGATTGATGTAAAGATTTCTTCTCTTTTTAATCTTTTAAAAAAATAAACTCTTAACTCTGGTCCTGCTGGTAATAGCTCCAGATCAAGGCAGATTTGTGTGACTGATAATTTTTTTCCTCCAGAAGCTCCAGTCTCAGGGACGGATTAGGGAAAAGAAAGAGAGAAGATTTTGTAGGCAGCAAAAGCCGAGATATCTTGACTTGTAGTGCCTAGAATGGGTCCAGCTCCAAAACTGCAGGATCTCACACCTAATATAATGCAACTAAATATGGTCTTTGTAAAATCCTCCCTGCCAGGCAAATACTCATGTCTTATTGCATTGCAGTTTTTTTGTTATACATTCAAAATCTTCAGGCCCAAGCTGAGATAACCCTGATGGTAGTGCTCCTTCAGGATCCACAGAGAACATCATATTACTGTTTCCAAAGACAGAGTTCTACATTCCATTAAATTATGCTCAATGGAGTGTTTCTTTATAACAACTGATTAGTTAAACCAGAGACTAATAGAATAAGAAGAGACAGACCACTCAATGCATTTTGAATGGGACTCTTTGGGGGAAAATTTGTACCGCCAAAGATGGCGATTATATTCACATATCCCGCCCCCTCCCACTTGAAACCCATCATTCACTCTATACTGGTTGAACTGACAACCTAATAAGCCAATCGTGTATCTGCAGAGTAGAGTTCTGCGAAATATCAGTTTAACCAACAGCCTTAAAATAAAGTGTATATGTTCCTTTTGTAACCACAGTAAACAGTATTGACTTAGCATCATGGCATTTGGGTTAGCAATAGCATTCTCACGTATATGTTGACGATGGCGCACAGTCTGTCTCAGCAGGTCTGTCTGGATTTGACCGTAAACAAGTGTGTGTCGTGAAATCGTACACATGCATGGTAGAGGTATAGCTTACTGAAAAAAAGACATATTTTAAACATTATTTCGGGGTAGAGACACAAAAAAATTTTTGTGGTTCATACAACATTCCACTGGTGAATCTATATATACAGTTTTTATATGCGGATGACTACTGAGCGTTCAGCTATAATTATCCCCCCATTTATTTAGATAGAACCTGGTCTTGTTAACCAAAAATATGTGGGGGTGTTACCAAGATTGACACTTGTCTACAGGGATTTTTGTCAAACCCAGTTATTTGGTTGCTTAATTGGAAATGAAAACAAAGCCGAACAGATTTGAGGTGAAATGTTCAAACCTGAGATGTGTCTGATCAACTCTGATGCCCCGATGGAAACATTTGTAAATCTGTGACCAGCAAAGTGACCATGTTCTCAGACAAAGAGAAATTATGTTGGTGTATAAAATATCATGGTAACTTGGGAGAGCTACAGAAAAATTATAGTCAGTGTGTTAAAAATAAACTAAATCTCTCTGAGCACCAGCAATCATTTCCAAAGAGTTTATTTCTGTATCCCACCTCAAAAGAGCCACTAAAACATTCATGTGGGACCTCTCGGGTGGGTTACAAGGGTAAACAGTCCATCTAAAATCGTGTAGAATCCTGCCAGCAACTTATTTTCCTCAGTGGAGAGAATGTGTGACATTTGAGCCATCTTCCCCACAATTCCAGTTTTATAAATGACTGAGGTGATAAACAAAAGCTCAGCTTGTATTTAGCTAGATGTCATTCATCCTGTGTGAGGTCAGAACAGTGAAAATTCTACAACAAAAAAGTCCAGAGTAGAGAATAAAAAGGAAAGAAATCCTGCTTTTAAAACCAAGAAAAGCTTTTTTATTTTTTTTTTTTTATTTAGTCTTTTTCTACTATCATAATTACTGTTAAAATGAAGTATAAATGATGCACCAGCTGAGGGAGATCTCACCACCGGAAATCCTGCAACAAAGCACTGAAAAAAGAGATTGATCGAAAGCTAAGTTGTCCTTCAGTTCATTGTAAATCAAACATTTCCACTTTAGAGCTTTCAATGCAGGAGGATGCACAAAAGATCAACTGTCTGTCACCAGTTTTACCAGCTCCACAAAGAGCTAAAGCAGCTCCTTGGAAATAGAACACTCAGTGAAAATAATCTCTAGCTTTGTACCGTTTGTGCATATGTCAGAAACCTGACTTCAGAGTTAAGATTAAAGCTGAGTTAATTGGTCTCCTCTGATTGTCCACTTTGGAAGGTTTGTGCACTCAAACAGAATTTGACTGTGCCAAGGGAGACCCATTGAAAGCTATTGATCAAAGTCCATTTCCAGTACTTGCCTTGTGGTTGAGCTGCTGATGCTGCAGAGTGAATCCTAAATGAGCTGCTGTATGAGGCTATTTTAGAGTTTCATTTGTCACAGTGTCGGAGTGTATTTTACAGGTGTGGTTTCTGTGGAAAGCACTGCACTATGAATAATAACAACGAGGAAAGGCTGTCATATATCCTGCACTGCAATGTAATATGTTCTGTTTTTGAGCTGGATTCAATGTGACATTAGCTTGAAAGGCAGCATCATAGAGTAAGGATTGATTCCCTGCAGCGGCCTCTAACAGAGAGTGTGTTTCAACTTTTGTCATAGGAGGGCGAAAAACTAAAACTTAATGGTGGGCCACAGGCCAAAGGGGTCTGTATTTTTGTATAATAAGATACAAAATGAAAATGGGGTCTTTCAGTTGACTGACTTACTGTGCAAACTGTCACTCTGCGTGTCACACTCAGATTATGAAAAAAAATAATTAAAAATTATATTCTTAATATTTATGCAAGTTTCCCTGACAAAAAAATAAAAACAGAACAAACAGTTATTTATATTCTGATATTTTTAATAGATCATTTTCAAGTCTTTTTTTTACTGTAAACATTAAAGGCCAAATTGAACATCGTGGTGGGAAAACTACGTCCTGCAGCCTCACTTTGGACAGGCCTGCTGTGGATACTGCAGTATTCATTGCAGCAGTCATTATAAATGTGATGGGCAGACAAACAACCCTCTTCAGCAGGTAAAAGCACAGTGAAAGTGTCAAGGCTGCCAGGCTCCATCATCACCTCCTATAACAGTCTGATCAAGAGTTGTTGTACCATCAGTCTAGATGCTATTTACTGCCTGCCTGCGTTGTTGTTAGGCTGGTTGGGTCAAGCTGTATTTGAATGGAGTTTTTTTAAAGATAACATTTTAGACGCAGGACTTATACACAATTAATATATACATCTCATCTCAGGTATTATTTTGTTTCTGGTTACAATTAAGTAATTTTCCTCTATTGTTCTCAGATATGTCTAACTTCTCACAACTGATTTGCATGCTGACTTAGCTTTGGCTAGCTTGAGTCGTAGCTTCAACCTCAGAGCGACTTTATTTTTCTTTTGCAAACTTCTGTAATTTGCCTACACAGTTAATATCATTGTGATCATGATATTTGATGTCAATATCACAATCTAACAATTGATTGTGATACTGACATTCAAAATTCCTGCTTCACTCACAGGCAACTCTGCTGAATATCAAATTAAAACCTTCCCAAAATAGCAGTTGACCACCAGGTGGCAATAGGGATGTTTTGGCTTCACTCTATGCATTTTAGTAATATTTTGCTTCTTGAACAAGTAGTAAAGCAGGAAATAGTGTCATTTTGATGCAAAGGTTTTTGTATTAGCAGAAATGAAAATAAAAATTAAATTGAATTTTTTGTCCTAAATATTAAATTAGTAATGGTGGTATACATATATTAGTTTTGGCTCATAATGATGTAGCTCTGTTATCTACTCTGTGGGATAAGGGGTTTAGTTTGTCCTGAGTGTGGTGTTACAGGACAGACAAAGGAGGTCATAACATCAAGTTATTAATTTTTAATGTATATGTGATGGTAAAAATGTATAAGTTAGAGGTTTTGGCAATGTCTTGTCATGGATCAAGCGTTTGGTCACAGGGACATTTTTACCTCATGGTAGTGCTAAATGAAAGGTCAACAGGTCACAAACATCACAGAGTTATTCTCTAAGGACCTTTATAACCACATTAAATTTCATGGCAGGCCAGTCAGCAGCCATGGATGAAAGTGTTGGATGAACGAAAGGATCAACCTCATCTTCTCTAGGGTCTGCTGTTAGCAGCAAAAAAAATTTTTTTAAGATGAGTAGAACTTTTTAATCAGAGACTGTCTGCACTACTAAAATGTTAAACATATCACATTCAAATGTGAGATCAAAGATTATTAAGAATATAAATCATGCATGGGTATATACACCCTCTGCAGTCTAATTTCTAGATGGCCTTTGTGCTGTTGAATTATTATTATTTTTTTCTTTTTACATGCAGTAATGACTCTTTATCACAAGTCTGTGGCTTTAGATATATTCTTATATTACAGTCATTGGTATTTAAACTGCATAGACAGGTTAACCTTTATGCACCATATTCTGTCTAAATTGCATTAATGTCTACATTCTTACATTTCAGTTATGGCTCCATCAGCAGGGCAGCTGTTGCCCAGCCACAGATCTCATCACTCAGCACTGTACAGAGGCCTCCTGCTGGGGAAGCTAGTTATTGGCTGCATATACACACATACAGCAATCTAGCTACTGGCCTCTTTCCAGTAAGGTCGTATGCAGGTTAAGCATTGCATACCTGTCAGGTTATCATGACTGACATGACAGAAATTTGTGGTCAGGATTGAAATCCTTCAGCCAAATCCACAATCTACACACCCACGCAAAAATGAAACAAGTGCAATGCACATTGCAATGCATTAAAGAAGCAATTTGAGAGCTAATAACTGAAGAGCTAGTACTCTTCTACGGTCCCTGTATGTGGCCAGTGTTTGTTAAGTTTAATAATTACAAGAATGACTCTGATCATAATGCCTTCATCTGTTTCTGTGGCAGTGTTTTGGCATGAGAATTGTTTAACCAACATGAGAGTGTGAGACTGAAGGGTGAAAGCATGTTTCTCATGGCAGAAGCATGAGAGTTGGCAAACCTGGTTCATGTATTACCTTAAGCTAACTACTGTAATAAAATGACCATGACTTTAAGCTAAATCTTTTACCTGCTCATTTCTTACCTTTGTAATGAATACTGTAACTGTTAATTCAAGACTTTTAGTTTGGTATATAAACTTTTTAATTTATATGATATTTTTAGCCAACTGTTTTATCGGTAATTTTTGCAAGTAACAGTTTCCCAACCCTCTAACTATTGTCAGTATAGTCATAAAGATCAGCAAAGCACCGGTTTCTGATTGTACTGTTGATTTTTGCCTGAACTCAAAACACAAAGATATATTTTATTAAACCATAAATCCTGTATTTCAGTCAAGTTCAGTCGAGTGAATGAGTTGAGCTTTCCACATAACCCTTGCGAACTGCATTTCCCTGGAGCACAAACACCCTTGGTTGGGTATAGACTGAATATTAAACTGACATTTACCTTTCTGTCTCTGAACTGAGGTAGCAGACGAGGTGACATGCCCAGAGCAGGGGCCCTGCATAGGTGCTAAGGGCCGTTAGGAAGATGGCAGGTGCTTCCACGTAACTTTCCAGTCCAACGAAGCCGACTGAAATGTCGACGGTGGCAATGTTGTTTGAATTGCCCTGCAGAAGCACAAAAAAAGGTTATTTTAGTCTCGCCATGGGCACAGGCATAACTTAGCCAGTATACAGACAAAATGAGTACACAGAGATCTGTGGGTGAAGCTTTGTAAGCATTTCAGAGCTCTATAGAACCGGTCCTTTGCTTCATCATCATTACTCGGAGCTTCTGGCGGCTTCCCAGCGGGACAGTTGTTTGTATTTTCCAGTCTCTGACCAGAGCGGCACACACAGCTTTCTGTCTGGAGCTGGCCTCTTGTTAGAGCCACTCAGGCTGCTGTGTTAGTGTGCATATGTGCATGTGCCAGCACACACATTTAGCTTTTTAAAAAACAGTATATTTCTGCCTTATTTAACTTTGGAACTAATTTCCAGCATTTCTGGTTCAAGCCAAGTGTGCCTGCAGTAGAGCTGAAAACATTAAAACTTTTTTAACTGATTCTGTTTTTTCTTGTTTAGAGGTTTCAGCTCAAGCTTTGGAATACTGATTAGCACAATGCAGTTAGAATTTAGAGCTACAATATAAAGGAAATTTATTTATTTATTTGGCAAATTCAGGACATATCCACATAAGGAAAATATGACTTTATTCCAAATTAACAATAAAGTGCAACTTAAAAAAGAGGCTGAACTCTGCTGATAAAAAGAAACATTTTATCCCATTAATATATGTTTAAGACTTTTAAGTAGTTATTTTAACACAGGCTAAACCAGATCATTATAACTTCAATATATTTAAGCTTTTAAATGAAAGGACATGGAAATATAAAGAGTTGTCTGTCTTTGGCTCACGCAGATCATAAAGCAGACAGGTTAAAACCTTTTTTTTTCAGAAAGCTACGTAATTCATGCAAATATAAACACATTACTGAGTCAAACTGTTCCCTACACAATAATTTTTTTGCCTATTCTTTACAACAAAATTCAGCTCAAAATCAGTTCACAACAGACAAAATTAAGAACACAAGCAAAGTAATCCATGTTCAAAATTTTGCAGCTCAAGTGCTAAATCTGATTTCATGGTTGCAAATCCAGATGATTGAAATAAGATGCGTCCTGCTCACACCTCTGAGATGCAGCCTTCAGACAAATCAATTAACCTGAGCAGCTCAGAGGAACGCTCTCAGGCTGCTCACATCTTTTCCTGTCAAGTTCAAATTTGGTTCATTCACAGTATTTATTAGTGTTTTGCTCAGCAAATTCATTTTTTCTTGTGCATAACATGTAATAATTACATTTAAAATTCGTTTTGATTGTTCGGGTGCATCACTTGTGCACCATGAGAGAAAAAAATCTCTGGGAATCAGCAGAGATCAAGGACTGCTTTCTTATTATATCTGAATGTAATGATGATCCATAAGCAGCAAAACATCAAACGACAGTTTATTTCCATCTAGCGCAGACATCTCTGATCAGAGAGGAAGAGACCATTAATAACTGGCTTAATTTTAAACAAGAACACTGTTAATAGCACTGAGCAGGTTGATGGCACATATGGATATTTTCTGCTCGCTTTCTTGCTGAAATCCTACTGTGATCTTTCAGATGTACAACCCCAATTTTAAAAAAAAATACTGGAATGCTGTGTTTAATAGAAATTAAAGCAGAATGCAATGATTTTCAAACACTTTTCACTTAAATACTGTGATACAGCACAACAATATTAAATATTAAATCTGATAAACTTGGAGTTTTATGCCTAAAACACATTTCAAAGAAGTCTGGGTGGATATATGGATATATTTACCACTGTGTTCCATCACCTTCTCTTTTAACAACTCAGTAAGAGTTTGGGAACTGAAGTCTCTAATTGTTTAGGTTATGAAAGGGAAATTTGGCTTGATATAAAAATTTAATTGCTCAACAGTCTCTGTCGACATATTGCGTGCTTCATATTGCACCACACATTGCCAACAGCAGACAGGTCTGAGCTGCAGGCAGGTTAGTCCAGTCCCTGCACATTTTTACTGTAAAACCACACTATTGCAACATGCAGATTTAAGTTTGACATTTTCTTGCTGAAGCAGGAATGCCACTGAAAAAAAAATCGTCTGAATGGCAGCACATGTTGCTTTTAAACCTGTATGTACCTTTCAGCACTAATGGAGCCTTCACAGATGTGTCAGTTCCCTGTGCCATGGGCAATAACACACCCCCATACCATCACAGATGCTGGCTTTTGAACTTTTGCACACTTTTTTACTTTGCACCAGTCCATCTCAGATGAGGCCCAGAGAAGTCAACAGAATTTGTAGACATTGCTGCTTTAGGGTTTTTGCTTTCCATGATAGTTTTTCATTTCTTTTTTATATGCAACAAAGAACTGTTTACAGAAGTTTTACAAATTGCTCTAGAGCCCATGGAGTAAAAGTATTTACACAGTCATGTCAGTTCCTAATGCAGTGCCACCTGAGGGATTGAAGGTCTCAGACATTCATTGTTTGTTTTCATACTCGCCCCTGACTTCACTGTTATTTGACAACACAAGGTTGTAGAGCCGAATTTAGTTTGTAGCCCCTTTATGCTACTACTAAAACAAACTTTATATAAATCAATTAAAAATGAATAAGTATATAAAAATAAAACTTTTTTTATTTGAACTTGGAGGATGAGTTAAGAAGTCCCGGAGCCTGAGGAAAGAAGCTGCCCTGTATTATAGTTTACAAAACCCGATGCAGCAGATGGTTTGTTACACAGAACCATCTGGAAATTCATTCTTGGAGACTGTTTGGAAAGGGACGGCACTTTAAAAAACTCTACACACTCTAAAAAAATAATTGGCAGGTGATTGAACGAACCGCCTATCACTGTCTAATCTGGACTAATCAGATCGGTGAAGCATATGAAGTATGAGAGTGAAATTTTTCTAAAAGCCAGTCAGCAGAAGATTGGAAACATCTTCAGTGCTGCTCTTTGCTCATCTTTAAATGAAGAATTGCTCTCCAGGTCTGATGTACCTGCGGTATCTATGCAATCCTCTTTAGGAGAACCGTTGTTTTCAAACAGTTGTGCTGTCATAACAACAAATACTGCTAAATAAGAAACCAAGCCTGAAGGTGCCAGTAGTTCCTCATTATTAGCATGATTTCATGTGATTAAATGAATCCAGCTGCCTCACAAGGTAATTGTGTCATGGCAGCACATACTTCACTTACTGCATCTCTGGCCATACAGAAGCACTTTGAACAAGCTGGGACTGAGGTGGTTATTGTCTTGTAGAATACTTTTCATACCTTGAATTATTAATTTATTCGTCTTTTATTAGCATATGTGTTTAGAAATTTAGTACTACAACATTATTACAACTATGGACTGTAAAACAGTCTTAAACTGTTGCACTTGTATAGCCTGAATTGGTAACCTGCCCTATTTTTCCTCCGTTCATACTCAGTCATGATACTATAACTTTTTTTTAATGAACCTGTTAAACTGTGAAAGCTCCAAACTTGTGTTTTGAGCATCTTAGCATTCCATAACTTTGCTAGTCTTTTTTGCTCCTGTCCCAACTTGTTTTAATTAAGTTACTGGTATCATATTTAGAATGCAAATTATGTAAAAAAGAAGAGGAACAAGTTTAATCAGTGTAAACAATAAGACAACATCTGGTATTTGTGCTGCATTTCCCTGAATGTATTGTTTTTAATCACGTTTTACACAGTGTGCCTAATTTTTCTGCAAATTGGGATTGTACAGAGTGTTGATCTGCACTATCAACAACAACATATCACCTGAAATTAAAAACAGAAGTGCAAGAAATGCTTTATACAAGTGTTGACACTGACGAGAGTGGGGAAAGTCTGACAACTGCTTTTAAAAATGTCTTAAAAGTTATCAACCTATATTATGTTATGCGAACCAGAATGCATCAGACAAACAGAAATATTTATGGCAACTTGCGTGTAAATTGTACAGTACTATGGTCAAATTAATGAAATGTGAGTACACCTTCCTCTTCTTAACCATAAAAACTTTGTTCAGATGATTCATCGCTATCTACATACGTTTTTTAAGTTGTATCTGTATTGGTACCCGTGGGGTCACTCATCCTCTCATATGTGGCAACATTTGAACAAACTGGCTCATTTCTGACAGAATAAACACCTCCTTGCTGCTTTACTGACCATCTGGTTTTGAGACAGTGATAAATCCACAGAAAGTTCACTGCAAACTCTGACTCGTCCATCATTCCAAATGATCAAGACAGCTAAATGCAGCCGGCCAAAATGTCGCCGGCGAGACAGCTAATTCATCATGTGATGCAGTTTAACTTTTGTTGTGACACTAGCAAAGTCTGCATCTGAGGTTACCTGGAATATTTCCCATAATCCTCTAGTGTTTTGGTGTGTTTTGTTGCCAAACAAACAAGGACACTTTGAAAACAACAGCTTTCTGCCAAAATCTACAATAAAGCCTCTTTAAAAATCAGAAAATGCAACTGTGTCTAGAATCACAGACACATAAACATCTTACATTTTTGGTCAATGTGAAACTCGGCGCTCACTGATCAGCTGGAACTGAACTTGCAGATTAGATTTTAATTAAACATAATTTTACTTGTTCTGCATAAAACCCCTTTTTGCTTCAGAGCTGCAAATTTAAATCACATATGTCGCTGCTTTACAGATCCATTATGGTTACAGCTTCGTTTGGAACGTCAGTACTCAAATTCTGTAATTACATGCCTGGGCGCCTACACTGAAAATTGTCTGGTGGCGGTTTATTCCCGAGCCCATCAAAGTATTAATGACCCAAGGGTGATGATGGTTATTAAATTGTTAGTGATGTGGAAGTTCAGTGTTGACAACAATACATATCTGCTAACCAAATGTCCGTCCTGGTTGGAAGTGAAATCAAATAGGAGGGGATCCCATCTGCTTTTGAGCAACATTCAGAGTTCATAACACAGGACCAGCTATTCCAGTTCACCTTCATGCCAGTGCTGGATGGAAGAAACTCATTGTAATTTGCACACAAAAACTTCTTCTTCCAGGACCTGCACCTATTACACAATCTAACACTTGATCAGTGGTGATGGCTTTCCTAAATGTTGCTGCACTCTGTGTCGGGGCCTAAATTAGATGTCTCTTACAATCAGACAAGGAAACCTTGCTCACTGTTTTGCTGGTCCCTGAAGTTGCTTTTAAAGATATGGGAGGTGGTGATATTGGCTCGTATCCTACTGTCCCTTTGGCATCAGCACCAATAGGCTTTCAGCTTGTGAAATGCTTTTAATTAGCAAACTGTTAATGGTTTGATCATTGTTTTTTAACTGTAAGACCTTTTTAATGGATATACGGCAGGATGAATTTTACTGGTCTGGACAACAATCAAAGTTAATTTTTAGAGGGAGGTCAGCGGATTCAATCAAGGCTGTCTGATTTTTAAGAGACAAATAGTAACTCTAAACAATCACTTTTAAAAGAAAAGCAATCACTACTTTCCAGTGCTGTGATACACATTTTTAACCTTGATATATTAAAGGGAGGTTTCACTGAAGGCAGCGCTCTTTTCCAGGAAGTCCCTCACAAAGTGACAGACATTCACACCTCCAGGGTGTCCAGCACCAGCACAGTCTCAGCTGCTGTCTGGGAAAGTAAAGCTCTTCTCGAGAAAAGCTTTACCTTGACCAAATGCTTTGAAAATAATATTGTGAGAACATTGTAGGTGCTTTTACACAAAAAAAACATACCAACATTTTTTATTTGTACTCATCAGTTATGTGGGTATAACCACAAAGATGAAAAAGGCAAATATCATTAGAGTTTGGTAAGTTCAGAAAAGACAACCCTTATACCACGTCACAGTACAATGATTTTAATAATCTAAGAGGGTATCTAGTCCCATGAAGCAATATTGATATAATATTAATATACTGCCCAGCCCCAGTCAGAAAAGTGAACTGGACCGAAAAATCTTTCCAATTATCCTCTTGAGTGGGAAAAGCATAACACAAAAGCGAGCTGAAAACATGCTGGCACTTACTGAACACAATAGCTCCCCAAACTTCTTTCTATTTTCTCTGCAATGTGACATTTACTCCTCACTGGTAATGTGTCATTTTGCAAGCTTGTTAGTTTTGATGCCAAAAGAATGAAACGTTCACTGTTTATTAAAAAGATGTATTTGTACAGTTGACTCTTGTCTCATAACCGTCTGCTAAATGTTCTTCTTTCCATTTAAACCATTAATCAGAGGCTGCAGGAATGAATTAATTTTGCCATTTCAATACCGAACATTTAGCTCCCAACAGCCTTATTTACAATTATTATTATTATGGAGATATGAAACAGTTCTCAAGATGTAAATACAACAATGTGGAAATGGTATTCTGAGGTTTTGGTGTTTGGTCGACCAAAGATCAACAAACTTGCCAAGAAAATATGAGTTGTCAAAATAGTGGTACATTTTGTGTGTGTGTGTGTGTGTGTGTGTGTGTGTGTGTGTGTGTGTGTAATTGTGATTTAAACACATTCAGATTCTACATACACTTACAGTGTCTAAACCTTGCTATTGCTAATATTGTTATTGTTGCTCACCTGGAAGTAAAAGAAGGCCTGACCGAACCAGTAGTGCATGATGGTAGTTTGGGCAGCATCATAGTGGAGTTTCTTCCAGATAAACTGAGCCATCAACGTCTGGATCAGCAGGCAGCAGCAGAGGACCGGCAGGTTGTGAGCACGAAACAACAGTGAAACCAACAAAACCAAGCCGCTGTAAATCTCCCACAATCCCCTGCTCTTCAACTTGGCATCTGCTGTGATGATCTGGGATCGTAACAGGTCCTTGGTGCCCGTGAAGAGGATGCCCAAGACGAAGACGTAAACAAATCGAGCCTCCACTGTGCCCCTAAAAGAGAGAGATTACAGAGTGTCAGTTTTGCATTTTTAGCATGCCAGAATGGATTTTCCTCTATAAAACTCCTCATTCAATATTTCAGCAATTGTGGTAAGTGACTCTGGGATGGGGTTTGTGGCTGTTACTGTCCATGCATTTTAGTAATTAAACATCGATCCAAATTGGGACATGAGGGAAATGATCTAATTCATATTCATCAAACAATAAAAGAAAAATGCTTTTTATCCAATAAAGGTGAAAACAAGAGCTGTAAAACAATGAACGAGATCAAAAGCAAGCTACTTCAGAGAAGCAAAACAACAACCCTAATAAATTAATTGCAAGAGAATACAAACTACAACCAAATCTTTGAACAGGAGACAGAAAGTTTACACCTAAACAGATTCATATCATCTCTGTGATACTGACATCTCCTTGTGAATTAAGAAAAATTTTGACAAATGGAGTGTCTTAAGATAAATGAGTAAATACGCCAGCATCAATAATGGCAAATATGAAAAATGGAGTGCAAGAGCTGACTACAACTGTACATATTCAGACAAGTTATTCGTCATCGTTTTTCATTCATTAACCTTTATTTACAAAAAATAGAGATCAGTGATCTGCAGCTGAAAATAGTTGTGGTTTCTGCATATTTCTGTCAAACCCTTTGAAAGTACAGGTTTCAAAAGATCACTTCTTCAATTAGTCCCATCTCCCTGTCTCTTGTTAGACAGTATTTCTTATACTTCTGTCACTTCTCCCCCTTCTTTCATTCAGTATGCAGTGTGTCAGTGTAACATTAATAATTAAAGGTGTGGGACTGGGAGACAGAATAACTCACACTCACTCACTCTTATTACTCTGTCCACTTTGCTTTCTGCACCATTACAATTTAGGAAACACAGTGTTATTATTATAAACTTGGTGCAATTTAGGGTCAAATGACTTGATGTCAGTGTTACCCTTTTTGAATGGAGTACCAGTGGTTGTAAACACTAAAGATAACAAGAGTGGCAGTGAAACGACCCAGAGTGCAGACCGCTGCTGAAGGTCACAGAGGGGTTTTATGATGTGGAATACTAAAAACTTTCACAGGTGTTGTTTTCTTTTGTCATTAATCACTGATTATAGCCACAGTCACAAGGCTCCTACAACAGCATGTTTGCTTCTCCTTTTCATTTGCAGAGACACACTGCTGTCTTTATAACACAGTAATGTAGCACTGCTGTAATGTATATGCATATTATACTGTATAGTATGTCAGTACAGATCATAGAGATGTAAGATGTTCATCTAACAAATACCATGTGTAGATTTAATTAATTTTCTGCGGAAAGTATACAGTGAATAATAAAAAGATCAAGCAAAGACACACTAAGGACACGATGAGGCAGAAGAAATGTAGAAATGTGAATGTGAATGTTAAGAAGGCAGAAACAGTGTGTATTTGTGTAAGTGTCTGCACTGTTTTCATAATGCTGTAAGAGGTGTGTTTAAATCATTAACACTACATGTGTGTGTGTGAACACTGGAGACAGATAAAACAGGAGAGTTGAGAAACACATAAAATGCTACATGTCCATGAATAACTCTCAGTTATGCATATGGATGGATTATATAAGAGTTTTCTTTAATTACGCTAACACAAATTTAGAACATAAAATATGTAACATTTCCATATTTTGTCGATAATCGACTAATCCTGGTTATATAGTTTTCTGAGTCGTGTACTCACATTATCACAAATGTTTCAAACTATGCTTTTTTTTTGTTGGTTGTTTTTTTTTTTTTGATCAACAGATCCTTAGAAGAAAAAATGCTGCATTCCATTGCAAGTCTAAAGTCGATAATGCAGTGTAGTTTTTTCTGACTTCTGATATAAATACCCTCTTTATAGCATGAACTCAGGAAAACATGGATGCCCGCAGGAAATTGATGTTTGTTTGGCTTGCCTCTGAGTATCACAAGCATTTAAGGACCTTCTTGAGTCACCACAGCACCATAACTGAGGAGAAACAGTGTATGATGCAAGTTTATGTCTGCTCACTTAAATATTGTACCACAAAATTTATTAGGCTACAGTACATGCAGATTCATTGATGTAGGTAGCTCAAGTAGGCTGGCAGGCTACTACATGCCTGCAAAGACTCCTTCCACACACAAATCAACTGAATGGACATGGAAATGCCACTGCACAGTTGGTATAGCACGTTTCACAACACAAAACTCTACGTAAAAGTAAAAACTGACAAACAGGGAAGTCTGCTTACAATTTACTGTGTGCTGCAATATTGCTGTGATGTCAATTTTACTGACTCTGTCTATATGCATATGGCCCAAGTTTATGAGTTGGAATTGCTTTTCCAAGTCGAAGGTTGTTTTTTCCCCGAGTACCAAGTACAACGGAATGCAGCATTACATGTTCTGCATTTAAGTGACTGTTGGATCTAAAATTGCTTTTGTTGGACCTCTTCTTCTCCTGGAACTTAATGAACAAGTTATAAATATGAGAAACTTAAACCTAAATGATTGATAAGATGTAAACTACATAAGCTTTGAATTAATTCAAGTTACATTTAATACAGAATTTACCAGGGGCAGCGCCTATATTGTGGTGTATTATACTTGGACTGGGTCTAAAGTATGAAGCTACTTAAAGGTTAAAAAAAGTTTCCATAAGGCCCCTTTCCTTCTAAAAGGCTTAGTCCACAGAAATCCTTTTCCAACTATCAATAATTTATATGCTCAAAAAGTCCCAAATTGAAGCTTTAAAGTAAAAGTGCTTTCGA
The DNA here is from genome assembly GCA_029814765.1 of Acanthurus leucopareius. NCBI lineage: Eukaryota > Metazoa > Chordata > Actinopteri > Acanthuriformes > Acanthuridae > Acanthurus > Acanthurus leucopareius. Next base: position 5,410,055 of record JAQMCX010000058.1, on the reverse strand, counting down.
TTATGAAGGCAATTACATTTAGTCTAATTTCCATTTTCAGACATTCAGCATATGCTCTTATCCACACAAACTGAAGCAAAAAGATTTTTTTCCACAAATTTGCTTTGTAATTAACTTATATCCATTAATATTTGTCCCAAAAAGATAACTGAGTACATTAGCCTTCGTAAAACAAAAAACACACAAAAAATGAGCAGCAGAAGCTGTGGCTGTTTTGTTCTATTTCATATTGGATGGAGACAAAATAAAGAGCATTAAGAGCAAATGAAATTTAGTGAAGCACTTATTAAGTGAATGTTTACTCTGTGTACTCTGCAAACATGTCAGGAATAACCTATTAATAAATAACACATTTAAGTTTTTACCCATTAATATATTGATCATCACACTCCAGTTGACATTCAGAATCATATCTCACATTAGTTTAAAGCAATCTCTCTTAATATTTCCAAACTCTGATAGCCAAAAAGCTATTTTTGCATTTAGAAAATCTTCTTCTCTCAATCATGTCATCAGAAACACGCTTCCTCCTCCATTAAAGGCTGTTTCACAGTGAGGGGACATTTCTTTTTGCAGCACGATGCAGTCAAAGCTGCAAAAGCACTACAGGATAATAGCTGACCCTGAAGGAGTTGAGCAAGTATTGGACATGTATTATTAATCAGTGTGTTTTATGAAAACCTGTTTCAACAGCGGAAAGGAGCAGAGTAATATGCTCCATACAGCACTATTCTTTATTATTCACAATACCCCTAACAATATGGCAGGGATTGTATTCATAATTATTTTATGCAAAGGAAAAGAGAAAAATCCTGGCCTGGATTTGATTCTGTATGAGGACATTGATGGGTTTAAGCTGTCGGGCTGACTTTTTAAACACTGTGTGAGGTGGCAAAATTGAGAGAAACACAAACTAATCTTTCTGAGAATACATGTTTGTGCTTAACAAAACAGCATTGAACAGTGCACTTGATGGGGCTGTTATCTTTCAAATATGCTTTACAAAAAGCAAGCAGGATGAGAAACCCATGAGATTAAAAGCGGGACATTAAAGGATGCTTTTCCCTCTGAAAACTGTATTATTACCTGTGAAAGACAGCGGCACTATTCCAAATCTGTGTAAAACAATAAAACAAGTTTTTCATGACACTCAAGCATGAAATATTCTGCATGCTGAAAGGGATCCTGTTTGCCACTTGGACACTTTCGGGGCAGAAATCCCTCCTCCTTGTCTGAGCAGTAAAGGCTATTTTCTATTTGTGTCATTTCTCCAATTGCAGCATTTAGAAAGCGGCTGCAGTTATTAAGTGTCTCCTGCTTAGAGTATATCACACAGCACAGCTTTGCACCTTTCAGATATTTCAACTTTTCCAGCTCTTACTTAAATTAGACCAGTCATTTAGCAAAAGAAGCCTTACGCAATCTGTGACTTACATCCAAGTCCATAGACAAACAGCAGCAGAAAATGCAACCATACCGAACAAGACTCCAGCAACCCCTCATGTCCACTTAGAGTTACAGAGGCTTGAAATAGACATAAACAATAAAATCATGATCCTCAACAGAGAGATGTAAGCAAGGTAGCCAATTAAAGCAGCAGCATAAAACCAAGACAATGCATCTTGGAGCTTCAGTGTCAAAAGCAATTTTTGTTCATAGTAGGACTACAGTCATTTTACAATCATTAAGTCTTTAGCACTGAATAACAGCCCCATCAACCCTCCTCACACATACTGCTGTCATCTTGTATTGAGGAATCTGTGAAATCCTTCTCTTGTCCTTTGGCTTGCTGTAGATCACACAACCGAGCAAAGAGCAAGGTCACTGCAAGCTCAGTCTTGTTCCAGAACAATGACAAAGAAAAGGCCAAAGTTGTTGTGATAATTGTGTTTTGCTGAGACTTTCAACAAAGCACATTCATCATCTGTATGATGATCAATGAGATTACTTGTGGATCTGAAAAAGTATAACTTTAAAAGTAGATTTTCCAGAGGGTGCCTTTTTCTAATCAATAATACTAGGTTGATCATTAAACACTCATTAAAGCAGATATAGTGATACACAAATAATAATAATAATAATGTCCCAATATTAATTAATCAGTGATTCAAAATATATATAGTCAGGGAAGTCTGCATGGAAAATGTATCCAAAACATATGCAAAACATCAAAACTAACACATTGTTTCTCTCTGGTGTAACCTTCATTCTAAACACATAAAATAACTTACTATTTTTATAGACCCTGAAAACAAAATATATCTTAATTAGCTTCTTTATTTTAGGGATTTAGGTCCTAAATTATAATATTACTTTCTGTTGAAGTTAGAAGCATTTTGGTTTTTTAATGTGAGAAATTTTGTGTTTTTGTTTTACTCCATCTGGTCTGAAGGGACTCACTCGGAAAAAGCTGATGTCACAAGCTGTTTATCCAGAATCCCTCTATCAATAACTCATTCATCATTTCTTTCACAATAGACACTCAATAATTTGCTCTGTAGTTCGCAGTAACTTAAGATTGCTGACATTTATGAATCAGCATTATTTTCATGACTATAATTCTTGCATCTTTAAAATGTGATGCATTGCATCGTGGGACTGCTAACAGGGAGCAGTACACAAGCCTTAAACACAGCTACATACTTCCATGCAATAATTAAAATTTGGTGATGCTGAATCTAAAAAACTAAGGACAGTTGTGGGTTGTTTGCTTATATAACTAAACTATACCGAAACAGTCCTGATGGGGCTGACTGACTGAATGAGGTTTTTAAAAAAGAATCTTTTAAAATAAAGCCATGGCATTTGTTTTTAAAATCTTGAACTTGAATCCTGAACTTAAACTGTTGCTTATTTAAAAACACCATGTTCAATTATTAAGGAAAAACTTTTTTAAAAAACGTACATTTTCAGGAGCTCTCAAGCCTTCAAGAAAATCTTCCTCGTCATTTGGTCGGAAAAACTCCACCAATCAAATATTTTTTAACCTTATTTGCTGCATTTCATAATGTTCACAGTAGTAACAGTGGCCAGAAAATAGTAGCTTGTCAAGCTGCTGTACAGACGAGCTGTCTGGATTTCATGTTACCTTGGAAACAAGTGCTGGTGTCCAGCAAGTGAATAAGAAAAGGTAAGACTACAACCAATCCCCTCTACATGTTTGGTATATGCCCTTCATCAATCACCTGCATCAAGCTAACACTTAAGAGTAAATCAGCCCAAACAGGTAATTCAGTGCCAGAGGAAGGCTTCGAAGCAGACGCCTGAGAATGAGGAGGGCCTGTCCACTTTGTCTGAGCCCCTGGCCTTCGTGGGATAAATCTGAGCATGTCAAAGTTACAGCTATTAAAATGCCACAGGGACAAAGTAGCAGACTTTAAAACAACAGTTTGGACAAAACATCTAATTACACAACAAACCACTAGATCAATACCTGCTCTGCTGCCAGTGTTTGTGCTTTCAGCTTTATGATTAAAAAAATTTTCCTGAAACAGCAGCGTGGTTCAGACAGATAAAATACACCCAAAAACACTTTCATGAACGACGCTTTGAAGTCAGTGAAGGATAATGATTTGTTAAATGTTACCACTGATTTATTGTACCAACACAGATTGCCTTTGAAACAGGGTTATAAAATGGTTTTACCTCCTGGGTAATAAAACTGAAAACTGAATTCTGTGTGTCTGTTGGATTGTCTGTGTCTGTCAGTGTGTGTTTGTGTGTGTGTGTGGTTGTGTCAGGGGTTCACAGGTGTTTTGAGACAAGTTTGAATATATTTCCATTTTTAAGCGGGATCGGTATGCATGAATATTTTTAAATTGGGAACCTGCACAACAGCTCCTTTCTAGATAAAGCGGTACATGATAAAAATGGGTCATGTTTTGTGCAGCTGTGAAGCACATACAAACACAGATGAAAACATACACATAGTAAATGCTTCTTTTGGCTTCTTGTTCTGCAGCACATATGCCATAAATCCTTAGGAGAGAGGAGACAGCAACAAACTTTGGCTATGATGTATACTGACTTGGCTTTCAGCCGGCTGCTTTGATGTTGAGCTACTTCCTGTTGGAATGCTTCTTCATCTTTAACGTTACCTTGACTCTGTCTGTTTTTTTAAAAGTTTTTTTATATCTGACCCTAATCAATGATTTCTTAATATCTAGTCAGTTAAAGATAATGCAAAGTACATGTTTTTCCCGTCACTTTGCTGGCTGTCTATTTTTGGGTTCATTTCTGGCGATGCCATAAGGGCGGGCGTGTGCGAGGGAGAGAAAAACAGACACAGAGAGAGAGAAACTGCATCCACTGTGACATCAATTCAACTCTAAGTCTTTGAACCGTTTAAAGTGAGCAGCGTTGGCTGTTCTCAACCCTATTAGCCATTTTGAAAGATGCAACAGTGCAATTAGGCAGCTGGCACAAAAGGGAAGGCGAGGAGGGAAGCGGGCAGTTGTCATGGGGCTTTACTCTGATAAAACACAGACAGAGAGTAACCAAGGAAGACCGGACTTTAAAAAGGGTCGTCGTACAAAGTCATTCCTTTTAACACTCACATTATGGTGTAAAGGGAAAACATGGCAGTGAAAAATGCCTTTTTTTTGTTTCAGTAGAAGAGAAACTGCTTTGATATAGTATCCAAAATAACAATAAAATCATAAATTCAACTATATGGTTGTTCAGGAAAACTTCATCATAACAACTAAGATCCTTGGGAAATTCTCCCAATTGTTTAATTCTAATAATCCAGCAGATGGAAGCTAAAGCATATCACACTAAAATCAAAGCACTATTTTAGTGTAAATACAGGAATATAGCTCCCTCTTGACCAGCAATTAAACTATAGCACCTGTAATGGCCTTACGAGGCCCAGGGCTCAAGTTTTTCTGAGCTTTATAAAAATCTTTGCCAAGGAATCCACAATGTGGACAATGTCTAACATACTGTACATCCTTGAGGCGGAGCACTGCAATAATCATACTTGTTGAGGTCTGAAGGACCGGGTCAACTGTCGACCTTGTCAATCATATATTCGTCATAAAGGAGCTGGGGTACCTGCATGGCCTCCATCAGGTGTCTTTGTATGGATAAAGGTGAGAGGTTGAGCTTTTAATTAGGTGAGCAAGTAGGAGGGACTGCCAAGGAGAACAGGAAAGGTTAGAGAAGGCCAGGTACTGGTTTTAGATGAAGAGAGGTCAGGAAAACTAGACAGGAGAAGCGTGTGCAGCCCTGCACACTCATTATCTTCTGACGGGGGTTAGTAGCAGATAACTCTGTGCCAAGCTACTGTCTGCAGCATGAAAAATGACTTTGGAGCTGCAAGATTGTTGATTTCCTGTTATTTTGGACAATGCTAACTAGCTATTACATATAGATTGTGTTTAAGGATTAGATTTATACCGTGTAAAGAGGCATCAGCCCTTAAGAACACAAATGATTCTTTAAATCTTAAAGATCCAAAAGAAAACCTTTAAGTTCTCTAACTCTTCCAAATTTATTTTCATTTTCTGTATCTATTCTAGGAGTCAGCATCAAGTACAGTACATCATTTAATTCAAGAGAATCCTTGGTATTTGTCCGGCCCATTTGAAGTCCCAATTTTAATTTTTTTTTTCTGAAGAAGGAAAAAATTTACCAGAATATTTGAAAACTTTCAGAATTTTTTTCTTCTATTACCTTTAACTCAGAAAGAATCTCAGGAAGTTATTTTTCTAACTTCTAAAGATATTTGTTGTACATGAATATATTGGGCTTCCAAATGAAGTGCAAATGTCTCTGTAATTGTAGTTGAAACAGGGTTCTCTGCACATCTTCCAGGAAGAAAGAAACACTGTTGCTCTACCAGGTGCTGCAGCAGTAAAAAAGCAGAAGAACTGGAACATGCTCATGGATTTAAGCTTAAAATATTGGTGCAAATAACACCAATGTTTGCACCCATAAATTTAAGCTTAAATCCATCAGTGTGCTCTTGTCCTCCTGCTTTTTTATTGTCTCTGTAATTGCAGATGTAAAATTTAAAAAAAAAAAAATGAAAGAGCTGATAAAAGAAAAACTTGATTTAATGATTATCCTGTTAATACATAAATAAGACGAGAATGTCCAACATGTTGGCAGCTGTGTGAAGCTGCACATCGGTGCGTTGTGCTAAATGCTTAATACAGCATGCTAAAATGCTAATACTAACATGGTAACATGCTTTACAGTTAGAGTATATTTACCATTTTGCATGTTACTTTTGCATGTTAGCATGTACTGCTGAGGTAAATGGGTTAAGTTATTAGTTTTGCAGATATTCATTCATGGACCAAAGTACTGGAAAAATTAACACTCTGACCAGATGATGGCGTTGTTAATGAAAGGTCAGGTGATTGCTTATTAATACAGTTCATCTTGTGATAGACATTTTCCAAATCCATCCAATATTTTAGATGTCTTCCTCAAAACTACAAACATGAACCCTCTGGTAGCAAGAAAAGTGAGAGGAAAAGTGAGAGTCAGCAAAATTATTAGGAATTTTCCTCTTGAGACCATGAAAATACATCAAGGCATTATGGCAATTCAAGCAAAAGTAATCAAGATCAGTCTGGAGCAAAGTGGTGGACTGACTGACTGACTGACTGGTGGACTGACGGACTGACTGACTGACTGACTGACTGACTGACTGACTGACTGGTGGACTGACGGACTGACTGACTGACTGACTGACTGACTGACTGACTGACTGACTGACTGACTGACTGACTGACTTGCCGGCACTGCCATCCCTGTAGCCATCCAGCTTGCACGGCTACAACACGTGTGCTCTTTGAAAGTCCTGTAAGACATTCATATCTCAGGATGTAAAAAGTGCTGACAAGTTTCTGATCTTCAAGCTCTCTTGTCGGCCTGCACTATATTTTGCACATCTTGACACTCCCACAGGAGTCTCTACAAACTTCCAAAGTCTCCATCTACTGAAATTTTTACTCTTCAATAACCAAGACAGCGGCAGGATTTTGTATTTTAATCATGGGAGCTAAGAAACTAATTTCAAAGCCAAATGAAAAGCAAATTTACAAAACTACTATTCCAATATACTGCGTGATGATATTCTGTCTTTTCGCTATCCCTGTTCAATCTGTACTCTAATTAGCTAGCTTACTGCTCTGTTTTGTAAGAATGTGACTTGTTTTCATCAGTCACAGAGGACAGGCGGGGCGGGTGCGATTGTGGTTGTGCCAAAGACTTTCATTAGAGGAGAGGAGAACTGTCGATATCACTGAAATTCTACTGACTGCCAATTTAAATCAACAGTCTTGGATTGTGGGACTCCCTTTCAATGTAATTAATTTAATTTAAGAGGTTGTCTGTCTTTTTTAGGACTCGAGGGGACACTGGGTTGATGAGATTAAACATAGGTTGAAAATACACAGCAGTTTATCATCATGTATTTAGGAGATGTGGGTCTAAACGTTTCTCCCAGATGACAGATGCAGCACTGCAGCCTGCACGCTCGGCTGCATCAGAGCACCCCAGCACAAATCAACTCCCTAACACAGGACAGCAATTTGCTAACTGTTAAGGGGAATAAAACGATGATCATGGGGCTCAGGACTTACTTGGACATAGTTCGACCAGAGTGTTGCCAGGGAAACAAGACATTGCCAACAGCTGCCCGGTAGCTGTAGACACCCAAAAGTCCAAGAGCGAGGGCAACCTTGGACACCCAAGAGCACCGTCTTTGAACCAGGAGGTAGATAAGAACCAAACAGAAAGCAGCCAGCAGAGAGAGAACAGTCCTGTGTTCAGAGCTGAAAAAACACACACAAAAAGAAAACACAGAGAATGGTCAAGAAAACACTTTAACATGTTGATTTTTGAACTGACATTTGTTTTAAAACACATTTTGGATGTACAGTGTCCACATTTCTTTGCTTAACCTTGAGCAAAAAAATAATTCAGAAACTTAATTAATAAAAAAACGGAGTGCTTAAACCTTGAAGAAGATTATTTACCGAGCAACAGAGAACATTTTTGATGAGGCCAACACTGTCAGTCATTTCCTCGAGCGGTAGTTAAAACTTTAAAGAGGCACGGATCTTGAATTGTTCACTGGATTTAAAGCCATACAGTTTAAAACTAGACTCCACTGAACACAGGCAGGAATTTTTACCTCAAAGGACATATCAAAGTTGGATAGAAGCCTGGTATTTAGCTGTTAGCCAGATCAGACGGCAGTGGAAGTTGGGTACTCTGAGACAAGATGAGGTGTAACACTACCTAGATCTCATTATCCAAGCAACAGGCAGTGCAGGTAGGAAGAAAGGGCATCACTGGACAGGGAAAAGGTCAGAATCCACATCTTTATTCCACAATGTGATGCATGTTAAAGAACAAACCATAATCCCCTGCCCTGTGCCGCTGACAGAATATTAATGCCACTGAAACAGCCAGTTTTACTGAGAAATCACACTTTTTCTACAGTCTGAGCAATCACACAGGGCTATTTTCCTGTCTTTGAACTTAAAAAAAAAAAAGAAAAAAGCTAAGTGGAGGGTGCTGTTAGCTTCTCAGCCAGAAAAACACACTTAAAAATTCCATGTCAAAAGAAAAGCCTTGTATAAGTGTTAACACCCAATACCTTCCATTAAAAGTCTGGGACGACCAAATCATTCAGGGACTTATTTTGCTATCAAGTGTAATTTGACAGTACATTTCACTCAACCAGCTTTGACCATGTTTACTTTAATATGTGATTTCCTACATTTCCCAAAATGGCTTTCAGGAGAACAGGGATGAACTTGTAATGCTGATCTGTAACTCTTATATGTAGGTGGACAGACAAATAGAGATTAAATATCTGGCCTACTGAGGCTATTGTCTTCTGTTGTCTCGACAAATTGGTATCTTTGTCTTCTTATAATGAGTTTATTCCTGTGCGACTGCTGAAAGAAGTCTATTCACACAAAAAAAATCTCAGGCTTACCACTTACTTTCTTTCCTCCTCTCACCCCCAACTGGAGCTGTGTTGAAAATGAGTTCTTGTAATGTTCTGTCACCTACACTTTTCCACATAACCACAGAAAGAAGAAAAATATACCGTACACTACAACACAAGACTGATCGTTCTCAGCTCTGCTCACAGCCGCATGTTCATCACAGTCCACAATCCAAACGTGTTGAACAGAATAAACAAGATTTTGTTGTTCTTGGAGTTTCAACACTAGTGGAACTTAAATTGTCAAGTTTGCCTCTGGTAAAAAAAGAAAATAAAGACACTCAAAGGGATTCATACTGGCGTTTGACAGATTGCGTATCAAATTTGCTTTCAGAGAAACGTCTTGACTTAAATATAATGACTGTAAAAAGTATCCAGTTCCTTTGTGTTGTTTGATAGGGAACTCCAAAAGCTTCAGAGAGACTCAAGAAAAAGAAAAACCTCTCTATCTTTTTGCTATTCATAGAGCTGTGCATCTTCTCCTTGGGGAACATCTCAGGAATCATAATGGTGCCAAGGTTATTCTGATTCAGCCAGGTAGCTGCTGCTGTTAACTCTTTGCTGCCTGGTAAAAACAGTCATCAAGCTAATGCAGTCGACTAATTAGATGTGATCACTAACCTTGTTGACGCAAAGATGTTAAGCAATCTGACTCTAGCTGGCTAATCAGTGCTCTGTGATCACATCTAAATCCACTAATCACAATGTCAGGTTTAACTAGTGTCATTACCTAAAAGACTGGATTATATATTGGGAATACAAATCCATGAACCAATCAGATATCGTGCATTTTTTAAACTAAAAATGGAACAAATGGTTTCAGATCAGCTCTCAGTATCAGTCAATACACAAAGTTCAGGTATCTAAATTAGAAAGGAAATAGTATTATTAAAAATTGTCTCATTTTAAACTTATTTACATTACATGTTCATACAAAACTTGGAAGAAATGCTTTAATTTCGATGCTTCTCAAAAATGAAATGAGTTGCAAAAAAGTTTTTGAAATTAAAATCTCTTGTTGCATTTGAGCATTTAAAATAATATACTCAAGCATTTTAAATGCTACATGCAGTGTTTTTTCTTGATGTGTAACCTTTGTTCTGAGTAAACTCTGTGTTGGTTGAGAATTTCTGTGCATTTTGTTCCTGTTTACACCGTAAATGTTTTCTTGTGACTTCAGTGAGATCTGGCAGCAGTTGCTGAGCCTGCTAAAAGTCTGGGGGCATGTGAATGGCTCAGAGGCAAGAAGTAGGAAGAGGTGACAACAGCACTGTCATGACAAGTGGCATTATGAGTTGGCGGTTATGATGCTTGTGTGAAATACAAAGTAAACCTTTGAAAAGAGCATTTTAGAAAAAAAATGATAAGAATAAATGTATTAAATAATGATAAAATGATATTCTATAAAAAAAACTTTAATTGATTGGTTTGTTTTTATCTTTATCTTGTACTTCATCTAACTGTTTATTTGACTGGGGCAATTTTGAAGTTCCATAGTTTCAAGAACATTTTTTACAGCATAGATGAGGGATTTGTCTTGTATAACATTTTATACTATACTCAGAACTTTAGAAATTTGGGTAACCCAACCTGTTAAGCCAGTGTCCCACATCAGGAAGATGAGCCCACTGCACTCCAGTCTGGTTGAGGGAGCGCAGTAGTCGGCAGCAGACCATAACGAAGAGTGGCGTGGCTAACGCTAGCCACTTCTCTGAGTGAATGTCTGCCTTTGGGTGAGCAGCGGGATGAGAGTCTTTGGAAGGCAGGACGTACTCCTCTTCCTCTCCAGAGCCCCTCTGCTCCCTGAAGTACTTGCGGCAGACGTCCTGGAAGACGGCGAGGCAGAGGGTGCTGAGCAGAAAGTACCAGGTTTGGTGCTCTTCCTCTACAAAGCTGCTGGCCGCCAGGCTGAGAGTGTGTCCGACTGTGCCGGCCAGCAGCAAAACATCCAGCTCTGACAGCGACCACTCACTGCCACTGCTCCTCAATGGAGACTGTGAAAGAGAACAAACAGTAAGCTTCAGAGCAGTTTATAATCTCTTACTCAGCTGGGCATCTCATAAATCAGAGAACAGATTTCAATGCAACAGATTATACAATTTTGTTAGGAACTTAGTCTGGGAACTCTGCATGGGATGATAATCATGTTTGTTGCCAAAAGGACAATTAACACTAATGGAATTAAAATTTCAGGAACATTTGTGGTCCCTATAATTCTTTCTCAATTTAAGGAAATTTAAATTTCATACCATTTATAATAGGGGCAAAAGATTGCAACTTTAATAGCCAAACAAGCCTGACTAGACAATTTATTTTCACCCCCAAATTGTGGATCCTCTTGCAGTTGTAACTGTTTAACACAATGGGATGAATATTTGGCTGAACCTGGATGATTTGGGTGATTAACACCTGTCTACTAAAACACTGATATACCTTATTAAGTGGCATTTATTCAATGATCCATGTACCTCATAATAAAATAGTTCAATTTGCAAGCCCTTACTTTAACATCTCACCCAGACCATTTTAAACTGTTCTGTCTGTGCTTACACATCTTTAAAGTGATCTCATTGTTTTCATAGAAATTCCATTCAAAATGCTATTTTTTGCCAAAACACAAAATTCAGGCAGTCATCACATTCTATGGTATGTACAGAGGCCATTTTATTTTTGTCATAGCAGGGCAGAAGGCGACCGTGAGCTGTCACCATAATTTGTGGTTGCTCACTTACAGATGCTTCCATCACATTTTTTTTTTAAATTGCTGTTTGTCCAATCGCCTACTTGTATGCAAATAATTTTGTTCAGCGGTGACAGCGCATTTCCATGCAAAGCAATTTCAAATGAAGTTCAGCCAACCTCTAAGCGCAGCGGCAATATTTTAGCCTAACAAACAACTACCAAACACAGACAAGCATCTTAGCCTGTTCACCTTGAAGAGAAAGAGAGGCCGAGCCTGCAAACACACTACCTGCAGGCTACAGCATCGGTTCACTGTGGGACCGGGCTGTTTCACGCTTGTTTTTCCCTCACAGAACTACAGGCTGTTACAGACAGATTTCTCACATATGCCTGTTGACTTTATACAAAATACTGTGACATTAAATATTCAGTTATTATATTGGAAAAAATATCACTCAACTGTTAAAAATTCAGCATCTACATCTTCAGGTTGCATGCATTATCATGTGTTATCAGTATCTAGGTTGTTTTTAATGAAACTCAATCATGTTTTTTTTAACGTTTTTATAAATGTCTCCAGATTAAGTTCTTACTGAATACAGGACAGTATTTAGCATACATACACACTTATCAGGGTTCAGTCAGGACTGAAGTAGGGTTTGCCTATTCATTCTGTGCAAAAGTCTGAGCTACACTTTACTGAAAAGAGGATTACTGTCCTCAATGCCCACATTTGCTTTGTTTTTGAATAAAACCTGTCATGGCCGAAAGGGAGCTTTAATATGCAGCTTCACTGGTCGCTGTTCAGCCTCACTCTCCTCCAGTGGTTCACAAATTGTAAAATCTTGCAATCAACAGTTCCTCTGTTTTCCTTAACCTGTTAAGACTTGAGGAAATTTGACTGGTTTATTTTGTAATTCTTAACCGATACCAGCAGTCAGCATTAAGTGTTATACTTATTTTGATCCAGAAGAACCTTAAGTTTCAGCCTTGTCCTACTTTTACATTTGCCTTGTTTAAAAATGGATCAACTTAACCCTAATGCTAACCCTAATCATAATCATAGCTTTTTTAAAAAACATTATCCTTGGTCAAACAAGACATATGTGACACCACTAAAAAGCTGAGAAACTGCGTATTACATGACCTTTTAGAGCAGGCTGATTGCCTGAGCCATTTAAAAGTTATTAAAGACTGAAAATGATACCAATTTTTAGCTGGCGGTGCCTGTTTAGGTCTTTAAGGGTTACATGATTAAGATTAAGTTGTTGCACACTAATGAGTGTTTCGGCATCATCTCACTGAGAAATGTAGCAGAAGTATGACCGAACAAAATGTTTACATCAGTGTTCGTACAGAATCACCCTCTTTTGAGACAAGTACATTTGTTTTTATTTATTTACTTATAATTTATACGACTTGGCGATATATCACAAATATTTGATTAAGTTAGCATTTATAAAATTTACAAGAATAAACACAAGGCACTTCTCCTTAACTAATCATATATAATGAAGGAAAAAGTATGAAAAGACAATATAAAAGCAAGTATAACCAGCTTATAAAACATTGACAAAAAAAAAACACCATGAGGTAGAAGAAAATATGTGTTTTTGAATTTGGTGTGAACTGTCCCTTTAATCTGTTGTATTTAACAATGCTTACAGACTGATTTAATACATTAATTAATTAAGGGGTTCCTAATCTTCTCATTCCTCTGCTATTTTACACTTGGCATTTCTGTGTCCTCCAACTCCTCTTTAAAATATTCCAGAGCTTGTCACCTCCTGTATAGACCCTCCTGTTTTATCTTTAGGTTCTTTGGGTTATTAAAATTCATAAAAGTGTGCTTAATCATCCAGTTTTTCAAGTCTGTCTCACAGAGAAACTAATCAGGATACCTAATAACAGTTTTGGATGCCGCTCATAATGCAGTCATTTTTCAAACCAGAGCTCAGCCCAGAACTTAGATCCAAACTGATTCAAGTGATTATACCATACAGCAAGGTTTCACCTGACTTTAGATCATTTCTTACCCTCTTTGCCTTCTATTTTGTAATTTTGTTGCAATTTATTTTTCTACCTTCTTCCCCCTAATGGTAACTGAAGTTGTATTTTTTTCAAATTGAAGTGTTGCTGAAAACCATCCACAAAGATGCAAATTTGCAAAAGCAGGAGAGGCTTTAGAAAAATCAGAGGACCTGCTGTAAATGCATTACCAATACTAATGTAGTGAATAATGTAATAAGACCGCTTCATTATCTAATCTCAACATCAAAATGAGGTTGTCAGTCATGACTTACAGGACACAGAGTCTACTAATTGCATTTCCTCACACAGGTTATTACAAAGATAAAGATTTTGGCCATGAAGATGGGCCATGATTCTTAATGTAAATCACCTTTTTTGGACCAACATATACAGGCAATATATAGAACTAATACATATATTGTTTTCAAAGTAATCAAGGATTTTTAAATAGATTTCTACTTTAACTGTAAGTCCATGTAAGGAGGCTGAAATGCTTCTGCGGTTTTTACTGTATATAATTCCTCCAAGACTAGTTAAATACCATGGTTAAAATATACCTGCAGCAGGATACAAGATTAAATGACCACAAGTTACAGCTTTTATAGCTGAGTAGAGATTACAGCTAGAGTGTATTACCCATTACGTATACTGGAAATGTATCCCAGAATGCTTTAAAATGCTGTATTGGGGATTGGCAGGACAAGTGGGGTTCAGGGACCGCTTATGTCTTTTAGGGGATTCAACAGGGTCTCCAGCAAAAAAGGGGAATCTTTTTGTTTCATAATAAGCCCATCCATTAGGAACCTGATGACAGAATGTATTACCTTTTTTTGTGTTGTGAATATTAGTTTAATTGGTCTTATAAAATCACATAGGCCAAGTGTTGGACAAAGTCTTTTTAAACGAGGATCTGTGGTCTAATTTGTATCAGTTTATGGGTCCTTGATGTGAAAAAGTTTGGGAACCACTGCTCTGGTGTGTAGATTTGGGAGTTTATTTCTTCCTCATGCTTAATGGCCCGATTGGATTTCCTCTGACTTTTTTTACTTTTGCTGTACCAGCACTTTCTAAAAGTTTTCAGAAGGAAAATGAGATGTAACCTTTTCAGATAAATTATTATGAGCACAGAGGTGCGGCAGTGAAGAGGTCTCATCTTTTAGGCCAATTTCAACAAACACTTGAGACTAAAAGTTTCCACCTTACAAACAACCACTCAAACTATCTCTGATTGATTGCTCACATTTAAATGAGCAATCTACAAATTGCTTGCAATCACTTTTACTTGCTCAAGTAAATCTGGACATTGCTGTTATAAAGAGCCTCTTCACTCTGTCATCTCTCTCTGTTTGTCCATCAATTTTAATTTTTGACAGCTGAGCCTAAATCATTTCAGCTGCAGCCCCTGTGGTGAGTGACCTGACAACAACAATTCTTTCATCATTTACACAGAGTACAGATGTCATGTGATACTGTCACAGTCCATGCAACAATGTCCATCGGGGCTTCCAAACATGCAGGCATCTTTCTCAAGAACACTTTGGGCAGAGGGGCACTGTTTATTTCAGGTAACATCAAGTTAAACGTTAAGATTGATCGTTCAAGCAGATAAGAGATGCAGAGTAAAAGCAATGACAGCATACTTCAAAATGTATCTTTCCTTGTATCGGTAATTAGGAAGTTACACCCACAAACCAAAGTTACTCCTAAAGCCAGCTACCTTGCCTCATATCAGGGATGTTTGCAGGCAAAAAGACGACACACGTGCAACAAAAAAACAGCTCTGAAGTCCCATGTGACTGCTTATGTTGAAAGAAAAAAAAGAAAAAGACCTTTTCATTTCTGATACAAATGAAAAGGTCCCAGAGTTTCGTCACTATATTCTTTTAATGCAACCTCATGTATGTTGGGTGCAAGCAAAAGTCAGTTGACTCAGCTAAAGAAGAACTACACTCAGCTGCCACTTCATTATGTACATCTTACAGATACTGATGAAGTTTAATACCACAGTTTTGTAATAAACTCTCCTTTCATGGTGGTTATGATGTTCAGTTTAAACAGTTTGAACTGATTTAGAGATGTGTTGATTCAACTGGACTCTCATTTTGCTGATGGGTGGTTTGTTTTTTTAGCCACTGATATAAATGGGCGGGACAAAATTATAGAAACACTGTTGGTATAAGAAAAAAATACAATTTAACAGCACCACACTGTGTATCGTGATGTTCAATCAGCACCATAAAAACTTCAATTAAGTTCAGTGTGAATCTTTTATTAGTCTGCATTAGTTTAACCGAGCTGTACCTGATGAACTGATAAACACACCAATGTGTCCACAGAAGCCTAAAACTATTGTGGTGTGACGAATTCACTCAGTGAAGCTTTCACTATAATTAATGGACATTATGTTGACACATGGCATTCCATTCTCTTCATATAACCAAAGTCTACTGCTGCGCTGACTGACATATCTGGTTACTTTTTGTTGAACATGACATCCAATACATTTTCCAATGTGACTTTACAATGCAGCCATTAATCAAGGTTATTCAGAATGTTTCCACTTTTTCTGTCATTCCAAACTAGAAAACACAGTCAACAGGAAGGTAAAACAAAACGTTTCATAATGCTGAGTAAAAGACACAATCTAGCTGGGGACACACAGTGATCTCTACAAATTAAATTGTGGTAGACTGGAACATATTTGATAGAAGTGCAATAATTCTGGAGTCATAGAGTTATATTTTTAAAAAAATACAGAATGTATGCAATTTAAAATGAGGAATTATGTTTATCAATGCAGCAGTGTGTTTCAAAAAAAACCTTAGTTTAATATTTATTCAATAAACAATGGGAGCCTGCGACTTCTGGGACAAACTGTAAACCTGCAGCAGAAGCGACTGTAGCAGCTTCTGTTACAAATGAGCTGTTTTTCTGTGACTCTCACAGTCACTGCATTGACTGAAATAAATAACCATACTTTTTAAATAGGACAACATTAAAGATCCTCTCCAGACATTGATCAAGACATTCAGTACATGCTGACTCAAATTAAAGCCTGGTATCAATAAAGGCCATGGGTGAGGATGGTCAACATGAGAAAATAAAGGCCTGTCCCAAATAACAGCAGATTGAGAAAATAAGAGTTGACAAACTTCTGGTGCCTGTTTCATAATGTGCATGTTAGGTAAGCAAACTGCACATTTCTATTACTTTCATTAAGTAAAGTCAACGACATAATATGCTATTTTGTACATTTTGTTACTTTAGACTACTGATCATAAGTCACAATGTTGCATTCCAGTCACTGTGTGTATGATTGTTAAAGTCCCAGACAAGCTAAGTTATGTAGTATTAACAATGCAGTGCAGCAACAGAACTTAAACAGGGAAAATGGGACCAGCTTATGAAACCAGGAGGCTTCCTGCTAAAATATGACTGTATACATACTTACCCAACAGAGGATATTGATTTAAAGACTGCTTCTAATATAAACCGGCTGCACTTAAGGGTCTGGATCCTTTTGCAGTTGATGTAAATAAAGGCCCCAGTCACTGTTTGAGGAAATTTGTTACACTTTGTCGACTTGGAGCGATAATATGTGTCTGTTATGGTATTTTCTGCAAAAAATATCAGACATATGGTCTTGCTAACACAAAAGGCCAGGAACAACAATATATTTTTAAAATCATTTATATAATGTCTTATGAGTCAATATAATTAAAGTTAAGTCCCCAGTGTCTTCTGCTTATTACCTTCCATCTCCCTGTGTAATGCTGTAAAGATATTAATAAGTTACTAAGGGGGCTCTTTGCAATTTTCATGAAAAACACATGAGAAGGTGTGCATAGAGTACAGTCAAGCACTGTGTGATTAATAAATGGAGCCAAGAGTCTCAGTAGACTTAAAGGCACTGACTACTAAATCTACAAAAACTTTTTTCAGGCCTTTGGTTCACAGTACAGGAACATTCAAGTGATTTAAAGCTGCATTAGTAAGGACTTTGCTAACTTTGCTAAACCACAAAGTAGAGGTAAAATAGATAAGACCACGCCACCCCCCCTGAGCCTCAGTAGATCCAGTAGATAGGCTAGTAATGTTTCTCTTCAGGCAGGAAGTAAAAAATTAAAACAAAAGGGGAAAAAATCTATGTTTCACATTGCAGCTAGTTAGTTTTCTACCCAGAGGAACTCGCAGTCACAAATATTAGGTCTTCTTCCTTCTTGTCGCTTTGATAATGTTTGTTTGAAAGTGATCACAGACAAGTTGAACTCACTGACAAGTTAATCTGTGTATTTATGTTTTTCATGGAGCAAAGTAGGCAAAGCTCATGTGTATGCACCTATGCTGGCAAACATCTGTCACAATCTGAAGCAGTGTATGGGTGGTATATTTAGGAGCACATACTCACCTTCCCGAGAATCTTGGGTCCCAGGGGGAGTCGGCGTGTTGCAATAGAGACCAGAATACAAAACATTGCTGAGGAGAAGGCAACAGCAGCAAACACGAGACCCCAGGAGAGGCTGCAGAAGTAACAGGAGCTCTCAGTAGATGTGCACACCAGGACGTGCACTGAGGCAAGCAGCAGGCACAAGAGGTAGAAAGGAAGGGAGAGCAGGGCGGAGAGGATCGGGACGTCCACCGCTGCTTCACCACTCAGGGCTTCAGGCATAGCCAGCAGTAAGACCAACAGGAGCTTAAGGGCCAAGGCAGGAGGAGAGAACGGAGAGAAAGAGAGGGAGAAAAAGTTTTAAGGACTTTTTGTTCAGCTGATGCAACCACAGAAACCTACAGCAGCATGGCCTGACTAGAATATGTGAACAGGGTAGACTGAACTCCTTTCAATTGGCAGTAAAGAGCCATTTGAAATTGGACTCATATCTAATTCATATAGAGCATGTCGGTTAATGGCCAATCCATCTTATCAAAGCTTTTTCTCCATAGTTTTTAGATAGAAATTACACTGGAAGAATCATTTCTTCCATTAAAAAAAGAAATGGCTCTTATAACATTTTCCTTTCATTTTGTTCTTAAAATCGGTGACTTTCAACACCAACATAACCAGCTTCAATGATCTATTAAGATGAATGAAATTCCCACGCTCACCTGAAACACGAACACCATGCCTGCGATCATGGAGTACATGTCGTACTTGCCCAGCTGTTTGCTGAGGGCTGAGCTCATGGCAGCCAGGGCCTCCAGATACTGCTTCAGGACCTTTTTGCCCATGTTGGTCAGCACCTCAGACGTGTTGCCCTCCAGGTAAAGCTTCATCCAGCTACCATGAGCCTTTTCTGCCACACGGAACTGCTCAAAGCCTGCCTCTGGATTAGAGAGATTAGGGGAATTGACACCCATATTAAAAGCTGTCATGTTAATGTAGTGCAGCTGTTGAGTGACCATTAACTGAGCACAACATGACAATAATGTTTGTTACCAGGTGCTCAAAGAGTTGGTAATGCTGGGCTGTAAAATGCTGTGTAATTTTTTTTTGGAACTGTAGCTGCTCTTGCATTTGTACAGATTTATCAAAATGAGGAGGACATTTGCAGCATCTCATTAATAACCTCTATGGACTTTGTGATGCGGCTTCAAATTAGTTTTGCACTGTTTATTTATCATTTAATACTATTTGATGCATCTGGACAATTAAACTTTTTTATGAAACCAAACAATCTGTGCTTTCTAATTATGTAACTCCAGCCTCTGTTTGCAGACTGCCTCCAAATTAAATGCTGTTTTTGTCTGTAATATAGGAGAGCATTGTTGTCAATTTGATCATTACTTCCTTGCATTCAATAACAACCTGTCACCTTATTGTGACATATAAACAATGTAGCAGACAGAGTTGCATGCTAAGATACGACTGAATGGATTGGGAACCAGTGACAGAAATGCTCATTTATTATTATTAACTGATTTAAAAACAAATTAAATCATGAAAAAAAGGTGAAAAACAGTCAAGGTAGTCTGGAGTACTTCATCTAACTTCGGAAAAATGCTGTTGAGATAGGTGCCTATCCTGTTGTTCTTCATCTAGGAGAAAATATAGGCCTTTTCTACCCATACGTTTTCACATTAATGAGAGTTCACTTATCCTATTCATGGCTTCATCAATCATCCTGATGCATGCTGGCTGTTCTGAATTTGAAATCTATTAAATTATTATAGTTTGATTTTCCTTTGTTTCCTGTGTCGATTATGTTCCTGAAACTGAACACATAATAAGCTTGTGGTTAAAAGCATCTTCTCCTGAGAAAAAGAAAGCATAATTTGTAAGGATTCGAACAATGACAAGCTATGACTCATTCACATGTTTACTTAAAGAAGAAGAAATGATGCCTGTTTTCATCTTACTTCTGTGCTTTAGGAGCCTGTTCAAGGACAAAGCAATGTGGAGGTTTGATTTGTGGTATACATCAGTGAAACACACACTCACACACACACACACACACACACACACACACACACACACACACACACACACACAAACACACACACAAAAATAAACTCACATAAGGAGCAAACACAAAACATGGAGTTGTGGGTGGATAGTCTCCATTACTGATGCTG
>JAQMCX010000058.1:5302244-5389695 GCA_029814765.1 Acanthurus leucopareius | reverse complement strand
CTTTAATCTTTCACAAGCCTGATGGACTTGAGTTTCCCCTCAGCACCATATCACAAGCCGTCTACCCGTACACACACTCACACACACACTCTTACACACACACACACACACACATGCACTCAGACTCACAGATACACACACACACACACGCACACACACTCACACACACACGCACACACACACTCACAGATACACACACACACACACTTACACACTCACTCACACACACTCACACACTAATACACGCTCACTCAGACACACACACACACACACACACACACACACACACACACACACATGCACACACACACATATAATAAAAACAATACTTTGCTGTATAACACCTATCTCAGCAGCATAGGCATAGGGGTGATGAATAGTGACTGTGGCTTTGCCAGCCAGCGGGGTTGGTAGAAACTGTAGAACCTAAAGCCACAGACATGAATCATACAACATCGACGGCCCTGGCCATGTTTCATCTGTCTAAAAGTGCAGGGACTGGTTAATGGCCCTCTAAGACGCCTGAGGTTAGAATCACAAGAGAAACATAAAATGAACATTGACACAAGGCAGACAGTGACAGATTTACAAATGAGTTTTACACAGAATTCTAAGATGTACTTATACCCTCAATCTGTAAAGTTCGTTTTTTATTAAACATATCTTTTAAGGAAAAATATGCATGATTGTATTATCTATATTATATTTCACTGCACATTCCTCCTGTAGTCTAGACAATTATTTCTTGAGGTAAATCTTATTTGCTCTCTTTGTGGATCACAGATAATTGCACAAATAAGCAAATGGGAAAATAAAATCAACAAATTTAGTCAAATTGTTTTACAAAAAAATAGAAAGATAAGTCTTATGCAACAAAAAAGTACAACATTCAAGCCTTAATACTAAGGTCTCATAGTTAACAGAGAAATAGATATAAGGGAGGTATGATACTCTCAGCCAAATGCATCTTTCTGCTTTATTTTTATTTATTGCTTTGTTATTGTCAGCGGTAGTACTATGAGTAGTAGTAGTAGCTATGGTTTCTCTTCTCTTGTTTTTTCTTGTTTTACATCAGGGATTCAGGGGTAGAGAAAGATACAAAAGCAGTATGAAGTTGTGTAAAGCTTTTGTCACCAGCTCAGTTGAACTAAAAAATGTTACTTTATATTTTTATGATCACTCTCACTTTAAAACAAAAATAACTTATTGCAAAACTTAATAGCTAATATGACAAAATATCCAGTTAGGGGGACATGCTCAAGCTCAGACTGGCTGAGCCTTATAAATCTCTGCTAAATGATTTTTCAATTGAAGTATGTTTGTCCCTCTTGATGAATCATACTTGAATACTGAAATCAGCAGCATTTCTTTTCGGACAGAAGACAGCTTTCTTTTACGCAACTTCTTTCATAAGAATTCAGTAAGAATTGACCCCAACAGGTGTCCAACAGGCACGCTACTTAAAATATCATCCCAGGCCAATTTCCCAGCAGTGACAGCTATTACATTCCACTGCATAACAGCTTCATGATTACCCAAGTGGACAGATTCAAGAAAATCAACACATCCAAATGTAGGTCTGCTGAAATAATTTCCATTTCATCCCATCACTATGGAAACCAGGGACCAAAATAGAGTAGATAATGTGCTGCCAGAGCAGTAAGTTTTTTAATGTGAAAGGAGGCAGTTTGTTTCAATTCAAGTTTTAAAATGCCATATGCTGCTTATCACACCCACAAGTCTGTGACAGTTGTCTTTTAGACAATTCAACATATGACGCACAGGAAAACTTTTGTTTCTGTCAGAGTGTACTGAAAATTGTCACTACACACACATATGTATGTTGTCTTACAGTCAGCAAAAGATTTGTACAAGAAAAAAACTTTTTGGTGAGGTTTTTTTTTCACAATATTTGATATATTTTTTCGTAAAAAAAAAAAAAAAAAGACTAAATGAAAACTTGAAAAACTTTGCTTACTTTTAATAAGACTAAGAGTCTCCAATCATGTTTATACTGACAATGCTAACAT
Source organism: Acanthurus leucopareius (assembly GCA_029814765.1). Taxonomy (NCBI): domain Eukaryota; kingdom Metazoa; phylum Chordata; class Actinopteri; order Acanthuriformes; family Acanthuridae; genus Acanthurus; species Acanthurus leucopareius. The sequence continues at coordinate 5,387,665 of JAQMCX010000058.1, read as the reverse complement.
ACCACTGGTAAGCATGTATATTTACCATGTTTAACAGCTTAGTTTAGCATGTTAGCATGCTAACATCACTTAAATAGCACTTATCATAAAGACACATATCTGCTGAGGCTGATACAGATATTTGGTCATTAACCAAAAATTGGAGTCACTGTATTTTTTCACCTAATGATGGTGTTGGATAAAACTTGAGGGGATTACCAAAGTTTGCTGTATTTTTTCTTGGAATGTCTAAATGTGAGCATCAAATGTTATTTGCCGATGAATTTCTAAAAAAAAATTAGCTTGAAGCTAGAAATGTAAACAAACATATTTGGATTAATCGTCTGGGGACCATAAACGTTTGCGTAAAACTTCATGGCAGCTGATCCTTTAGTTGTTGAGATACTTCAGTAGACAGACCCACCTCTGCCAGTGGCAGAGTGATGCTCCCATGTGGCCACCCTTTTATTCATCTGTCACTCCAGTCATTCATTCATAAGAATCTTGAGCCCATTAGAAAAAAAAAAAAGGAAGTCGATAACAGCATGAAAACGACATTAGTCCCGCACATGGTGCTGACTAATTAATAATTTCCTCTGTGGCACTCATTGGATCATTTTATTGTGGGGATGAGAAACCGCTGTTACATGACACAATGCCAGACTCAGTCGAATCAGTCAGCTGAAATAATTGAAGTGGGCAGGTTCAAAGGTCTTGACCCAGGAAAAACATTCTCATGTCTTGGGGACTGTACATAACCGTGACCCCTCCCTCATAGTAAAAGTATTTAGCACGAGCAAAACAGATTTTTTTTTTTTTTAATGCAGTTTGAGGGGAAAAAAGCTTTTCTTGAAGATTATGAAATTTTAAATTAAATGTCACATGTCTAATAACTTGCAAAACAAGCCAGTAATCAAAGAGTTTTCTCTCTGCCTCCTTCCCTCTGCATTACCAGGGACGATAAGATAAATTACTTCCAACCCATCAAACATTAGCAATGGTAATTGCTGCCATTGGTGTATCAAACGTTTGTGAAAGTTGAAGGACAGCAACAGAGAGACAGACCAAGAGGGAGACAGATAAGAGGCGCAGGGTAGAGGTTGCAAGATGGAGAACTCTGACAAACAGTGTGACCCCGAACTATAAGTAGGGAGCAAAATCCAGTGAGGATATGTGCATGCATTTGCACAGAGAGTGGGCAGCATTAATGTTCAAGAACAGACCCCAGACTGTTTATGGCTCTCCCATGTTGAATTTTCACAGTGGTAAGGTCATTTAATCATAGACTTGCAAAAATCTCCGTAAAGATTTTTCACACAGGGTTTAACACTTAAAGATACTGGTGGAGGTGGGTTCAGTCTTTTTTGTCATAAACCTGCTCTTGTATCATCTGGTCAGAATATTAAAGTATCTTTTAATACCCCACTTCCTGTTAAAGAATATCTGTTTCATGTGCTACATAAACAAAACAAAACAAACATACTGTACACTGAGGATTAGCTAACAGCAAGATGAATACTCTCAACATGATAACCGAAATAAAAACATGTGTTTGTAGGGATTTTTTTTTATCTAAGAGATGTTGAAATCTAATTTTCCAATTTTCCATCTTTTTATACAAAGGATTCCAGCATGGGTGCGCTTTGGGATGATGAATCTTTTGAACTTGTAGGATGACTCTACCCTTGTTTTAATCAGACTGCTTCAGGTCAAACGCTCTCAGAAGCTGCTTTGATGCAGTAGTCAACATAGTGCGAATAATGAGGAGACGGTCGTTTGTTGTTTACAGTAAACCATTTCTAAGTCAACTTAAATCTGTGCCATCTGTATTTCTTCAGCAAAAACACAACATGCACAAAACCTGAGTGAAATGCAAACTGAACAATCCTTTGAGAAAGTAACTCACATGGAGTAATGTGATTACAGTAAATACTGAGTATATATATAGTACCTAATTTTTTTTTTTTTTGACACCCCACTAGCAATGTTTGGGCTACTAGAGGGCACTCCACATGACCTCTTCTTAAGCTTACATTTTAGCTCTTTTTAGTTACGGCTAGTTCTGAGACATGTTTTTGACCACTTCATGAAATCCAATACTGGCTCCACCACATTTGGTTTCAAACTCCTGGAAAGAATATCTAACTTTTTAGATGCTAAATGTTTCACTATGTTAGCTAAGTAATAGCTCTGTCTGTCTGTCTGCTGCAGTGGAGATGTTATGCACAGTACGTTTATAAGACGTTTTTCTTTGAAATAAAGGTTGAAAAATATGTGGACAAAATGGATGAGAAAAGGCCAAAAACAATAAAGTTACAGGCTGCAAAAACAAAAAAATAGCTTTGTTCCATAGAGCTGAAGGTAACCAAAATTCTCTTGGTTTGTGACTACAAGCAACCTCACAAATTCATTTGACACATATATTTATATGTGTAGCTGTTAGAGTGATGAAGGTAAACATTAATGTTTTACAGATCTATTGTGCAAATTTCAAAATAATAACTGTCACATACAGATTATTAGGTGCCAGTTATTGGACATTTGATTCTGTGAGTAAAAAACATTTTGATTATGATACCATACGCATATTGTTGTATTCTTTCGCATTTCAGTAAGATGACTGCAACACATTCAATAGCTTGAGGGACAGCTGAGGTGGAGTAATTGGAACTGACTCACTCTGGCTTTTGTGCTTTGGTGAGTGAGGAAAAAGTGACTCCACTTTCATTTTGGAATGAACTTTTACTTAAATTGCACAGTTTATACGAGTTGTCGAAAGTCACATTGCTGTGTGGAAACATATAGCCACTGATACTATCATCAGCCTGTAAATAATGCAGCACAAATGATGAGACTTCCTGTCAGACAAGGTCGTGTTTTTCCTGGCATTTCTCGAGTTGGACGCGGTGAATTTGCAACCCACCTTTCTCATAGTCGGGGATGCTGTCTTTGAGCAGGCAGCTGAGCTGGTGGCCGTTGAGATGCAGGAAGCGCAGCTGGTCTCGCAGTGACGATTCCTCTAAGACATCCTGGATAACGTGGCCCACGCTGTTTTGAGATATGGGCAGGCCGAGCCCCAGGGCCAAGGTAGGAGTCAGGTCAACCTGCTCTACAACTCCCGGCTTCTGCATTCCCACTGTCATCACAGAGCAAAAACACACAAGCACCACAGTGAGGATCTACCGCACCAGAAACAGATGATGGTAACAGGATGACACATGATTTAAGTGCATGTCTTCATAATTGTGCTTTTTCATATTGGGCAGGTAAACTCTGTTTTGCTGTGCTGTTTTCCATCCCTCACTTGTCAGTGATTGTGTCTGGTACTGTTGTGTCTCTTATATTGAAAAATTTAAGGATACTGTTCAACCTGAGAGCACGAACAGGTTTTTCTTACATTTATTCCAAAAGTATTAAGAGGTTAAAATGCACCACTTTTTGTGTACCAGTGCATTTTTTTCTTTTAAACTTGCAGTGTCAGACACAGAAAATGGAAACGTCTTCAACTTTATGTTGAATCACAATTGTGTTACATCAATCAGTAATAGCTGGAAGGAAAATGGATATTTATTTACAAGACCAAAACACGCATTTTATTCCATCAATGTCTAAAGCCATCCACAGACAAAAACTATTTATACGATGAACACAAGGAAATGGCTCAATTTTCAAACTGTCTGCTGTGGAGGATTCCTCCGTTCACACAATAAGGGCTTGTCTGAAAGATTTTCACAACACTCATCGAGATAAGCTTTGAAAAAGGAAGGTCTTTTTCCTAAAGTCATTAACCTGACAGAACTACTGACAGGGAAAAATCCCAAACCGCTTTGTTACTCGGAAGTCTTCAGTGATTATGTGAAATAAATTTTACACAGACATTTCACTCCAAGCGCAATAGCAGCAGCGTCTCTGTCCTCTTAAGGACAGTCAAACTGCGGTCACAGGGATCTCATTTTTTTCGTTAAGGCAGAGTGCATTAGTGTCATCTTCTTTGCTGATTAGCATCGGGGCAAAATTTACTATGAATTCTCACATAGAAAACCTAAATCTGCAACAAGCAACCCTGAAAATTACTTTTGTATTTATGCATGACTGTATGACAATGGGGGGATTTTTTGCATCCAAAGCAACCTAAACAAAATCAAAAATTCAACTAAATAGCTAAAATCATTATCATGAGAAAAGTGGTTGTCAGTTTTCAAAGCTTGCCTTCCGTAAACAGACATTTTCATGTTGACACTCGGCTTCCTGTAGAGAGCTTTTAAAAATACACACAGAGAGTGGGAGTCATTTCCCAAATTGTCTGTGTCTGAGTAAAGTTTTCAGGTTGCAGTAATAAACTATAATGCTGCAAAATATATCCAAAAATGAACAACACAGCTCACATATGGGAGGGAAGTGAGACAGCTGCAGACTAAAGACTGGGACAAACCTCAGAGCTATCAGCTCATTTGCTAATTGCACACAACAAAATAAGCATGAGAATTATCCGTTTATATTAAAAGGAGAAGGATTTTCAACAAGACAAGGACTCTGCTTTATTAACCCAAAAGCTACTCAGATTATTATCAAAAATCTACAAAGCATATGAGGCTTGTTTAAATCTTTAAGCTAGCAATGAATGACTGAAAATATTAGGGTTTTAGTTGCAGCAATTAAACTAATTAGTGAAGTCTGTACATGGGAAATATTTTCAAACCCAAAAGAACATGTGTTATTCATCACTAACATAAATTGCATATTAAAGGGGGGATCTGTTGAAGCTCACTAGGCACAAATAAAAAGCAACATATTACCTGGGTAACCCCTAACAGCTGAAACGTACATTCTTTGCCGTAGGTGTCAACAGCTGTAGCTACTGGCTGCTGCAAGCTATCAGCTAATCAGTTCTGTTAGCCATGCAGCTACTGGTCCTTTTAGCCGACTGAGTTTGCCTGTATGGGGAGCTCAGAGCACCGGATGAGAGCTGGTGTTTGCACTGCAAGCAAAGGAGCCGGGCTCAGTAGACACACAGCAAACACAGCCGAACCAGGATAGAACAGTGAGACTGACTGAGGCCAGTTTGACTGCAGAGATTACAGAACCAAAGTGATGTACAGCTGCTCTGAGACATGACAAGTAGGGACATGAAGAGAGAAGCCAGATGATGGTCATACATCACCAGTGGGGTTTTCACATGTAGTTCTGTGAAAAATGGTTTATTTCGACAAACCAAAGTTGTTGGAACAGTGTAAAGACAACTCTTGAAGGTTTTGGTGAGTTTTTTTCTGAATTCAGAATGTGTAGTTTTTCTGTTTAATAAGGAAAATATGTGTGAAACTGTTTCCTTTTTTGACATTGTGTGAGTTTATTTTGTACGAAAGAAGACAGGGGACCTTTTTAAAATCTCCACTCTCATACATCACCAACTTGTAACAAGGCCAGAACTAAACTATCAGACTATCATTGTTTTAGGTACAAAGTGCTATTATGAGAAATAATGGGCCAGAATTAGCTGGTTAGCCTGCTAATTAAAATCATCCATTCAAAAGTGTAAAGTCATTAAGTATTTCAATATTTTATTATTTTAAAATGTGATCTTAAGAAAAGTAATCTGCATGCTAGACCGGAGACCACAAGCCCATACTGTTACATCCAACCAAACCTCCACAGAGAAAAAAAAAACTCAGTCTGTTTGTAGTGTCCTGCTTGGTTTACACAGAACAGAGCTACTCACATTCTGGCAGAACAGATGTGTCATAACTCAGTAAAAGGTTACACACACAGAATGCTGATTCATAGATGAGAAAACTGCAGCTGACGATGAAACTACATGTAATAAGTATCTGGCTTGCAAATACAGACCCTTACATGCACTCAGCTTGGTTATTACTTTGTATGAAAGCTGCAGCAATGACAATATTGTCTGAGCAGATTATAGTGCATCTATCTCTAAGTTTGTTCTGACTGGATTTCAACTGATGTTGGTATATAATATATAAAATGTTTATGTGGGTACTACTTTTATTGACTTTTCTTTGTTTTGACTGTAATTCAGTAATTTAGTGTATTGTGGCTTCTTAGAGAAAGCAAGAAAAGGCAAGCATACACAGAGCCTGAGGTAAACAATGACTGTATGGCTTCTCACACCCACACTGTCTGATTAAAGTGGCATTGCCTCTCAGGATCCTCCCAGAAATGTTCTGCCAATCTGCGGTAAGAGGGCTGTTTTCTCAATGATGCATTCAGATGAAGAAGTGAAGCTCAGGCACAAAGCAAGTAATGAACTCTGATCCACTGCGACATGTTCTATTGAAAAATAAGCAGTTGAGCTTTGTACCAATTTTCCGCCCTTCTCACTTTGTTAAATACAGGGTTTCTGCAGGTGTCAACAAGATAAATTCAGGACTTTTAAAACCTTTTTAAGGCTATTATGAATGCTATTTAAGACCTACTAAATGTCTATACTGGCAAACGAGGACAAAGGATGTGAAGAAATATTACTTTATTCACATTAAACATGAACATTCAACTGAACAAGACCATACACAACTATGTGTAGGCAAAAGAAGTGTATATATGTTTGTGTATGAGTGTGTGTGTGTGTGAGTGTTACTGCAGAGTAGGTAGTGCTGAGCCAGATCTCGCTGAACTTGAACTTGCACTACATTAGATGAAAGTAATGTTAGGGTTAGTAAAATGTTTATAAATTTTTTGTACTTAATACTGGTAGAGGTAGCAATTTTCTAGATAAGATGAAAGGCCACGTTAGTGAGACACAGTTTGCATTATGTTTACTGGTTCTGTGGTCTTGTTTTATATCTTTATAACAGCAAGATCAATATAAATTTTTCTCCAAAACACATTTAAAAGTGAGACTAAACCAGAGATATAGCAGGAAATGCTGAGGTCTAAAATTCAGATAACTGCATAATAAACTTTTCAAGACTTTTTTTATGATCTGCTGAAACCCTGTAAAAACAACCAGTTATAGCAATGAGGCCACCAATTACATCAGCTGATGTACTGCACAGAAGAAATGTCCGTGTCAACACATGTAAAGTACATCTGGGGAGGTATTAGCAGAAAGTCTGTCTGTAATAGCATCTGAACTACAAAGGACTCAAAATACAATATATTCAAGCTTATTTCTTCCTTTTCAAAAACAAAATTAGGTACTTAAAAATCAGGTCATACAGTTTAGTCTATGTGGAGAACAAGTGGCATTAGGATGAAGGTGTTCACATGGGTGTGACAGATGGCTTTATGTGCACAACCATGACAACAACCCTGGACATAATAACACTAATGGAGAAACTATTTTTTTCTCAGAGAATTCCTTATTTTGAGTCATTTGATTTACCATGAGCCACCTATTTACTTCTAAATTAAGAACAGTTTAGTTTGTTTTAAAGTAGAGATTGTTGTATTTTTTGTTCTTTACTTGTTTCATTGGTTAAAAGAGGGCAGATTGGTACCAAAAACAGGAGCATTAGGTGCTTCCATGCTCCACTCAGGATTTAGCAGCATTTCAGTAAGAATCTTATGTCAGATTGTGTTGTTTTGGCGCTGTAAATTAATATGAGCAAATCAAGCCACGGTCCCCATTTGCAGGGGCTATATTATTTATGTGCAAGATTTCTGTTTTCTTTTTTTAAGACTGGACCACAGCAAAGCAGGCACCCTGAGGTATGAGGGAAGAGCACAGCTAGAGCGCCACAAATAACAATCACTCTGACAAAACACACAATCCAGACTGAGTCATAGAAAAACCAGAGACATCCTTCAGATAGAAACGAATGAGCGTGCAGTGGGAGTTAATAGATCATTACTTCTATAATAAGTTCCCTTTCAAATCAAATTCTTAAAATATGAGTAAAAAATGAAGTTCTTGTAACTTCTTCTCTAATGATTAATCACCCCAACATGTCATGTGATTTCTTACTTCAGCACACTAACAGCAAATGTTACTGAAACCACAACAGGAATTTTAAATGAATAACATTTAATAATTAAATATGTATGTAAAAGATAAAAAATCTGACTAGCTTAACAACTTGGCTACAATATAGCACACTGACCATAAATTCAGCTATATATTAGGTGTAGCTTAAGTCTTTTTATTGCAACAACTCCAACCATGCCAGTACCAACATGGTACTTAAGTGTAAACTTCACTTTACTTTACTCACTTTCCAAAGAAACAGTGTCAGCTTCTTCTGTGTTAATGAAAAAACAGAAATATTCCTCAATAGTGTCATAAGGAATTAATTTAAATGGTTATATTTCATTGAAGAGAACACAGCATTTGCTATTTACTTCCAAGCCCTTCTGTGATTACTAAAATTGTAAAATTTGAGAGCAAAAAGTCCCACTGGCGGGCAAGTCATTCAAGCTGTTAACACCACAGGAGGCACAGGGTGCTAGAAAAATCAAGAATTCTGTAGCAACAACTCAACTGAACTGTAAATGATTAATTAACATGAATGGTCTATAAATAAAGGATCTATGCAAGAAAAGATCTCAAAAATAGACTTGGCTGAGAAAGAGGCAATTATCGCCATCACACTTTTACACTCAACCACATCTATCATCACAAAATATGTTGGGCTCAGGAGTTTCTATTTGCTCCTTTTTGAGATGGCACCGCTCCTCACTCTAAAAACGATGAAGAGTTTGATGTCAGGTCAAATCAATTCACTGCATATTATACATTTCTGATGATAGGTTAGAACAGTGTGCTTTAAAATAAAGCAAAAATAAGACAAAAGGCAAAGATAATACAAAATAAAAAGACAAGATAAGAATCAACTGTTATCGGTCAAGGTGTTTAAGGTACCAATTACAGTTCACTTCCTATCTTGAAATCTCATGACTTTGTTCAAGTGTGGATGAGAAATGTGGTCAAATGTTTTGACTCATTATTTATTGGTGGGTCAGTGTTTCTAAAGTTCAGATCCTGTGTGGTTCAGCAGTTTTCACTCAGGTGTCCTGGGTTCAACTGCAACTGTGGAAACACTTTAATGTCAATCAACACCTCTACAGTGTGATACACTTTTCTACTTCCGCTGCTACATGGTTTGAACCAGACATTAACCTTGTAATTGTATTTAACCTTGAAATAAATTAATGAAACTAAAATAAGTTTTAACAGGTAACCACATACTTTAAACTTACATGAAAGCTTGTAAGGATGTGTTTGTAGGTTTCTCTTAAAAGAAGAGACTGTTGTAGCAGACTTTTGGTTCATGTGGTTGGGGATTCTAGGGTTGGGAGCAAAGTGATGTCTGAGCGTGAAATTAAATGATTTCTCTACATACAAGTTTTCTCTATATACGAGTTTATTTTGAGCGGCTATTTTTTTAATAACAATAAAAACATATTTTCCACAGCAGGATGAACCAGTGGACAGACGCTCAGCTTTAACTCAATGGTCCAAAATCATGTAAAGTATACACACTTCTTCAGTGGTGTGTGTTTGGTTGACAGAGGGCAGCTTTAATGGTATCACCAACCCCCAATGAGCTTGTGCATTAAAACAAAGATCTGCTGCCCTCAGTCTTTTTTAACCTAATTGAATAGTTTACCTTTTCTTCTGAAGGCTGGACTTATGAGCACCAGGGGCGTGTTGACTTCTGGCTCCGACGAGCCTCCGTGGCTGCCGGTCTCCGACATGCCGTGGTCTCCACACAGCACCAGCAGGTAGGGCAAGGATCCCTCTGACTCCTGAGAGAAGCAAACACAGAGGTTAGAGGAACCCCGGTGTATCTGCTGATTGAGGAGGGCAAACACCGAAACTCTGAGAAGATAATAATTTAAACTTAGCACCAATAGCAATATCATGAAAAGGACAGCAGCAGAGTTTACAGACCGTTTCACCTGATATTTTTGATGTTATTATGTTAGAGTCATTTCACAGCAGCTGAGAAAGCAGGTATTAAATTATTACTTTTGAAAGGAAGTATGACAAGCATTTTCTGGCACAGTTTCACTGCAGCTCAAGACTACAAAAAAAAGTAAAGGTAGCAAACATACACGGGATGAATCGTTAGTTGAGGACTTTGATCAAGTCTGGTTTCTTCTCTAAGTGATTCCCTTTCAACCACACTCACAAAAACCTTCCATTGACTATGAATTCAACAAGAATAACTTGTGAGTCATGGTAGTGGGGGCTGATTTAAAGCCACGACTACCGATGTTAGCAAAACAAAAGCCAAACTTTACCACACATTACAACTCTCTCAGTAGACTCCTCAGTTGAATCACACATAAAGAAAACAGATCAAAGCAACTGAGACATATTTCATTGTTAAAGATAGAAAACTGTATCTTATCAACATAAGATTTACAGCCTGAAATACAGAAGCAATGGTTGCTGAAGGCTGAGGAAAAGAATACTCTTCTGTTTGAAAGACAACTGAGATAAGATGTTAGTTTCATTAATCCAAACAGGCAGTCAGAAAAGGAAAAGTCCCTCTGGACAAGTCCTGCCATTCAGCAGCCATCGAAGCAATGCATCCAGGCAGTTATTTTGGTAAAGAAGATCAAGCTCCTACCTTAATGAATGGGGTGAGATCTAAGACTAAAAACTGTATGTATAGGAGCGGCAGTCATCTCTTTTAAAATGTTTAAAACGTTTGATGACTTTTCCTCAAAATAAGATTCTAAACACCTTTTATCCCAAAAGTTATATCTTTACTACACATGCACAAGTTTTATTGCCACAAACTTCTTTAAGGCCTTACTAGAGAGTACCAACACAAATGGCTACATTTGTTTCCAGTTCAGCTGTTGTAGAGCAGATGATTGGCCTCTGAAGAGAAGAGGAGAGAAAAGTGTCATTCGACCATCATCGCTGGCGTTACAGACTCTTCTGTCCCTAAACTTCACATTTCTGTCTCCTCTCTTACAATGTCTCTGGAAAAAGGCTGTAGCTATGGTAAAAAATCAGCCATACTCTTCTGAATATTGTTAGTACGTGACATAAAAACTTGATGAATACATTGAGTGACACCACAGGTTGGAGCCTGAACTGAAATTTGCCATTCTGCAAGGCTGACCCATTATATTTGCTTCTCACTCAGCACAGAAGGAGCAAAAGATTACCTTCTGTCCTAGTTTTACCTCCTGGATGCTTGTTATAAATGGTTCTGGACACGCGGGACCAGAAACACCTCTAAGCCAGCACTAAACACTGCTGAGCCCCACACTGAGCCAGTCTCCTCTCTCTTTAGGAGAGAAAAGTCAGAGTTTGCTCCTTTTCTCAAGGATGAAAGCACCAGGTCTCTTTTGGGAGACTTTTTTTTTCATGCTTTATAAGAAGTCTTTTTTTAAACCAATACACAAGGTACCAAGCTGAATCAGATGATATCTCATGCTCTCCATGCGCATGCCAGAAAAAAAATTAGCTGAATGAGTTTTATTTTTTACTCCGCAATCATGCATCAACCAGGGTTGCCTCTGCAGTTGCCAGGGGCTACGTGGAAAGCTCTACTAATTACCTCAACTACATTAAACTCAAAAATTAGGAAACTGTAGTTGGAGTAAAAAAAAAGTGTCTCAAAATTAGCTTGAAGAGGAAAGGAAAGGAAATAAAAAGTTGGATAGATTATAAAATGCCCTGTTGTTGGTTTAAATAAATTACAAAAAAACAGAGATCTGATTCTAGAAAAAAAAATATATATATATATATATATATATATACACGTTGCAACCAGGCAGCAACCTCTGGAACTGAAAATGAAGCCAACACTGAAATGCCAAAAAATGCAGGTCCTTGAATGGCCACTCAAGATTGCCTCCAAAATACTCATAGAGCGACATATTAAAATATCCAAAGTTACAGCTGAAAAATAATGATTACAGTCCGGTTTGGGTTTTTAAGTGGTTTTGTTCACATTGGCTCTTTTCTCAACTCATGACAACTGTACAAATTATAGTGGGGCCTTAAATTTTAATTTTAAATTTAATCAATTAGAAGTTACACAGTCATTGGTAGCAATTTTTTATCCTCCCCTGCTCCACCCTCTCACCAAAACATGGTCACTTCTGGCTCCAGAAAACAAGCTGGCAACAGTCATAAAAACAAGTTTGGGGCTCCAAACAAGATGTTCACAATCCAGTGGGTGATGTCACAGAGTGTCTGCTGACTATTCAGTGTTCTTTCTAGCTTGAAACAGTTAGCTACAGTTAAAGTCATTGAAAAAAAGAAAAAGTTTGGTAAGTAACATGAGAGTTATGGTTCAGTTGTTCAAATAGTTAGCTGCTATTTGAATGAATGGCTGAAACATCCTCCTCTGCCATTCAAAGTGGGAGTAATACAGAAGTACAAATCCAAACTTGACCAATGAAACTTTAATGATTGATCCAAAAACATAATTTTTAAAAATGAAAACCTTTAAAAAATAAATGGTTTAAATAGCATCTTATATATAATCCATTTATATGAACATGCCAAAGCAATACTGCTTATGCCAGTACAGAGGTCCGCCTTTTAGCGCATCTAGAACAGGAGCGATGTGGTCACCACTAAAGTAAACTTTGCTGTAGATACACTGTAGAGTTACAACTCAATATCTTCAAGTCTTCTGTCAGAACAGTTTACTATAGACAGAATGAAAAAAAAAGAAAAATAGATGTAACACTAGAAATACTTTCATTTATCTCTCTATGAAAAACACAGCTCAGATTACACGCTGCTCAGCAGGTCAGGTTTAAGAAGTTCTGAACTTTAAAACATCAAAAGCAGCTGCTCAACTTTAAAATCTGGAATATCAAGAAGAGAAGATTGAGGCCACGTGATCTCCATTAACACATAGGTCTGATGGAGGTCTTTATGACCAGGAGGTCCTGCTTTCCAATCATGTTTTAATGGGGAGTGTTGAGGCTGTCCACTCCGCAGGTCTCTGCCCCTTAATATATGCTCAGTGAAACAGGCCTACAACAGAAACTTTGAGGTCTATCATTTGGATGCTACACTGCTTTTCCGCTACACTGTGCTCCTGCAGGGAGCTTCATTTCTTTTAGTGCTGAAGAATGCAGCGAAGAACAACCACCAGCTCACGTGTACAGTCCAAAAACCTGAAATATTGAAAGCACAACCCTAACATGTTAAAAGCATGTGCTGATCAGAAAAAACATGGTTATTTTTGCAGCTAAGGTATTCTGCAGGACCCCACTGGGTGGTGTCTATTTTTAGGTCACACTGCTGCTGCAGAAAAGAGCAGCCACAGCTTTCACTAATGTGACTGAAGCCAGACATTCAACACATTTCATTCAAAGAGCTCACTGGGAGCACGTATGAGGCTGCCATTGCCCACACGGCACAGATGTCACTACGAGCGTGGAGAGATGGGATTTAACAAGACAGAATTAAGAGCTCTGGGGATGTGGTGAAATGTTGCCTTCACATTTTCAGAAAAGACCGCTCATTGTTTCTTTTGCAAAGAGGAAAACTTTAGCAGGATATCTGCACTTGGCTTCTGCTCTCTCTCTCTGCTATTTCAGCGAAGCAAAAGGACGAGAAAGACGAGGGAGATTGTTGGCTCGTGTTGACATGACTCGACAATCTAAATACAAGCTACACAGATGAATGACAGCGAGACAATGGCCATTAACAACACACACACGGCGCAAAGACAATATGCATGCACAGCTGTCCGACGGACCGCGGAGGGAAAACAAGGCCACAAGACCTGCACACTGATCAAACACAAAATTAAAGATAACAGAAAGGCTTAACAGTTTATTAAATCTCTGGGGTTGCTGCTACAGATAACATAATAACTGCTGGAAACATTAAATTATCTGTGTAATTAAATGACCATCCCAGCGCTGCTAAAACTCCCCTGATAGCATCACATTAATAAATTAACTATCGATCATTACTTCGTATTTGCATATTTCATTTATTTACTATGAAATGACAGTGACAACTGCAAAATCAACCTCAGGACCCTTAAACAATTTACTGTTCGAAATTTATTTGGTTTTAAAGTTAATAAATCATTAAAGAGAAAAACAGGTTCTGACAAGCAACAATTAAACTAAGTAGCAGCATGGCCACCCAGAGCTAATTAGTCAAATTACCTTGAATTGAAAATCACAAGCCAAACCAGCATCTTCAAATACAGTGAGTGAAACAAAGATTGGTTAAAGTTATGGCTCAGGATGTTCATAAAGTTAAACCCTGTTTTCAACATTTTTTGATTAGCAGAACATGTACTCGCATTCTTCAGCTACTTCTCTACGCATATGTAGTTGTTTTCTTCATTAGTTGCAAGTGCTTGTAACACTTTTAATTTTGTTTTGCTTTGTACAACTCTGGTAATGTTTTTACTAAAGTTCCATTTAAAAACAAACTTGTTTCGCTACATGCGGGCAGACCTCAACATCAAGCTGAACATTACCCACACATTTAACATATCATTGCCTTATTAAGTTAATATGCAGTACTGCATCTAGTACCCAATTATAGATTATAGGTTAACTTGCTCTCTATTTTCTTTATTAAATGTAAGAAAACAGTTTAAATGCCCGTCAGAGTTTCTTTTGACTCATGACACCAAAAAACTTATATTCAGTTTACTTTCATATAAGACGTATTAAAGCTGAAAATTCTCATTACTGTTAAGAAGGAAAAGGAGAACATTTGGCATTTTTTCTTAAAAATAAGTAAAATATCAAAATACAGACCAATTCTATTGTCTATTATTCTTTCTACTGTCCTATAAATTCATTGTTTTAGCTCTACTGAATTGGTAAAACAGCCGTCTCATACATGTTAAGCATACAAAGAATATGTTCATACAAAGTGATGGTTTGTGCAGCTTTGAAGCTTTGCATGTATTTCCAGAACTTTTTTGACACTTTTTTAGATTATACTCTGCAACACATTTCACATTGCAAAAAAAATAAAAATTGAAAAGACAGACACTGAGGCTCCACATGTTAGAAATTACCTTTGGAATGAGGGCGCTGTGAATCTTCTTCAGGATGTCGTCCATCTCCAGCAGTTTGGGCTGAATCAGGGAACTGTGGGGTCCACTGATGTGACCAATGTGGTCGAGG
The DNA here is from genome assembly GCA_029814765.1 of Acanthurus leucopareius. Taxonomy (NCBI): domain Eukaryota; kingdom Metazoa; phylum Chordata; class Actinopteri; order Acanthuriformes; family Acanthuridae; genus Acanthurus; species Acanthurus leucopareius. The sequence goes on along the minus strand of JAQMCX010000058.1, from coordinate 5,372,638 downwards.
CCCAGGTAGTGGAGGATCAAAATGTCCCAGTCATCTCTCTTTAGGGTGCTATCGAGGTGACGGGTCACATTGTTGTCGACCTACAAAGACACACAAAGCATTGAGGATACTGCCCACAATTACTGATCTACAGGATTTCAAATGAAACGCAATTTAGGTTGAAATTATTCAAAAACAGCTTCTTGAGCAAACAGAAATGGAGCTGAAAGGAGCTTTACCCAAAGCCGTGACAGAGTCTGATGATTGTCTGATTATCATCACCTGGGAAAGATTTTCTAGCAGATTTTTACCTCTATCCTACATTTCAGTAAAGGGCTCAGAAATCAAAACCAGCAATATTCTAGTATAAACAAGAGCAGATTGCATACAGTCCCCACAGAAGATTTGTAGCTATGGCATACGGAGCAAAGCGATGAGCAGTTTTTTTTGTGATCTCATCTCTGTGCCTCCCTGGTGAATCAGCTGCCTTCATGTCTTTAATGCAGATCACTCACTGAATCATTTCCACACACATATGCAGCATAATACACAGAACAGATACATAAACCACTGCTTTTATTCGTCATTACTGCATTATTTGCGGTCTTAGCTATGTATTTGGTATTTGAAAGGTTTTAAATCCTCAAACATATAGCAGCTGCTGCCTGAAGCAACTTAAGGAAAAATATTTAAACTGTGAAATATTAACAAAAATATGTATATTTTGTGTGATGTACATAAATGGAAGAAAAAAATATTCAAGGTTGATGATAAATTATCAAAGAGCGGATGGGAGGATTTTTATAATTACACAGGCTATCCTTCATCTTCCTGTTTTTAAGTTTCTTCAAGGCAAAATTTGTCAAATTCTGCATTAAAATATTTAAAAATGAATTTCGGTGAGTTGTGTATTTTTTTTTTTCCAAATATTTCCAACAATTTTCAAGCTCAAAGAAATCTGTAATTTTATTCAGCATAATAGTGTTTAATTTAGTTGTCTGTTGATGGTGTTTTATCTTCTTCACTCCCTTTAGCTGCTATAAATTCCACAGAAACACGAAAAACATCAATTGTCAGAGTGAGAGAGGAAGTCAGTGAAAGTGGCCGAAAATAACCTTAATAAAACTGAAGTACATAACCTCAATACAGAAACATGATATCTGGGGTAATTCAACCAAATCTTTCCCTCCTGAGCCAATATTAGATATTCACACAATGAAATACCAGAGGCTCAAATGAATCACTTCATGCTGCAAATGGTTCACTTTAAACTTCAATCTAATGGCTGCTATATGAAATCAGGTTTCATGATTTCTTTGATAATTTTTATTATGGCATCTCTTTTAAAATTCCAACGTCATATCAGCCACCAGGCGCTTAAATCCTTTTATTGATGTTGAGCAGAGAAACACATCAGTCATATCCTTCAAACAGTCAATGCCTTCCTGGCACATACATACCTCAGTGTAGTCAGATACAAAGAAGGAGGTCGTGCCATCGTACTCCATGAAGTGTTTGGGGAAGAGGCGCACCCAGGTGTCATCTCCGTAGAACACAATCCTCTTCCCTGCTGTCTTGGCCTGCCAAATGAGGTTGTCTTCCAGCAGTGCAGGAGAATTCAGGTTCATTACCACATCAATGAAGCCTGGGATACTGCCAGTGGTAAGAGCCTGAGGAGTAAGATGTTGTTTTGTCATTGTCCTTTAAACAATAATGGTCTTTTAATGGTGTTGTACAATCTTACAGTTTCATCCTATTTTCCAGCTAATTAAGATTTGTGCTGCAGTTCAGTAAAAAATCTTTTTATATCTGTTAATAATCTTCAGAAAAAGAAACAGATTAAATTAAATAATTTCCGTTTTTATCTAATTGATTTAGCTTTGGTGGCCAAACTAATTTCCCAATCCTAAGAAATGGCCCCTGTTTCGCTGCCACAAATGGAAAAAGTAACCTGAAACAGGTAGATTGAGGCAATTGTGAAGTACAGTTTCTTCTGATTTCATCATGGAATCAGAAATAAAACAATACTGGCGTCCATTTGACTGACAAGACAAACACAGCCTATTTTGGAAGTCAGGAGAGGGCCTGGTGCACCGTCGAGGGGTAAGTACAAAGGCCTTGTCTCGAGCGCTGAAGGAGACCTGAGATTGCAGATGCTGGCAGGAAACAGTTTTATTTAAATCTCCCAACGAGCTGCCTAGTGCACAGTGTGCGATCCCGTGGGACGCTCGAAAAATCCAGACGAAAATGAGAGGTGACCAGCTTTTATTGTGTAAGGGCGCCGTTGTTAGCGGAGCCTGTCGAGGGAGCCGGGCAGGCCAATTCAAAATCATCTCTGGGATAACTTCTCAAAACACTATTTGGCCTGCTTCAAGTGTGCTACTGTTGATGCATTTTGTCCTAATAAATCCTGGATTTTCACTTCACATCTGGTTATTTTCTTGATCATATCAGTTTTTGTTTGTACGAGGGTTTTTTTTTACTGGCAAAACACTTTGGAGCAGTTTATGCATGGTGGCTCTGTGAGTAGCTGTAATAAAGCAACTCTGCGGCTACTTCACGGACACGAGAGACATATAGAAATAAACTGAAGATACAACACCCTGTCAATCCACCTGTAGAACTGTCTCTTCGAACATTTCTTCACGTTCTCACTTTTTCAATACATAAAGGAAACTAATGTTTAACCAATGTGTGTTTGGATGTGACTGAAACGTTCACTGTTCTTTTGAAGGGTTCTTGTCTCCTGCTTAAAAATAACAACATAATGAACACTCTTTGTGACAGAATAACATTAAAGCCCTTCAGTTGTGTCACTTGATTTACAGGTGTTGCTCCAACAGGAAACTGGGGATGATTTTTGAGCATTATCTTTTGAGCTTTGTTCCTGAGCTCAATTATTTACTGCTTCCTTCCTTAAGATTGTTTTGCCACTGCCAGTGCATATGCTTGTTTCAGGAAGAGATGGATGGTTCCGCTTCAAAAGTAATCCTCACTTTCTGCCTATTCAGTTTCATCGTGGTCCCAAGCCTATTAGAGGAGCTGTTCTGACCAATGAAACCAGTGGTTTGGATGAAAAAGGGTCTTTTTTTGCCTAAACACTGTTGTTGGGCAAAAAAAAAAAAAATCCACATGGGCATATGGAGATAATTGCACTGTAAAGGGAATGATCAGTTGGAGATGTACAAGAACCTCTGCTAAAAAGTTCACAGTTTAAAAAGGCTTTCTCCAGATGCCAAGAAAACATTGACTAGCTGCCCAAACAAATCAGTGACTCATCAACATACTAATTAGTGGCCCACAGTATGTGTCCAGGCTTACAATGTGCCACTCTTTAAATGTCAAACACAACATCAGTGGGGTACATAGACACACTCTGGCACTGTGATGGAAACTTGTGAAGCTGCCAAAAAACAGACGGAAGGGGGCCGTGACTTCGACTCCTCGAGTCTGGCGAAAGATTTTTTGATTTACTTTTCACTTACATTTGGTCGACTGCTGAGAGGCAGACTTTGTACCACTAACTTAAAAATATCCTCAATCTTCTCTTTTAACAATTTAATCGTGTGTGTGTGTGTGTGTATACTACCCGGGCAGCTTTTTAAACAGCCCAGTGCATTGCTGCTGCTGCTGCTGCTGCTGCTGCTCCTGTTATGATTTACTGAATTTATTGTCCAATTCCACCATCTCAGTAATGTGCACTGACTGCTGTGCCAGTCTGACAGTGAGGCTCAACTGGCCACATGTGAATACAGGACTGAGGCAAAAAAAAAATCCTCCAATCATTGTTAAAAGGAGAAAATAATTTGGAACCATTAAATTTTGTGGGTCGACTCTGAGGTGGATTTTCTAGTTTAACAAGTGTTGGCTGTCTGGCAGTTTAATAAAAATAAAAAAATAAAAAAAACAATCAGAGACAAACAAGAAACTAGTTACTAAAACTGTGGATCTGAATGAGACCTCAACATTGTCTGTGCTGTTTATGTGCAGGAGGCTTGTAACTTTATTAGATACAGTGGAGGCAGTGCTGAGTCTAATATGTGTGTAAATTAATGGCTGTGCCACTGAGAGATTATGATTTAGGTTAGTTGGCTGTGTCACACCAGTTAATTGGGTGCAATGCGGTGATAGTGGGCAGTAAATGGCAGTTGGTTTACACTGCCACCTACTGGAGTGTCACAAAATCTCAGTGCTGTGAAGGATCAATTAAACCTTTATCCTTTCTGTGTTGATACAGCTCTTTGAATAACAAAACTTTGAAATCACTTGAATGTTAAACTGAAGTGTAAAAACTCAAAAGCTGCCTCACAGATGCGAAATTACACTGTGCGTTTTTTGTCACGAACCAACTGCAGATATCTGGAGATTTCATAACAGTGCGTTCTCATTTATATTAACCAAAAAAAAAAATCTACTTCAGTAATTAACCAATTCATCAAGTTATTTTGGAGAGGTTAGTGTCAACAGATGGAGAAGAATATAAAGCAGTATTGGCATACATGAGACCAAAAACTCAAGGGGCTGTGCCTTAAATCTACTGTATGTGTTGCTCTGCCACCTAAAACATGATAAACTGGCGCCCCTGCAGGGTTTACAGATGTCCTTATATACTCTGACCAAGGCTGCAAATCAACCTTACATGTTTCTGGACAGTTGAAGAGATGGCATTTTTAATTCCCTCTCTCCTCCATATATCATACTGTACTACTCTGCCGTAACATAAGCCCTTCACGACTGTGTTACTAAATCAGAAAGGTTTTATTGTGAGTTTCCTTTCTTATCGATTTCCTTCCACACTCTTTTACCATCAGTTAATCTTTCGAGAGGGTTCATGTCCATAGCTTTTTTTCTAAGCTGTCTCAAAACCGTCTCCCTCCAACATCACTGTATCCTTCTTTAAACCCTGGGATTATAGTGGAACATCTGTCTCCCTGCAAGTCCACCTCAATCACGCTCAGCTTTATCCCATCATCCCTCCTCCACATCATGACTGACATGCTCCGTCTTGTGACTTCATCTCCTCCTTGAAACAAGAGTTAATCTGTTTGGGAAAGTGTCCCCACATCCATGAACAAACTGTTAGGATGTTGATATGGTCTCTTAACAAAGAATTCACTTGAGGCCACAACATACAAAGGATGGCAAGGCAAACTTATTGGAGAAAAACAATCAACTTTGCTTTTGAGGAAAAAAACATACCTAAAGTTGTAAAAAAAAATAAACAAAAGAGGTTTGAAGATCCCTGTCAAGAAGAACATAAGATAGCACAGGTAGTTTCTGGGAAGGGATGGTCCATCATACAAAGCTCAACCCCCCACCCAACTAAAGAAAAACAATCACCTAAACCAAACAAGGCCTGAAAACTGAACTACCGGTGATCTACAGCCAAAATCTAAGATAACAAGCAACAGTAACAGAACCCAACACACTTCTCAGTGCTGGGGGGAAAACACTTAGGTGAAAGAAAATAAAAGGAAAGAGCAGAAATCAAAATCTCTCAGACTCCTGCCTGCTGTGCAACACCTCTCTCTCCTCTGACTGCCCAAACTCCCTGCTCCGCCACGCTCTTCTTCCCCTCTGCCCTCTCTGGCTGCTAATTAAAAATCAGATACTCCTACTCCCTCCAAAGAATTCAGGTAAAGGGGGGAGAGGGAACCAAAAACATTAACAAGAGTAGCGTGCAGCTGTGCACATACAGAAGCACACGTACCAGTCCTTACTTTTATTAGTACACACACATCATCTTCTCAGTGTGTGTGAAAACTTGCATACATAAGCTTATAATCAATGTGCTATAAAACTCCACAGGAACAAAAGCTACAACTCACACATCATCAAAAGCCATAACTTTTCTAACTTTTTTAGAGTATTTTGGTTTGTATTTTGTAAAAATTCAACCACTATTAGGACAACAAAAAGTGCTGTCAATTAATGAATCAAACTGACAGAAAGTTGATGGAATCTGTAATGGAATAACAGATTTAGACACTTTTCAATTAACATTTTCAACCATTTCATGGCTCCAGCATTCTTTGGAATAAATGCTTTTCTTTGTCATACATGACAATAAAGGGAATATCTTTTGTACAGTTGTTCACATAAAACAAGCAATTAAATGCATCACATTGGGCTGTGGGAAATTAAAATGGCCATTTGTCTGTTTTATCTCTAATATTTCATGGACCAGAGCTGAAACAAATTTGGTGAATAATGGATCAAAAGAGAATTAATCTGCAACTAGTTTGAAAATCAATTTAATCATTTATACAGTGAAAACACCAAACATTCCCTAATATAAACTTGTATTATATAGATTTGGGATGATTTCTCTGTTTATCTGTTTCATCTGATTGACACTGAAGATCTTTAGATCTTAGAGTATGTGGCGTGTTTCTTAGCAGTTAGTTTTTGCTGCTTTTCTTTATTAAAGATGTGACAGAAAACTAAGTATCTGTAGGCTTTTAAATTTAGTATCAGCTAAAAAAGTACTTTTTAATTCCATCGCCTTGTGTTCTAATAACCTTTAGTGGTCATTTTTTCTCTTTAGACATTTAATAGGCTAAATAATGTATTCATTAATTAAAAACCAATATATTGACGAGGAAACATAAGGTGCTCTCTTAAATTATACAATTTTATGTTTTTACTCTGCAGGACTATGCTCAACTTTTTCCTCCAAGGTTTCTTCTTTGTTTTCATTGCTCATCCTCTTCACTGTGTTTGACACTGTTCACCAAACACACACTCTTTGCTGCCCTTGCTGACCCGAAGATCACTGAGTCTGCACCTCATGGTTCTCCTACCTGCCTTGGCACATTTATCATCCATCACTGAGGAGGATACAGTCCACACCGTGGATCTTAAGCAGATTCTCCAGGGTTGAGTTCTGGCTGCAGTCTGTCAGCACACCACAATTCCTCCTGCCACTGCCTAGGCATGAGTGCTGCTTTTTATTCTGCCCTTCCGACACTCAGGCTGTATATGCTGCTTCACCTGACAACTTCAGTTAGATGCCTTCCCACCACCTCAGCACTGCTCGGCACCCATATGGACAAGACTGTGCTGCTCTTTTTCCCGGAAAATCAATTCTTTGCAAAACCTCTCCTGCATCACTTAAAACAACACTCTGACTCTTTCTGCCCACAATCTAAGTGTGTTTCAGCAAAACCAGCTGTCGTGCTGGGCACATGTGACATGACTGTAATTCCCTACTGGCTCCACTCCCAAAATACTCTCATCAGCATGACACATCATCCGAGTGTGACAACGCACCATGTTTTCACCCTTTCAAAGTTCTGCCATCTAAGTCCATTTGCAGTTGTAGGCTGAAAACTTAGCACCTATTTTAAAATGTTCCTTGCACTTTTCTTTAACATGATTATTCTGGGCTCAGAGGAATACTGTGAGGGCATGCTGGCTCACACACCTCTTATGATAGACTGGTTTAAATTCTGGTGAAAAGGGAATTTAAACTGTTTGGTTTTCGTCTCATTACAAGAACCCAAGAAAGCAGCTTTTCTATGACAACAATCTACAACCGAAACATATTCAAGTGACATACATATGAAAAAAAGATAAAAGAAGCAATTCCTCACATTTGAGGAGATGAAAGCAGTAATTGTTTGTCCTATTTGCATTAAAAATGACCTGAATGATTCATCACATGACATAGTTTTGATTCGTTTTGTGATGTAATTAATAAACATATGGTTTCAGGACAATTTTCACATGCAACTGATTAATGAAAAGATGGAAGGGACATTACTATCACATAATGATTAGATAACAGTTTATATTCAAACCTTAAACTCACTCTAATGAGCTTATTCCAGGAGAAAAAACTTTTGCAGGGTTTTAAAAATAAATCCAATCAGGGGCATCTGGTGGTCGAGGATTTAGGGCATGTCACCTCTCCACAGCTCAGGACCTTTGTTATATGTCATTTATAATCTCTCTCTCTCCCTCTTTCACTGTCATCTTTCTAACACACCCTAAAGAATGCACTAAAAACCAGCTGAAAACAAACTCAAACCAACAAAATCATGTCAATTTGAACTTCACTTTAACTTTAACTTTATCTTGCAGTCAGGCACTGAAAAGCATGATTGCGAGATTTTGGCCAAGGTTTGATTACATCAAGTGTCAATGCATTTAAATTGACTACAGGTCTCCTCTCTTGACAATAGCAATATTTCAAATTCATCATTTAAGGGTGTGATAAACTGAGGAACTGATTAATAAGGTTTCGGCCTAATTTAGAGGGTCATTAGTCATACAGTTTTGTGTACATGCATGAGCAGTTCAGCTCAAGTTTTCTGATGCTTCTGCCTTGCATAACTGAAATTTGCAAGTCAGCATTGTCTGAAAAAATGGGCCTTGGTGAAGTCATCTCTCTTCCACATTTGAATTCAGTGTCCCACTTCTACCTAACATTACAGCACAAAGGTCAATATGGTCCATTTTCTCAGACAGTGCTGACTTGCGATATTCAATTACCCAAAACAGAAATACCACTTAAGTTATTAACCTGGAACATTTCTGCATAATCACTTAAAGAGGTGAACTGCAGGTGTATGTGAGGAGAGCTGCAAAACTCCTTTTCTTTTACCTTGGGCAAATAACTCATCAGTCAACTCTGATAAACCCACATTTATACAAACAGACCAAATGTTGGAAACACCTTGTACTGTAAGTAAAGGGGTTCAACAGTATCACAAACCAAAGTCTTTAAAATGATCAGACAGATGACCAGTGCCTGTCTAAAACAGGTTCAACAACATCTCAATTTTAAGATTTAATGCGGGGCTGTTGAGACTGTACTTGCTATAGCTGATATATTGGAAACTGAAATTAAGCTAATGGCATTATTAGGATGACACATGGTGGTTGGACTTGATGTGTGATTCCCTATTTGAAAATCCATCTCATGGGGGAGTGACACAGTGACATCTTACCTTGATCCGGGGCATGGTGACTGTCGGAGGTCTCGCCTTGGCCACGAAGCTGAGCGATGAGCCTCTTTCCACCAGATGTCTGGTGTAGGGCATAAACATGCGGCCATTGGGTCCAAACAAAAAGTCCTCCCGTATGGCATCCACTAACATTATAACCACTCTTTTAAAAAGGGGTTGGGGGAGGCGAGAGGAGTTGGGAGAGTTTCCTGAAATTAAAGGCAATATTTTATGAGTATAAACAGATTACAGGCAGAAACTCACATATAAACACAGCTCTGGGAGCCAGACGATGCTGTGAGCTCACCTGTCAGCGGCTCTGCTGGGAGATCTGACAGCTTACTCTTGGATGAGAGAGAAGACTTGACAGGTACAGGAAAAAAACCACGAAGAAAGAGGGCAATGCCAATCACTTCAGATATTAAAATAAACGAGGCAAACACCGACGACCGTATTTTCATTTTGCTGGTTGACGGACACTTTAAGGGACGAGAAAGTTAGTAAAATAACTTGCTAGCTAGCAACCGACATGACGCTTCCCACAGTTTACCTAAACGGAGGGGAAGACAGAAAGCCATAACATCCCGTTTCAGACGGACCCACTGACATTCAGCAGCCAAGCGTCTCTGCATTTAAAGAACTGCCTTAATATGATATATTTGTGACGGTTATTTAGAATAAAAGCACTAATACCGATTAGCGCAACAGCAATTGATAACGGCTTCCGCATTGATAGCGTGGAACTACGGGTATGACGTAGGGTCAAACAAAACCAATACGCTTTTTTTTCCCACATTAGCTATGTTGGTCCAGTTTTTGTCATTAGACCTGTAAGAATGGTAGATATGAAATATTATTGTAAAGGAATTTTTCTGATCCCCTAGGCCTTTTCATTTCTCCGTCTGCCACTATGCTTTTTTAAAAAAATATTTTTGGTGTCCCTGGGGAGGGCAGATGGGGAGGATCTGCACAAATAACTGCAAAACACAACACTGAGTACAACAAAGGGACAGTGTGACCTTTGCATTAACTTTGCTCGACTTAAGTGCAAAGATGTATGTTCAAAATTTTCTAAATTTCAGAATTTTGGCTGGTTCATAACCTTAACAAACCATATGCTGTATTGGAAAAACACAAGCACACACAAGTGTAAGTGTTTCTTTTGATGAAAGCAGAAATTTTGTTTGTATCCAGTATGTGACCAATGAGAGTCGTTAACTCTCATCAAAAATACAGGACAGGCCTACTGATGTTGAAAAATATTTAACTTTTTATAGAGGATCTGTAAGGCCAAAATGCATGTTAGAGAGTTAGTGGATAATCCAACTTATCAATGTATTGCATGCCCAAAAAATTTGAAAAACTTAAACATAAAAAAACGTTATAAGCCACTTATTTGGCTACTTTGCCTGAGCCAACCGTCTGTGATCTATATATAAATCACCTTAAAAATGGCACCACAAACACATAAAAATCAACAATAATACCTGTATTTTAAATAGTTTTTTTTTTACAGCCAAATCAAAGTAAAACTCACTAAAATTTGCACTTTTTTATCCTTTAATCTTAGCTAGACACCAGTATGTCCCACATTTACACAGGGCATTACATGGAAACACTGTGGTATTTTCATCAAGCCACTGTAATTGCTGAGTAGAGGGAAAGTGGACTGCATAGAGTTTTATGATTTGAACCTGACATTAATGGAGCCAGAGGCTGATGAGATCTGATTGGAAATTAACTCAGGATGGGATTAATGTCCTTTCAGCTCTTTGTGTGTTTGAGCTGCTGCTGCCATCTACTGGGAACACTGTTGAGGTCAGGCATTAAGATCTTATGTTCCACAAGCTCATTTGTTATGCGTTGTAATATGAATTTCATCAAATTTTTTATCACCCTGTTAGAGATTAAGCCTTTATTCAAGGACGCAGTCCATCAATTCAGTCTCACTACAAAGTTCTGCAGCCCTGCAGCATCGGAGGATGTTCTCAACAGCTTACTCAAATGGTAATACATTAATAATTTGTAATATTTTGCAAACTCTGACACAAACTGGTGGCTGTCAGGGACACTTGTCTTTAAGATCATCTCACAGACTGTAATTAAAAACAAGTTAAGACAAAGAGCAGATCAAATACCAAGACCAACACTGTTTTAATCTATGCATGTCACTGCATGCACTTTTGCTTGACTGTTACCACAGGATGCAATCATGATCTGATCTATTTTCACAGAACTGCCATGATCAAATATGGTTATTAAATTTTGTAAACAGGAATTGTTTCCATGGCCACTTTCAATTTTTAAGTATATAGGCCTGTTTTTATCTTCTTTCTTCACACACAAAAAACATGGGGCTGAATATTTTTTACATCATCAGTACATCTATTGGTTTATCTGCAGTCTGTCAATAAAACATTCAATAAGATATTAAAGGATAAGCAAAATATTACACTTATCAGTTAATCTGTTGACTCACAAACTTCTTAGCAATCAAAGCACTATCCAAAACTACATGACTGCACCATATACAGTAAAATATGTTGTAAATAAAAATGCATTCAATCATTGTAGTTTTCCTAATATTTGGCTTAATATTTTTGTTTGCTAACTTAATTTCAGATCTGCAAATTTTAGTTGAAGCCAACTGTGTCATTACACAGTATGATTGGAGGAAAATCACCATCAGAAGTGTTAATAAAGCATTAGAGTGAATGTTGATAGATTAAGGCAAGATGTTTAAGATTTTAGCAGACATTGATTTTGAGCATAAAATCTTTAAATTCCTCTAATTGCAAATTATCTGGTAAATGTCAGTGAGAAATAGAGAAAGCAATAATACATTTGTGGAAATCAGCACAATTACAGCAATTTAAAGCACCATAGACCACTTTATTCAGAGAAACTCTAGCATGGCCTTTCAGGACCTGCTGCATATAATAATGATATAACAGTAATATTAATGTACTAATAGTATTGCAGTCTATTTGTCTTTTCTCTTTAGTACATTAATGAATGCGTCTTTGGGAACTTGCACGCTGCCGATAAGCCGCATCTTCTTTTTACCCTCCGCCTGTTTCTTCAGTAGCTTCATCTTCCGAGTAATGTCACCTCCGTACTGCCAGGACAAAAACATTATTACACTCCGGAGTGTTTGTGGTCCCTTTGCAAATTCAAGAATTTTGACAGTAAGGAAAAACTTTTACTTACACATTTAGCAAGAACATTTTTTCTGTATGCCTTAATCCTGCAAAAGGAAAAAATATTTTTATGTCATATTGTTCAGAAAAGTTCATTTATTCAGCAACTTCAATACAAATACAATTCACGCCTTCGTGCCTTCTATACACTATCATTTTGTATCTCACACAAAGAAACAAAGCCATCAGTTTGATTGACAGGCTACTATACTTACGTTTCCCTTGCAATGATTTTACTTCCAATAGCTGCCTGTACAGCGATCTCAAACATCTGCCTTGGTATGGAGTCTTTGAGTCGCTCACACATGGCTTTACCTGAGCTGTACGCACGTTCTCTGAGAAAACACAACAGTCAGAACAAAAATAACTGGAAAATGCCATAGCTCTATGCTACAGGTACATTTATAAGTGTGCAACACACATTATTTACTCTAAATAAACCTCAAAATACAGTGACTGATAATACTATACATCATGCAATAAATGCAGGTGGTCCTTCAGGAAGTCACTGGGCTGCATCATCTGTCCAAGTTTAATCAAAACACGTTTCAAAATTCAAAATCATGACCTTTAATCAGGGTGAACTCATTAAAATAATCAGTGCTAAATTTCAAACAGGAGCAGAGTACCAAAAAACATCTCTCCACAAAAATCTGGTTTTCCGCACGGTGAAAATATGTAAGATAATATTCTTCAGGTAAAATGTATGTAGGACCAAGTTTACATTTTTAGCCCAAAAAAAAAAAAAAAATCCCATATATTCCACTGGAGCAGTTGTATGAATGTTGAAAGTATAGTGTAAAAAGAATAGTTTGACAAACCACACTCATGCTTGTGCATTAAAGATGAAGCTACAGTCAGGAGGTGTTTACACTGGCCAATCACTACGAGACTATGAGCTGACTTAACTCTGTCCAAGGTTTAAAATTATGGATTAACTGTTGTTTTGTTTTAACAAAACACACAAAAAATGTTTTTATGGGAACTTTGTCTTTGCATTAGAAAGCAGCTGAGGTCAGGGAACTGAACTCAATGCATAGACATGTTGTTTAACTTTCAGCAGGAAAATGAACAGGCACTTAATTTAAAATGTCAAGCTATTCCTTCAATCAGCAAAGCAACACACTGAAGCCAGCATGTGAACTGTACAACAACTGTGCGCCCTTATCATACTATAAGGTACTTAAAAAGCCAAAATATCAAACAGATTTAAATTGTTTCCCTGCTTAACAGGACACCTTTTTTTCACGTAGGTCCAGTCATGTTCAATATATTTCAGTCGCTCTGTAACGTAGCCTCTGAAAAAAGTATCCTGTCCTATGATTGGCACGTTGCCCTTAAAGAAAAACAGATTGAAACTAAGCTCGGCTCAGCTCCAAAGTTTACAGTGTAGATGGTCAGAGAGTAGCCAGCGTTGGTGAAGCATAGCGCCCTTCAATAGCCAAAGTCTGCACTTGCTTTGGTAGTAAGTACATTAAATACAGATCTGCTGTGCGTCATCACTTTTTGCTTGTGAAGTTACTCCATTGTCCTTGTCATAAATAGACTGAAGTCCTTGTCTGGTGTTTAAAGTCATGGTAATAGATAATGTTAACACTGGCTGCCAAGAGGCCTTTTTTTTTAATGTAATCTGCGTGCTGAATACATTTCATGCTCCATAAGCTCAGAAGAACTACTTTAGCAATGAAAGATCACACAACCTTGAAATTATGTAAACCAGTAAAGATCTACCAATTCTTTTCTGTGACAGCAGTGATAATAATTAAGCTACAGGAGAAGCTGTGACACAGTAAATATGATGAGTCCTGAAGCATCAGAGTTACACCTTCTGAGACCACCTGGAGCTCCTTATCCAAAATATTTAGTGAAAAAATTAAAGTGTAACTGCACACTCAGAATCTGCTCGATGCCTCCGTGCCTGCATATTTAAAACATGCAGCAAAAGACACTGTACAGGGTGCAGCATGTGTGGCCATGTGGCTACATAGTGTATGACACAGGAGGTAAGGAGACACTGACAATGTGACTGACCCTCCAAGTATGTATGTGTGTGTGTGTGTGTGTGTGTGTGTGTGAGTGCGTGTGTGTATGTGTGTCCATGAAGGAGTGTCAGAGCATAACTGGAGCCCTGCTGTTTATCACGGGATTATCATCAAGGGAAAGCATCTTCCAGACTGTCAAACCAAAACTAAAACACACTAAAGATAGCATTAACTCCTGTTTACTCAGCTTATATTTGAAATTAAGCAGTTTCACAGACTCCCACTTAAAGGTGGGGGTTGAGGGATTAGGGCTGTCCACCTCTGATTAGAAGGTGTTACCTTTCTTAAACATATAAAATATATACATATATAATCTGCTTTTAAATATGTAACTATTAACAAGTATTGATGTCCTTCATCATAGTTCGGTCATATAATCTAGTTTAAGCCCAAAAAACACTTAAATTCAGCTGCAGCACCTGTGGACGATGGTGGTGAGTTCCTCCACAGGTCGCCCATTCAACAGAATATCCATCTTTATCAAGTCAGCTGCCTGGTAGCCAGCATTCTCATAGTCAAAGCTATGGAGGATAAAAAATCATGGAGTCAAAGGTGATTCAGTATTAAGCTTGAGAGACATATCAATCACTTTTAAATGTAAGACTAGATCAACAGTGCACAGGACAGAGTAAACTACGAGTTCAAAGGGAAAATGTTTCTCAGTAGTGCTCACTTAGTTTTACCTTGCATATCCAGAGGACAATGATTTGAGGAGATCATAGAAATCCACAACAATTTCATTTAGAGGGAAGAGATACTTCATCATTACACGCTGGTCGTCTATGTACACCATGTTCTTCTGGATGGCTCTGCGATTCTGAAATGACAACATGTATTAGGTTTGTTTCCATCAATCCTGCAGGTAATGACGGCTTTGAGCCCTAAATGTTTAGAGTAGAGTAGAAACATATACACATTTTCTAATACAAAAGAGACATAGTTTTGGTTTTCTTTTTTTCAATACTGTTTTCTCTTTGGCTCAAGAGCAATTAGGGAAGAGTAAAAAGCGAGGATGAACCTTAATATATCCTGTTGAACAACAGATAAAAACAGCTTTTAAAAATAATCTCATTAATTTGTATATTTTTGCAACACTAAAGTATCAGATCGATAGTTTGCACCGGCCGATGCACAGAGTTCAAGTATCAGATTTGATCTTGGGGAAACAAAACACTGCATGTGAAAATCTCTAGCAAAGATAAAACATTCAGGTAAACTAGTTGAGACAACAGTTTTCATTTGTATTTTCCATGTTTCTCTCACCAAGCAGAGAGCCATAATCTTGCCAGTGTAGCTGTCTGGAGCGAGGATGGTCCCCAGTACCATCGGCTCCAAATACTCCGACACAACGGGTCTGTCTGGGAACTGAGCCGGGTTCACGATGGTTATCTCCTCACTGCCATGTTCCTGTAGGGAGAACCAGCGAGACTTGAACTCTGTCACAGCACGTTTGCTTCACTACCAGTCTTTTAAGACTGTGAAATAGTGTGTATTGTATAATTAGTCATAAAAATAATTACTCTTTACATGCAATTAATTGCTGCTTGTGTGATAATAAAATTTTCTGAACAGGGAAACTCAGCTTGATTACGTCACGCATTCGAAATGACTATGGGTTTGTTTTTGCAACAGCACATTTTGATTGTCCTCTAAAGCATTTTTCATCCAGTATCTCACAGGAAAGAACACCATCAGTACCAGAGCTTCCATTTATCATTCAGTTCCCAGTCAGCTCAGACTTTGTTTTTGCAGGAATTCAGTTCGGGCCAAACTCTACTGCAACACCATAAAATATATGAGCAGGAAACGGCTCTTACCTTGATGAGTTTGGCTGAGGAGAGGATGGCCTTGTAGGGCACGGTGGGTGATGTTACTATCACAGAGGCATTATACTCCTGCTCCAGCCTCTGATTGAACACCTCCATATGGAGAAGACCCAGGAAGCCAAGCCTGCAGGTGGAACAGGAAGGTTCACAGGTTCACTACAGTTTTATAATTAATATTCATGCCTTTAATTACGGAGAGCTGGATTGGAATGAATTCAACAGTGAGTGAGATTTATTGCTATTCCAATGCAGTTTCATACTAAAGCAAGTGATCTAAATCATCGCCATTAATAGCATCAAATTCAGACCATCTGGACTGACATGACCTGTGATGATAAATAAACTCTTACTTGGCTGTCTGTTCTGGCAACAGACATTATGTCCCAAGGAAAGTTGCTCATTGCCCAATCAATCTTACCACATGATGTCCAAGTTTGTGTAGAAACAAATAAAAACTAAGATACATCTTGTAATGGCCCCTTCACTTGGTGCCTTTTGGAAAAGCCCTAACAACAAATTACTTGAAAAACTTTCAAACATCAAGACTCCTGAAGTGAGTCTTTTAAAATTTTTAATGGCTGCACTAACGCCCACACTTGTAGCTGTCACGGTGTATGTAAGGACCCTCTCCATTGCTGTGCTTTTAAAGCCATTTTTCATTCAAATTCAAAGCAGTTGTCCTCACCTCCAGCCTGCTCCCAGGGCCAGACTGCTGTCCCTCTGCACCGTGACACTCGAGTCATTCAGGGTCAGTCTCTCGATGGCGCTGCGAAGGGCTGGGTACTCCGACTGGTCCATCGGATACATGCCTGAGGGACAGAAAAACAAAAACACAGAGTGCACATCAGAATTCAAACAGGACTCTTCATTTACTTGGAAAGCACCGCCTGCACTTACTGTACCGGCGAGTGAAACGCAACATGCACTGCAGAGCTTTTATGTCTGACAGCATGTCCAATGCTGCTGGAATATTCATGGCTGGCGTTTACTTTTGTAACAAGCAATTGTGTTGTTACGCGGAAAGGAATTCTGAATTCCTGATGTCATTGCAATTTATTCTGACAACAAGAAACGACCGTGGATGAGAACACTTCGTACCAGCAAAGACCATCGCTTTGGCAGGTTTAAACCCTGGAAGAGCTTCCACCGGCTGCTCCTGATGGTAGAGTGTGTCACCAATCTGGGCTTCCTTTACATCCTTCATCCCTGCTATTATGTAGCCCACTTGGCCTGCAAACCTTCACACCAGCAGGGAAGAGTTACACAAAAGCAATGGAAACAAACATCTCAGTGGACAGTTCAACAAACACAAGGCAAACAGTGACAATATTCATTACAGATGCAGTGGCGACATCCAAAACTGATTTCAAACCTTGTATTACATTTTAAGTTTGAGGATATTTTACCTGTCCACTGCAATGGACACAATTTAAATAAACTGATGCTGAATTTTATTAAGAATCTTACATAGAAAAAAATGTCCTCTATTTTTTTTCATGAACATATTCAAACTTGGTATATTTGCAATTAAAAATGCAACAGGTTACTCCAGTATTACAGTAGGACAAGAAATAGTTGCAAAATTTAATAAACAGGTTTTTTTTTTATCTAAATGGACATAAATTGTAAGTTTTTCTCCCTGACACACTGCGAGATTTCCAAACAGACTTAAGTTATTTTCATTATTCATTAATCTGACTATTACTTTTGTCGACCGGCACCTACAGCTTCTGTGTTGGCTGCTCATCTGGTCGCAGAAGGCCCAGCTCGTTGACCTCATAAGTTTTGCCGAGATGCGCCGACACGATCCTTTCCCCTTTTTTGACCCGACCCCCAAACACGGCAATATTGGCCACCACTCCTCGATAGTGGTCAAAGTTGGAGTCAAACACCAGGGCTCTGAATGGGCTGTCTGTACTTGCCACAGGCCTAAAAAGACAAAGCAGATAGAAAAAAGCCTTTTTTCTTTCTGTAAAATGTGTTTCCTGTAAAAAATAAAAGCAAGTGAATCTTCTTACGGTGGAATTCTGTTCACAACTGCTTGGAGAACCTTTTCAACATTTGTTCCGAGTTTAGCTGAAATCTGAAAAAGACGTAATTGAGAGTTCAGAGAAATTTCTTTTAAAAGTGATATCAAAAACTAAGGAGCGGGTTACATATAATCCAACTCACCCTGATGCACTCCTCACGTGGAATATCAAACAACTTTTCAATCTGAGACTCCACCCTCTCTGGATCAGCATTTTTCAAATCAATCTAAGTGGAAATATCCGGTTAGAAAAAATACTATATTCAGACAATTTGTGCAGGAATAAAACAAAAACAAGTTGTTGCCCATGCACCTTGTTGATGACAGGGATGATTTCCAACTGAGCTTCAAAGGCCAAGTAGAAGTTGGCCACCGTCTGTGCTTGAACGCCCTTCACATGACAACAGAATATCAATGACTGCATCTCATACAGCATGTACATCCACAATAATTCACTGAGAAAACTGAAAACCACACATCCAGTTTTTACCTGATTAGCATCAACGATCAATAGGACACCTTGGCATGCAGATATGGATCGAGACACTTCATAACTGAAGTCAACATGACCCTGCAGAGAGGAAAAGCACCGATTCAAGACGCTGACAGACGTGGCAGATGTGACAGTGACCACAGAAGTGCAGAACTATTTCCATCTCTCACTTTATAGACAACTGAGGGTTGTTCATCACAGTGAGAGGCAATTCTGGTCTGATTTTACTGAAAAATTTTTAAATTTAACAGGATACAACAATATATGAATAGGAGATATTTCTCATTCTATCTCTAATCTATCATGGAGCCAAAACCCATCTGTTTTGTGTTTAAGTTACAGTGGGGAAGTTATGAACCACATTAAATCTGCAACAGTGCTCAGAGGTCATAATAGTATAAACCATAAAATAAAATAAAAAAAGAGGAAAGGGCGAGTTGGACAGTACCGGTGTGTCGATGAGGTTCAGGAGGTACTGCTGTCCCTGATGGCTGTAAAACAGAGAGGCTGTCTGGGCCTTCACTGTTATCCCCCTCTCTCTCTCCACCTGAAGCTTGTCCAACACCTGTTTGTTCTTCTCAGTCTTTGCTATGGCACCTGTTGGTCAGTGACACCAATTAGTACCACATCGTCATAATTGTAATGATCTTATTAACAGCTAATGGACGATGGTTTATTAAGTACTCTGTCTGAACCTCAACAGTGACCCAGCTGTTGATATTGTGTGTGTAAGTGACTGTGTGTGTGTGTGTGAGAGAGAGAAGGAGATAGTCAGCTCTCATAAACACATTATTCACACAGCCACCCACAGATCACAGTGCCCTTGATTAATGCTTAGAGTGTACAAGCCAATTATTGTAGATACAGATACATGACATCATCATAATCAGTATGTGTTCAGACTTTAACCACTGGTGAATAACTTTTCATGGAAGATCTGTTTAAAATCTTGAAGATTCTTTTATAATATTAAAAAAAGATGATTTTATTTTTAAAAGACTGAGAGGGAAAAGCAGCATGATGAGCAAACACACCTGTTATCTCCAACAGCCTGTCTGCCAAGGTGCTTTTTCCATGGTCAATATGAGCAATGATGCAAAAATTTCTGATTCTGTCTGCAGGAAACTTGGACAGGTCGATGGATTCCTTAAAGCAAAAAAGAAAAGCGACCTGTTAATTTATATAAGTAACTTGGAAACTGCTTAATTGATACAGTAAACCATTTAAGGGTGATGATAACAGACACTGATGAAAACCAATATATTTTAAAATAAAAAATGGATATGGTGCAAATAAAACACATTCCATCATATGGCGTACAGAAGACGGTATCTCTTAAACCATTTCTGATTCTCTCCAATCTTACTCTGTTTCAGTGGGTGGAAATAATCATCCCAACCTGGTTGTCACCCACCATAAAACAAAAAGATTCTTGAAGCCTACTTTTTATTTCTCTTTCTGTGCTTTTGTACAATTTGGTTACAGACTCTCTCCACATTCTTACTCTCGTTTACTGGGTGTAGTTTATTTGCCAAAGGAGAGAAAAACATTAAATAATTAAAATAGATGATAGAAAGATGAATGGCATTCCTTTTCAAAATTTTCTGACAATAACATCGCGATAAAATCGTCACCGTGAACTCTTTAAGCTACAATAATCGTGTTTTTAATTATTAAGTGGTAAGTTTACTGATAGAGGTCTCCAGTGCATAATATTTGCAGACATAGTGTTTTACAGACATGTAAACAGGAGGCTACTCACACCAACCTTATGTTTTAGTGACGAAGTTGACAGGCTACCTGAAGCTGTTTTTGTAATGGTTTGGTTACCTTGTCGGTTTGTGTGCTGATCATCTTGATGCTACTGGAGAACACAGGCAGCCTTTTCATCCAGCGATGTCTTAACAGTGTGTAGCTCATATTATAGCTTTGTATTTTCCTCCTATATGTTTTAAACTGTAAAAAACGTCTTAATAGAGGTGCCTCACACCAACGTTTCACCAAGGAAAACGACATGTTTTCTTTAAGCTACCAAGTAAGTCTCCTCACAGCTTGAAGGATAAATAAATGCTAGCTGTCGTTAGCTAGCTAGCTGAGGTAAACTTCTGTATTGTCATTGATAAAATCAGAGCTTCTGCAGCGGCCGACTATCGACGAGATGACATATCGACAAATATATGCATTTTTTTAAGAATATAGACTTAAAACCACCCCGGTGCATGAGTTCCAAGGGTGCTGACATTTTGGGTGACAGTTCACCCGCAAAGACTTGTGGGAAATGTGGTTGACTTTTTGAGGCAAAGATGATTTAAACAAACAAAATTGTACAGCACAGCAACTTCCGTTTTCTTCAACACCAATCAGAGCCAGAGCAAGCGGGCAAATCTTCAGTGCTGTCCTGCATAACGTTACTTTGATAAACTGTTACGCTTTTGTACTTTGATTTTATTGCAATGCTGATGAGGTTTGCCAAGCTAACTCTGTGCTGTTGTCATTCTTTCTTTTTAATGTTTTTTAATGCTACCCATAGACACAGCGGCAACCCTCAGCAGCTGCTGCTACTGTACATTCGGTTATTTAAACAGTTAGGAGACACTAGCCTGAATAATTACAGCTGGCGTAATATTACAATGTACATGACTTAACGTTTGAAAAAACATTTGAAAGCATCAAAGGAGGGTAATTATTTTTACATGCTATTATCTTTGGAAATGTCGGAAGTCCCGCCTACTCAACCTGTCACATGAGGGATAAAAATGGATTTCAGTTGCTATGACAACGAAGCTGCCTCTTGCACGAGAATAGAATAGTGCCTCTCTTCCTTGTGCAAACAAAGATGATAAGACTCTATTAGCCCCAGTTTCTCACTGTCACGTAATCATGGTGATTTTGTTTGTTTGTTTGTTTGTTTTAATCTGATACTGGTACACAGAGGTACGCATCTGAGCTTCAGCTAGCATCAGTGTTTCTTAAAGATGATACAAACCAGACCAGACCAGAAAAATCTCACTGGGTCATTCAACAACATTGTATACGGAGCTTGCCCTGGACAGTGTGGAAGATTTTTAAAAAAAATCTATTTTCTATTTTCACAAGTACTTTGTCCCTTAAACCGAAGCTTTCAGACAGATATGATATACTAGGTTGTTTCACTACTCTTCATTACATGCTTTAAAACCCTGAACATATTTTACACTTGCACAGACATTATAGTGTTTCTGTTGTTTGGATTGCTTACCTAATGTATCTTTCCTCTTGCCTGAGTTTGTGATGGGCTTACATTTTTTTGCAGTAAAGAAAAAATGCTTCCTGATCACTTGATTTCACTTAGGAAAGCTTAACATGCAAAAAAAATTAAATTTTAAAAAAAGAAATTAAATTTTAAAAAATGATTGAAACTTAGATAATCTGCACAATAAATACGATTTTTTTTAAAAAAAAAAGAAAAACAAAATTTCCTTAGACTTCAAAGTCACCATGGTTTGTGTATGTATGTATGTATGATATGAAGATGATCCAAACCCTATTGACCCCACATATATGCCTCTTAGGCTTGTTAAAGCATTTCTCAGAGCTTATTTTTTAATTTCATAGGTGTGCACTAGACAATCCCACGTTACTGAAAACAAATTTAGATCTTTTAGTGTCTAATATAAAGCTGTGGCTCTCATTCAGACTCTATCTGAATGCAATTTGCAATGAATAGCTTTTTCTAGTTATCAGACAGACATTCACTCCTGATCCTTGTCTTTTTTCTCCATTTTGCCCTGTGTTGACTCCCATTCAGCAGCCAGGGACTAGCAATAGTTCAGTCATGTTTAAATACTACAAAATACCAATGTTTTATTATGACTTCCTGCCAACTTGCCAACAATTATAATAAATATGTCTCACATAGCGCAAGGATGAAAAAAAGCAATGCAATGTTACATGAAAACAGTCATCTATAATGCACACTAAGTCAAACCCCCTGTGGTTAAAAATTAAGTGTCCTCCTAACAACACTCTGTGAAACTTAGTTAGAGGACACTGCTGGATGCAGAGTGAATGTCTTTCTGTCTTAAAACTAACTTGAGAACTTCAGTCCGACACTTTGAATAAACTGTAAATTATCTCAATTATGTAGATTTTGAGACATGCATGTAAGCAACTCTACTGGACACCTCACGTCCATCAGTATTGATTTGTGTTGGTCCACAGCCTCTGAGTGGATAAGCAGGGTCAGTGATGGATGAGGAGATGGAGCTCAGAGAGGAGATGGACCTCACTCTGGAGTGGTGGACAGATCAGGCCATAAAATGAAACTTCAGTGAGCTTTGCATCGGCTCAGCACCGCAGGGCTTTATATGGTCTAACACACTCGCAATGATAGTCCCTCACAACAAAGAGGCATTGCTCGACAGCTTCCTCTCCTCCTGAAGAGGAGCTAAGTGACATCATTCACGGTCCCATGATCTGCCCGAGCTGCAAATTTATTTTGTTGTTTGTATTCAAAGGAGAAGCTGGAGCTGGAGCCTCAGCATGAATTTTTTTTTTTTTTATCAAGATATCAGCATATACGTCAACTAAGACATAAACATTGTGCTTTTTACTATAAAATCAAAACTCTTAAATATCAACATGGCATCAACTTTAAAAACCTAGTATCAGACAGACTCTAATTCAAAAACAGGGCACAAACTTGTTATAAAGAATTGAAATGATCTGTGTTTTATTAGAAACTGTGAATTGAATCAAGCATCCACCTCGTGAACAATCATTTTATCTGGAATGTTTAAGATTCTATCAGGATGTTGGAGGAAATCTGAAGTAAAAATGAATATACCTGACAACAGAAAAAAAGTACCACAGAAGTTGTAAAAAAAAACCCAAAGAAATATAACAAAGTCCTGAATTTCGTCGTCATGCAAAGTTTGATTGAACAATCAAAATAAGTTGTATGAAGCTAAAATATCAATGTGAAGCAAATTAATGTCACTTTAGGATAAAATAACACAGTAGAGTACCATATATGGCTACAGGTATGGGGCTGCACTTGACTGGTCTTCTCCATAATGCAGCATCTATGGCAGAGATTGTGTCAAAATAGGTTCATACAATACTTTGCTTTGCCTTATACAGTATGCTTAAAAAGTACAATCACTGGTTGTCTCTGTTACTTTGATGCTGATGGAATTGGATTACACATGATGACTATATATGGCTTTTAAGTTGGTCCAAATATGAAGTGTATACAGTCACTTATCTGCATATAAATAATATAATATGATGACAACAGGAATTAGGACAATTACAATAAATTTGCCGCTGCATCCACACATGACTCACTGAAGTTCATTATGACACAAAACAGTATTGTATTTGCAGTCCTGTTGCTTTGAAGTAACTTGTGGGATCATTACACGTGTGTATAGATAGCCAGATAATGGTTTTGAAAAAAAAAAAAACTGTAATGGCAGACATATATTGTGCTCCAGTCTACACCAACATATCCACAGCGTTCTCCAGAGTTTATACTATCATAAAGTAAAAGCAAAGCCAATAAAAAACAATTTAAAACATGTTAAAACAAGATTCCACATGATTTTTTATGTGCATGTTTAAACCAAAGTAGTAATAAGCAAGTGGAATTTTGGGACTTTCAGTAATGCTAAAATAAATAATAAAATTAAGTCAAAATTTTTAAAAACTAAATAAAAAACAATTTAGTTTTTATAAAGTCAATAATTGCACTCATGAACAACACGTTCCTCTTAATGCTTTTTTCTTCTTCAAATTTGTCATGTCATAAATTCTTTTACCTTCAGATTAACAAGTTAGTGACTTATCTGGCTGGTGAAAAAGTTCAACTTTTACAAGGCTTAAGTCCCCAACAAGAGGAGGTTGAGACCAAAACAAAGCTGAAAAAGAGAGTTTGCAAGTTGTCAAAAACACAAGTTCAGTGTGGTGATAATGTTGTTCCCTGTCTTTGTGATTTGTGAAATACTGCAGTCATGTTGTTACTAACAACAAAAACATTACTAACCAAAAACTTAAAGTTAATATTTGATGAGTGATATGTCTATTAGCTTCAAGGGGTCTTTTTCTGCCCCCTAGAGATCAAAACTGATAAACGCATCTTCTGGATATTTCAGTTCATGATGTTTCTACTGACAATCAAATCATACAAACATACAAGAAACTGACCTAAAATAGACTTTAATTCTATCAACAAGTCTGATTCAACCTTAAATATTTAGGCATTAAGTAACTAATAACTGTTCTTTAAGAGTTAAAAAAAAGTTTAATTTTACAAGTACTTGACAGTGTTGACAAACTTGACAAAATAAATAAAGAAATTAATATGCTACTAAAATCTTTGTATAATTCAGTAATGGCAGTTTTTGAACTGAATATCATTTTTTTGTTTTTTTCATTTCAGCTTTAAACACTACAGAACTAACTGTGAACAACTTTTGTAATTATGTTGATTTTAACCACTTTCTTGTTCCTTTCTTTCTTTCTCACTGTAATCTGTTCTCATTTGTTTGTAAAAATCATATTTTCCTGTTATTCCAGAACATTGTACTGCATTCCTAAATTGGCAGTACCACACAGTACTGTACGATATTCACACTAATTTTGTAGCCCCCTCTGAATTTTTATTGACTTAGAGGGCTTTGATAATTCTGGTGGTCAGTGTCTGATTGCAGCCCCATACCTGCAGTCACAGATAATAAACAACTTTTACACTGTAACAATATTATACAAGTGTGTTTTTGCATTGGCTTGGACAGAAACGAGAGTCGGGCCACTCTGAGATGGCAAAGAAAGTAAGAAATATGGTAGAATCAGTCCCTTTCACTCAAAAGAAAAAAATATATACTGTAATATCAAGAGTGTGGGCATCACCAGCAAAATCCAACACATTTAGAAGTAATTTGAAATAAAACGTATGTGTTAATGTTTATGTGTCTACTCTTCATTTGTTTCATATGTACAGTGGCCACAAACTGTAACTGGAAACATACTTTTAAGGAAAAATGCACTCTAATAGAAGTAATCACACAATATGTCACCATGAATCCATGAATATAAATATACATACACATTTACAAAAGCCAGGCTTCTCAAAAGTGCTGCAGACGGTGTAGAAAACAGGCGGAGATAGAGGATCACACTGCAATCCAGGACTTCACTCTGCAAAGGTATGTGTACACAGTTGCTGGAGGTATTTGGTTCATCTCTTAGTCCCCAGACAAGAACCCATTAGAGGAGGCCTCTAGTTAGAGGGGACCATGTCCTTTATAACGGGTTCTCTGTTTAAGTAAGTGGCCCAGTAGACAAGGTTGAAGCTGCCAAAGAGAACCGGAAACAAAATCCTTGACATCCTGTCAATTTTGCTGACGCTGTTGAATGTCTTCTTGCTGTCTTGGGCTTTGCCGTCTGCTTTGGCCTTATTGGGATCCGACGCTCCACCTTTGGCAATAGTCGGAAGTGTGCCGGAATCCTTGGTTAGGTTCGGCGCATAGTTGGCCACGGCTACAGCATAGGCATTGTTCTTCTTGACCACAGATGCCCTCTCTTTTTTCTGTGAAAACACCACAAGGATCAGATGCAAAAGTTGTCAGTCTTTTATTGCTCCTATCCCAATTTGTTGTTATGTGTTGCTCACAGCAATTTCAGAAAAAGCATATGTTTAAATCACTGAAGTTGAGGTAAAACATCAAATATATTGTCTTTGCACTGTACTCAGGGATGCGTATGACAAAAAGGATTAGCAAATCAAATTGTGCCAGTATTTTCCACAACCACTAATATTTTTGGGATCATTGTTGTACTAAGTGGTTAGAGTTGCAGGTAACATTAAAACAATATCTACTTACTTATCAATGCCATAAAAGATGGAACAAACCAGCTTTTTTTAAATTCTTCCTTGTTTTTTTTAAACCAAGTTTAGGAATTAGCTCTTAAAAATAGTTACAGCACTTTGGCTCCTCTTGTGGAGCATTTAAACAGCCATTATCTGCCTCCCTCTGTCTTGAACAAATGTTTCCGAAGCCTTCTTCGCCGTACAGTTACAAAGCCAATGAATTCCCTTTGTAAATGGAGCCTGTCAAGAAAGACATGCTTTTCTCCTCATTACCTTGTCAGTCACGACGCTTTTTCCATCCCAAGCCCAGCCGCGCTTCGTGAAGTAATTGACAGTGGCGAACTCAATCAAAGCGGAGAAGACGAAGGCGTAGCAGACGGCGATGAACCAGTCCATGGCAGTGGCGTAGGCAACCTTGGGAAGAGAGTTCCTCGCACTTATACTCAGTGTCGTCATGGTGAGAACAGTGGTTACACCTGGAAATACGCACAAAGGTAATAATATTATTTATATTTTGCCACTTATTCCTCCAAAAGAATATTTTTTTAAATATTTTTTAGAATAAATGTCAGTCATCACTGTGTCTTGTATCGGGACAGTCTGAGGTTATTGTAAGGCTGCTGTAGCCTCCTAACCACTTACCTTCAGTAATGCTTACCCTCTGTAACCGCTCTGCAGGTTTGGTACATTTGGCTAAAGGACACAGTTCATTCTTGCCCAGTCCTGCACCTGTTTATTTTTCTTTGAGTGAACCAGTCTTAGTTCACTGCTATTTGTTCCACTTGGCTTGAAAACAAGTCCATCAGGAGCTTTTTCAGACACTGAAGCCTCTTAGCAGCGTGCCCTCTCTCTCTTTTATCCTGTTTTCTCTTATAGCATCCATTTGTCGACAGCTTTCAGCCCTTTTATATTTTTAATCCCTCAAGATGATTTTGTCAAAACTGCAGTGAATTTTTCTCACCATCATGTGTGTAAGTTTCAACATTTATAGACCTAAATTATATCAATGCCATGACATTGGCAGACACTTACCGAACACAGTTCTAGCCGGCACCGATTCTCTGTTTAACCAGAAAGACACTTGGGAAAGAATGACCGTCATGATGCATGGCAGGTATGTCTGGATGACGAAGTAGCCGATCTTCCTCTTCAGATGGAAATGAGCTGTCATCACTGTGTATTCACCTGAGGAGATAAGAGTCAAGGGTCACCTCAAAGCACCACCACAGCAGCTGCTCCTAATACCATTAATAATTTTCAATTAAACATTTTTAATTACCCACTGCATTTAATGAATGCATTCATATATATACAGGATACTCTGCTTTGTATAACAGATTACTCTTAGTTAAAATATGTGGATGTCATATGACCTAAGTTAGTTTAATGTGCTCACTATTTTTATCAGTGCAAAGGTTATTGAATTTATTCATTAAAACAATGTGCATTCAGTACATCGTGGACATCATGCAGAAAAAGCTGCTCTCTTTGGTCAAACTTTAACATGAAGTTTGGTTTGTAACACATTCATTACACTTTAAGAGCACATTATCAAACCTTGTTACAGCAAATCTTTCGTCTTGTTACATAAAGGATTATAACTCAAGTTTAATTTGGAAAAATTACAATTATTGAAAAGGCTACTAAAGTAAACAAACCTCTACTTTTCTCTGTTTTAGCTCCATAAACTTTGGTAAGGCTAATTCCCTTGTATGATGGCCCTTGTCATTACCAGCAACTAAATACAAAGTGTGTGAAAACGGCACTTTTGCTTGGAGAATAAAAGACATAAACACACACATTCACTTTTACTTTGCAGTAATATCATTTTATTACACTTAAAACAGCACTTTTGTTGGTGTAGTATTCATTAACTTAAACTTTTTTTATTTTACCTGAAAAATATTGATTTGTTCAAATTGAAGTCAAAATAATTGCCATTTAACAGACTCCACCCTTCAGACCTTAACATGGTGTTTTGTTTGAACTTTATGTTTCACAATATACACATTATTCTAAGTGGTTTGACCAATCATTTTAAATCATGTTTTATTGGTTTAAATGGATAATTGTGATTGATAGTTTAAAAATGATTAACCACAATAAATGTCAAAGCGAAGACAATTGTTTCCTCAAGTCAGGAAAAAAAACACAGCAGCTGTCAGTGAAGTCTGTGATAGATGAGTGCATGACTAAAGTGTTAAAAGCTGACAATGCTGTGTCCTCTTGTCAACTCCCACTGCACGGGAAGCTTTCAGGCTTCAAAACTATCAGGGATGATTTCTCCAAGTCAAATTTGCAAATGCATTCCCGCCCCACCCTTTGTGTTTCACATAAACGTCATTTATAAAAAAAAAAAAGCAGCATTGCATTTTCATGTGAAGATTATAGCGCACGCAGCTTTAAGATGCCAAAACAGCCTAAGACTCAGATTTGACAGGGAGATAACTGTACATATATGAACAAGTAATCCATACATACATAGGAAAGTAGTCGGTTGGATTTCCTAGCCACTGAGCAAAGACTAATAGCTGACAAGGCCATGAAACATTGCCAATGCTGCAGTAGCAGGCAGGCTTTCCAAATGGAAGATATCTCAAAGAGAAGCCAAGATTAGACATGAGAAGAAAAATATGTGTTACCCATGGCAACAGAACAGAGAAACATAGCTCATTTGCTGCGTTTCTGAAACGAAGACCTTGATACACACTGCCACTTGGCAAGAGGAAAGTCCTTTTCAGCAGTGGGAAGGGGGGGAGGGGGTGTCAATTCCGAGGACTAATCCCGAAAGATTTTTTATTCCCTCTTTTTTTTATAGCAATGAAGTTGCACTGTGTGCGTTTCGAGCACTTACGTGGGGACTTAAGTCTTAATCTCACAAACACACACCTGCACGGACACGCACACTCACTCAGACATTGGAATTGAGAAGAATTGAGTGCATTTTCAGTACCCTATGGAGCTCTGTATCTTCTGTAATTTAATTTGCATGCCAACCGCGATGCCTGTGTTGTGGATGGGGGAGGAGGGTGTACGAGCAAGGAATCCACTGGATGTGGCTGAATTTTCTCTAGAGGAGCCTGTGATCTCTTCACTCAGAGGGAAGACAGTAATTATAGCATGAAGATGATAATCACATCATGTTTCCTACAGATGTAGAAAACAAGGCTCCTGCTGACACCATGGGAATACCTCCCTCATACAGGACACGATGCAAAGTGTCGACTGTCCAACAGAGGGCACAGACTCTCACTCAAGACACAGCAAGCTTTGCCAGAGGAGATTTCATAAGGATTCCGCTCTACAGTAAACCTGTATAAATCTTTATCATATAAACAAGACTAAGTGAACAAACCGATCTTTTTTTGTAGAAGCAGGTTCTCTTTAATTTGGTTTGACTAAGCAGACACTCAAGCCACTAGGTGTTGCATTTTCTTAAAGTTGGGGACTTACAACATAATCATTTTCTCTAAATGTTCAAAATCTATGCAGCAGATCAAGCTAAATGATAAATTACTACATTATACATGACCTTTGTCTGATGCCCTTCACATTGTTTTTGTCCGTCCTACACCCATTAATGCTCACACTCACACACCAACCACAGTGAGCTGGCACACACAGGTCTGAAGATCAGGAACAAACCAGTGTTTTGTGTCTTGCCCAAGGACACTTTGACATGTAGGGACGGGTGGGGGTTACACCAACCATTTGATCATTTGACAACCTACTCTACCTCCTGAGCCACAGCTTGCAGCTAAATTAGACCCTAAACCTCAAATAATGCAAACTGATAGCATCTTACTGTATGTAGACCCTCAATGGAGGGTAAATAAATATGTTTTCAAATTCTGCATCCCGAAGCCCCTTTTAAAACACACTGCTAACTTTAAATTCTGCAGACATCTCCTGGCTGCACTGTACATGTGAACGCTGTGAGGCCAGCTGGGTTGTTGTCCAAAACATTTGACCCTGCCAGCCCTCTATTCCTATGTGTGAATGGAGCAGGTCATCGTTTGAAGAAGTGACAGCGAGTGAGTGGGTGTGTTACAGACAGGCACCCAAAATGCTTCAACGTTCTTTCTCTGGTGACATCTGAGAGCAGCTGCTTCCTATTCTTGTCACTGACACCATGGACTCTTCAAGATACAGCTGATGTTGGTATCAACTCAAAAAAAGTCATCACAAACAGATAAGTTGATCATCTCATCTGCTCTCATTGGGCTGCAGTAAACAAAACACCTCATGCCTCCTGCTCACTTAAATGCACATGTGCACTTTTCACAGACGATAAGTATGGGCTGCATTGTTCAATTTTTGGCCGCCAGAGGAGCATAACATCAATAACATCAAAATTGGCTGTCAGGCACTCAGCCACCACCTTATTGCCAACTTAAAAGTTGTTATGGCTGACAAATTTAACAGACACAGAGAAACATCATCATTCCAAGGTCAGTGAAGCTGGAATGAGATACTTTTGAGTCGTTTCAGCACCATGAGTGACTGTTTTTCCATTACAAATGAACCAAAAACATATTTAAATGTGGACTGCCTTACTGAGTGAGGAGAGCATAATGGGTTAAATACCCCCTAAAAAACAGTTCCCTTAAAGCAGCTATAATCAAACATTTATTTTGGATCAAGGCCACTTGAATATGAAAGAGGTTTCTTTTAGTGACAAATTCATTAAAAACTCCTCCCCTCGGCTTTAATGAGCATTTAAGTATCCTTCAGCTCACTGTTATGTTTTATCCAAAAATGTACTTGTCTTGGTTCACTGTCATGTCTTAAATGAATATTAATTTTAAATGCAAAAGGCAGCAGTTTTTAACACAGAAAATCTTTTTTTAAAAAACTGTGTAAGCTACCAGCAGCAAAATACAGGCAGACAAAGTTAGCATTTAGCTAATGGACATCGTGGAATCTTTTATCAGCTTAGGGGCCACATGCTTAACTCAAGAGAGTGAAAACAGAGCTAAAAGTAGAGTGAATACTGGACTTACATTGCAAAGTTGCCAAACACATCAGTTCCAGTTGAATGCTGATGTTTCTCCATACTTGTTAGATTTGTAAACAGGCAGCTGTTTGATATCAAATCAGCTCACATCCTGTTGATCTGACAGTGTTTACAGCTTGTTTCTGCTGCCTCCATGTGGCCAAAAAATCAGTGATTGCAGTTTAAAAAATAGATTTACTTTATATATAACTGAACAAATACTGCATTAATATACATTATTAAAAGCTACATCAACTCTACTGTTGCAACAGCTTATGCTATGCCATACACTATTCAAGAAGTATAATCTTACTGTCTTCACTTCTGCTCAGTCATGGGTTACTATATGTAATGTATGCACTTAGAAAGCAAACAAAACGAGAGTATTTATAGAAATCCATGCAGTATTTGTAAGTGGCAAGCTGAACATGACTGTGTGACAAATAAATGTATAGTTGAATTATGGGATTTTACTGAAGTGTGTTGGTATGTTCAGAGGCTTATGCAAGATGTCCGTCCCTGTGAAGCCTGAGAGCACATGCATTCGTGCCAAATGACCTAGTTTGCAAGTACGCTACACCAAACACTGACACACTAGTAATGAATGATTAATTTAAAGTCAGCCAATCAGATAATGTGGAGTGACTAGTTAAACAAGAGAAACAGTCACTGGCAGGCATTCTGCCTTGTACTGAGGCATCATATACCACTTAACCTATATAGGAGAATTTAGTGCATGAAAGGATATTCCTGCTGAATGAAACTGAAGCAGGGATTCCCTTGATAGAGGAACGCAGTCACTGGGGAAACCCTCCCACTGGTAATTGATACCTATAGGGAGTAATGGTAAAGCACTTGGCACAGGGTTGCACTTATGAAGTCTGTTTTCTGTCGTAGAAGCATTCAGTGTCTGCATTCAGCCTCGAACTGAAGCATGGAATTATTACCTGTTTCTACCTGCATTTAAATTCAGAGATGATTTATGATGGAATAAATTAGGTTAAATTTGTTAAACCCTGTGCAGTTACTCTGTTATCAGGATAATAAGCTATTAATGCTAATGGGATGTCATTTTAGTAAATGTGGTCTTTAAGAAATAAAAAAGCAAGTTTAGATTTGACACATTTTTGATGCTTTTGGCCAATTATCCTGATAAAAACCTAAAAACTTCAGCATAAAAGGTACTAAGAATGAAAACTGGAGCAGCTTGTGAGAAACCGAGGAGTGGCTGTTCACGCTCAGGCACATAAAGACGACATTTAATTCACAGCCATGCTTGGCAAACCACCCACTCCTGCCTCAACTTCACAGTCAGGGTCAGGAGGCGATAACCCTGAGGTCAGTATCCTCCACCAGAAACAAACTTCCCCAACAATATCACCATCATCAAACCTAACTCATACTTTATATTCTCCCAAAATGTGAGACTCATAATTCATGTTTCCACCAGAGAAAGGTAGTAATGGTATTAAGGGTATAAATACTTTTTTAAGGTCTGATTGCCTGGGTCTCCTGAGTCCTGCTCCCAGTCACCTTTAGAAATGACTGTCCCCTCAACTGGTTTGAGGCTCATGAAGGCATTGCTCTTTGCTGCAACCTGGACCTTTTACACATTATTACTTTTGCCATGACAAGCTTAACTTTGTTAAACTCAACCAGCTATAGTGGTGACCTGTTTTTTCTGCCGTTCCCCCATAAAGATCCTGCTAAGTTCAACTGGATAAGTATAGTTTATATTACAGGTTACCAAACTTCATCACACCCTAAAAATGAATCGATTCCTACCAGTGACCCCCTTCTCACAGGTTGCATGTGAGCTAAGTCATGGTCATTTCCACTTTATAAGGGATTTCCCTTTGATTTGGTTGATTTATTTGAATCACTTTTAGAGGTCTGAGGAGGTACAACTATTTATTAATTTTCTTTAAAAAATAACAAAGATTAGTCAAACATAAAAAAACAAAACAAAATGAATAGAAATGTTTTCCTTGATGATTTCCTCTCTTCTTTTCTTTTCCTTTCCTTCCCTTTCATCATCTTGGAATCACTCAGATTTATTAGGTGACTCCTTCACTGCTTTCACCACAGAAGTTTCTTTTTTAAGCTCGCTTGGTTTTGCTGTTTTGAAAAGTGCTTTATAAGTTCTTTATAGTTAGTTTATGCTATGTTACCGAGGCAACATGCAGTTACCATGACAACATGCCCACTGATAAATTGCGTGTCTGTTGAAACCGGCTCATCTGTTAGGTGTATTTTGAGGTCCTTCGGGTTCAGTTATTCTTACTCTTCACATTCACTCACATTTCTATTATTTTTACTATCATTTTTATCCATGACTTAACATTTCCTTTGCAGTTATGTAGCAGATTAACTACTACTATAATATGAAATTGTCAGGTGTCATCCTCTGCCGTGTCAACTGACAGATAACAAACCACAACCACAGCAATCACATCTCACTGCACTGATCTGGCGGCCTATTTAAAGACATTCACATTCACTGTGTGTGCTGACGTGTGCTTGCTGCTGTTACTGCTGCTCCACTCCACACAGCCTCCACCTGCTTTGGTTCTGCTCTGTTTGTGCGCGCCCTGGAGGGCGTTTATTTCTAAGTTAATAACCATTGGAGGGATTATTTGCAGTGGTCCCTGCATGTTATTTTCCTGTGCTAAGCATTTCACTCTGCAACCATGTATTGCCACAGCAGGGAGCCTTATGGAGAGGAGAACCATATTGTAGAGTCTGTTTCTATTTCCTCTTTTATTTGCTAAGAGACGTGATGGTTCCTGACAGAATTAAACCATCAAATATTAGAATTCAGTGGTAATAAACACTATATAAATGACAAATTTCTTCTCCCAAACAGCTCCAGCAGTTGTCTTGTTTTAAACCATCCAGTGAAACTGGTCAAATTTTAGCAAATATCTTTTTGTTTTTCAATCCACTTCAATAATTGTCCCCAAGTGGATCACATCACTCTGCAGTCTGGCCTTACTTTCTCTTCAGCTCCTCCAAATTCTTATGTATAATTTACAGTGTATTACAAAGCCTTATTACTGTTATATAATCTCCAGTCACTGGGTGTCAGATTCCCAAAGATGTAAAGAAAACCAGCTGCCAACCTTCATCCCTCTCACTTATCTCTCAAAAAGAAGCCTACTCGCTTCACAGCATCTCCCTCAAATCCAGATATTTATTCACAATATTTTCAGATTTCTTCTTTCATTTTTTTTTTTTCTTATTGTCTAGGTCCTGCAGATCTTACCCTCACGCACACACACACACAAACAAATACAGAAAAACTGAATTGTGTATGCACACTCAGGTTCTGGCCCTGTTTCTTGGCCTCCGTGTTGTTTGCATGAAATGTGTTGGTTCTATTTTTATTCCTCCCTCTCTGTCTCGTACACTACTGCCTATTTTGTATGTATTTGTATTCCCTTGGTGAGTTATATACTTGTTTTACAGTTTTTTTAATAAATAAATCAAACATGACAACGGATCTGTCTTGGATACTGCATATTTCTATTTCTGTACAGGCCCCTGACAGAGCCAGCAACGCTTCAAGACAACATGCTTGTGGGTTTGGCCACTGACACATTTCTCAGTGCAACCAAAACCAACCGAAACATGTATTTTTCACACAATTTCCAAGAATGACCAAAAAGACTTAAAGAGAAAGAACTGATCATTAAGACAGCCCCTTCTTCTTAGTCACTGTTTGTTTTTATTTACTTTAATTATTTATTTAATTTACCAATTACTTTAATAGATTTAGCTAGCTTGCGAATTAAGCCAACAT
The DNA here is from genome assembly GCA_029814765.1 of Acanthurus leucopareius. Taxonomy (NCBI): domain Eukaryota; kingdom Metazoa; phylum Chordata; class Actinopteri; order Acanthuriformes; family Acanthuridae; genus Acanthurus; species Acanthurus leucopareius. The sequence continues at coordinate 5,337,468 of JAQMCX010000058.1, read as the reverse complement.
TAGCTCCATCAGTTGATTGAAAACACAGTCCCCAGCTTACTTTAAGACATTTTCAGTCTCTAAAAATAAAATTCTTTTAAAATCACCACCTGACAATCCATGTAGAAGATATGAAATTAAGAAATAGCATTATTTCCCTTTGTCTGGTTAGTTGTATGATTAGCAAATAGGGCAAGCTGAACAGAGGCTAGGCTCCACTGTAATTTGGATCAGTGTGTTTCATTTTTAACATAATGAGGGAAAAGGTTTTAAGCTGTTTGTTCTCATGAGCTTAATGCTTTCAAAAAGCATAAAATTTAACCAAAATCAAATCAATCACAACAGAGTTGCTAATGTTAGCCTACACTGTGCTGTAGTTCCATCTAGGACCATCTTCAAACAACGAACCTGTAACCTCAAAAAAATGCAATAAGAAATACTTCTTAGCCTAGAAAGTAATTTTAGATTACTCAGGTTTCTACTGTAAGTGGATAAAGAGCTTGTTAGCCAGACATGCTGATATTTCCCGCTCAAGTTAGAACAGAGAAACACACTCTTTTAATTCATTCCAAAAGAATAATAGGTCTGACAAACAGACACATAGGCAAACTTCTTGCTGTTGGATTAATAACATTACCTGACTTACTGAGTTATGTTCTTGTGTTATACTTGCTCAATGTTTAGCTGTGTTAGCAAAGTTGTTGAACCACTTGTTTTGATCATGACCCAAGTGAGCCCATTTCAACAGAGTTTAAGCCACTGAGTATTAAAGCTGGGTGATAGCATCATATTCTTAAGGGCAAAACATTTATTTTGAAATTTCTCGCTCTCTCTCCTGGATTAACGGACAAAAAACTGCCCCTATGAGACAAACGTAAAGTGTATTGTGCATACTTTCTGAGCTGTCACACATAGACTAACATTACTGAGGGGGAGCAATGATTAGCAGTCACAAATGAGACCGGTCGAGTGACACACACTGTAGGCAGGCTGAGAGAGCGAGAACTGAGGGAGTGAGTGATTCGTGCAGTTCGAGTCGGATCTTCAGCCCAGGGCGGAGAGGAGGCTCAGGGCTGGGGGAGAAAGTACTGAGCTGAAACAAGTGGTTTGCTCTCTCACAGGGCCGGGTTAATGCAGATTCATCTCAGCACTGCTCTACAATTATCATTAATGTAAGAGTTGCACAAAAGGGTGAGAGACATGTGGTAAAAAGAATCATCCATTTCAAACAATTAGTTAATGACTCACACATCACTACAATCTAAAGCCTGACAGGTCTGCTGTCCCGCTACAGATGTGGGGGAGGGGTTTAGTAAATTGCCAATTAGAAATAAAGAAAATTGCTGCATTTTTTCATAAGCTTTACTCTCCAAACATGTTTTAAATGTTTTATCCCCTGCTTTTTGTTCAAGACCATGTTTCGAAACTCTGGTACAGAGCTAATTATCCCATCCACTAATGAGCTTGTCACTGTTGGATTCACTGGTTAATGTCTCCTGCGGGTCTATTTGAGTGAAAAGACACATTTTCAGTGCACACCGAGTTATTCACTTTCAAGGCCCAGAACATAGATTTTTTTTTTTGTCATTTCATGCATCGCTGCACTTTTGAGAGATGTTTCTGTGTCTTTGGGCGCCCAACATAAGACACTTAAATCCCTTAAGACCACCGCAGCTATTTTGCTCTCCTGAAGCTTCTCTGTTAGTGTCTCTGACAGCTACACCAGACAGATGTGCTCCCTTATGTCAAGTTCTTCACCGGCATCTGTTTTTTTTATTGGCATTCATTTAAAATCCAGCTGAAGACACTGCACTGAATTTAAATGTTTGCCCATCTTTGTTCTCCAGAGTGAGGATTTATGAAGAAAAGAAGGCCTGTCACAGCAGGAGCTCACCTGTCATGTTGCTTAGGTCTTGTAGCCACGCTAAATGCAAACTAACAAACTACAGAATAGGAAATTCAAGATGCATGACTAAATCCCTGTTTTGTTGAATCTTTGTCATGCAGAAGAAGCCGGAACAAATGTTTCTCTGCATTTTTCAAGCCAAGTAAAGTGAGTAACAATAAGACAAAACTTAGCATTTCACAGCAAGCTAGGGCTGCCTCCTGCAACATGTAGGAGGTGGAAAGGTTCAACATCCACCCAAACAAGCACAAAAAATTTACAGTTTGATTTTGACACCGAAGCAGTTTGGAACTGAGATATTCAAGATATTTAGCTTCATGATTCCACAAAATTAAGCAAATCAAAGCTACAGATGTTGTCACAGTTTGCAGGTTAATGCTGATTTAATGCAAGGTTCTGCAGCTGAGGGATGCATCAAAAACAGCTTTTAAATATCCACCTTTTGCTGTACGCCAGCTGGCAGCCATCTAGTAAAACTCAAACTATTTTAAGCTCAATGGTTTCATCATGTTTTAAGTATTCAAGAATCCCAAATCCAAGGTTTCTTTCCCATTTCTGAGACATTTTCTGAGCTGCAGGAGCACTCACTGCAGAGGATGGAGGTCAGCAGGAGGTGGGGGAGTCATGAGGTGGACTTAATTCCATCTAGACTTCTACTAGACCTCCATAAAAGCTTACCTGTACTTGATTTGATGGTTTCTTGTCCGACCGTTTGTCCAAGAAGGTCATATTGGTTCAGGCGGGAGCTTTCTCCTTCCACTACCACAGAGTCAGAGGCATTTCGAGTCCAAGCATAAGTCACTTCTGAGATTGTGTAGGCATCTAAAAAAAGACGAGAGGATAAACCCAATGGGGGATAAATCTGGGGCAGCTGCAGCTATTGATGATTTTTCAAGAAATTATTTCAGTGACCCAAATGAAAAAGTCCCCACTACGCTGTTTGATGCTGAGTTTCTAGAAAAAGAATACTGTGGAGAGAAAAAAACCTCTCAGCAGTCGAAGATGAAATTCATAGAATGCCAACAAGCAACTGATGCACAGTGACATTTGCCCTTTTCAGTCCGTCACGGCACACACTGAATGTGAAATATGAAAGCTTGTCTTCTAACCCAAGAATGTCTGATGAAACAGAAAAACTGATTTTTGTCCTGGACACAATCATTGAATTATTCTGCAGAGCACTTTATGCTACAGATGATTATTTTGTTGCAGCAGGGTGACAAACGAAATTAATGTGAAATACGATAGGTCACCGTAGAAATGAACTGAAAATAAATGGGACAATTAATTGTTGTGAGAAGTCAAGGCATTTCAGACAACACTCACTATGTTTGGTACATAATGATCCCTTATCTTAAACCTTAAAAGCAGCTTAAAGCAGAGATTGTTCATACAAATGTAAAGAAGCCATGGCAATGATGTATTGAATAAAATGGATTTCTGTTCACAAACTGAAATATTTGTTTGAGTTTAAGCTCTTTTTCCCCATATTTACCAGTGACTTTTTTCTGTCACTTATCTCATATCTAATTAACTTGTGCATATTTTGCTAAAATTTTAAGTGGTACTGCCAGAAAACTGAGCCATGCATTCAAGCTTCACTCGGTTCTTAGACTGCACATTTGCCAAAGAACCAGTTAGAAGAGGAGAAAAAAAATAGCATTTTAGTTAAAAGTTCCCTCAGGCGCTATCATCATCAGAGTTACTCACAGCTGCCAAATTTTAGTGGACAGGAATGAAAGTCCATGGGGAAATCCTCCAGATGCATTGGGCACTCTGCATGCACAGTTAACCTGCATCCAATTCACAGAAAATTAAAGAGACTTTGCAAATGCATGAAAAGTAAACAGCACAGATTAGAAAATGTCTCAAAATAAATAAATAACTGAATAAACCCCCACAAGCTTCATGCACTATTCAAGATGCTTCCCATCTATAATGCCTTGAAAACAAAAATAAATCATTTTAACAATAATCAGCAGAGCAAAGTAAGCAAGATACTGCAGAGACCAGCAGAAATCAAAGGACTGGTGTTTGCATGGAGAGATTGCAGGTTAGCTTTATGATAAGAAACTGCAGCGTATGCAACAATGAAACACTACTCCACCACCTGCAACCGTTTATCATTCAAAGTCATTTCCTTGAAATGCATGTTGACAAAAGGATGCTGACACTCATAAAACAGGATGCATGAAGAATACAGTTAAAAAAAAACTGGATTCTGCATGTTACTGGAGGTTCTTCAGTGAAGTTAAGATATGCTTTTGCACAGTACTGTCTGTCCAAGTTATTTTTCCCCAAGGCGCAGATCAACATATTGAGATATAAGTCATTAACTTCCCTGTAGAAATTTAGATGAAAAAATAGATCCACTTCAGCAACCAGCTACGTTAGCTTGGCACAAAAAACAGGGTGCCACAGCTAGCCTGGTTCAATCCAAAGGTGACGAAATTAGCCATCAAACACTATTTAAATTAACAATTGAAGCATTTATTGTCTTTAGCATCAAACATGCCTCATGGACTTGAATTACCTCATGGTGTACAAAAGTGTCCCGTCGTCTTTGATCCTCAACAGTTTATTAGGCATCGTCATGTTATGAGCCACAGACTTTTTCCCGTTGTGAAAGAAAGTGTCTGGAGTCCAGATTTTACTGGCCATCAGGTTGTTCAGGGGCAGAATATTCATTGGTCCATGAAATTTCAACCTCTCATCCTTCCAGCTTTGGCGGAAGAAAACATCTATTGTGTACTCCTGTGGAAAGAGGGGATTTATGCAGAAATGAATCCAAATCTATTATGACTTATTAATGTGTGAAATGAGTCCAGTTTCTGTTCAAAAATAAAGAAAGAAAAGAAAATTAAACACAGGGCACTCTCTATTGATCTGCTTCATCAGAGGCTACAAGCAGCAGTTACTCATGACTGACTTCAGCAGCCACTTAAAAACCTGGACACTATTTGCTTTTCTCTATTTGTCAAAGCTGCATCGAGGTGACGCCGGCGGTCTCCATGTTGCTCTCAGCTCTCTGAGGCTGGCGCTCGGTGTTTTCCTAAGCTGCCTCTGAGGCCAAGACAGCCCCTTGACCTACGCTGTTGTCATAAAAAAAACCACACGCAAGGAAGGATTTAGGGCAGGAAGCCCTGCACTGTGAAATCTGTGTGCGTGTGAGAGTGTGTGTGTGTGATTCACACACAGCTAGTGACAGCGAGCAAGGGAGATAAATTATCATAGAGTTTTTTTTTTCCTAACACAGTTGAAAGGCCTCTGACATTTATCTTGAGACACTGAACCTGCCTGCTGAAACCAAAACTAATGGCTTTTTTAAGCAGCTCTCACAGTCAAAGGATCATTCTGCTTCATCAAATCTGGGCCTTGTTTTCTTAGCTTTTAACATCTTCAACCCCTAAAGTAATTAATGATAACAAGACAGTAAATATGAGCAGCAGATGATCAGACAAATTATAAATAAGCCAGCTGTAGAGATGATTAATGAAACATTTCCTTTAAAGTAACATAAATGCACCTAATGTCAGTAATAATCACTCATTATACGAGTAAACACAGTATGGCAGATCAAAGTTAAAGCAGGAAGTTCTTCTGTTAGCTGTGACAGAAATTTTAAACAGATGGATGGACTCTTACAAATTGCTTTTGTTTTGCTTTCCCAACAAATACTGTATAGCTAAAACCAAAGGATTTATGATAATATTTTAATTTTTTCCTTTTCGCTAACAAATTCAGCGAAAAAGACAACATCAACAATGAATGTATCTTTCTAACAAATATTGATTGTGTAGCTGAAGCTTAGTTCTGCTTATCATTCTGTGCCGTAGAGCTCTTATTTTGTCCAGATATGGTTAAAAATACATCATCCACACTTTTGTACTGTGGTACGTGTTCTTCAGTTATGGTGAACATGGCCACTGTTGTTTATTTTGAGTCAGTCCCACATATAAAGTAGCCTGCTGCAATAAATAGCCACTAAAACACCAAATGTGGTTTTATCCATGACTGAAAAAAAGTTTCCAATAAATTCTCTCTCTTTCCTCCTATTTGAGTTATGATCGCAAAAAGCTACAGTGATCAGCTGTGAGAAATTACTGAGCCTTAAAAAATACAATATATTTTTGGATTGGGTAGGCGAGTGAGAGTATTATTGAGAAACAGACATCTCTGTATTTTTGATGAGGCTTGTTGACAATGAGAAAAACATTTCCACACGTTCTGCAGCCTAAACCCTTTGTCTGTTTGCTCCTGATTCCAGCATTTTCAGTTCTTTTCAGTGGATGTTAAAGCAATTAAACACGTTAGTAACTGACTTGAGTTTACTGTAATGATTGTAAGTGCAGTGCACATATTAGTTAAATTGAGAGTGGCTTAAACTATATTATCTCTATCAATAAATATAGTTATAATAAAACGGGATCATCCTTTGGAGCACATGGATCACCTGATTATTTCTACATTCAAAACAGCAGCTTGAGACAATAAAGGTTTTTTAAGATTTAATTTTAAAGGAATGTGAACCTCATTTGTCTGATACTCTTTTGGAGCAACATGTACCCTATTTTACCATACCATGAGGTTAATTTGAATTATGTATACATAATGTGGTTATAATATTGAATACAGATTATTTTAACCCATTATTTTTTTTAATTCTTACATATTAGTTGCTTTTTTCTTTGCCTAGAAGTTCACATGCTTGTGGCTACAGTGCTCAGTGATGACCTTTGCCTGTGAAATTGAAGGAGATGATGTGTTCAGCCCTCTTGGCTGTCTATCTGTCTGTCCATCTGTTTGCAATGTTTTTTCAAGAAGTGACCAGGATCAGGAATGATTTGGCTGAAATTAAGTGGACAGATCAGATGTGGGTGGTGATCTAGATCTGGGATTTCTGCCATTGGATCATTTATTTTTTAGTCTCTTAGTTCATGCTAAGCTGAGTGCTGTCTAGTTAACATATCTTTCAGGAGCCACTGCATTGAACTCCAACGTCATAACTCACATCAATAGATCAATCACTTGGAAAATGGGTCTTCAACAATAGGGGGGATGCTGACGATATGAAGTGAAGGTGGGCGTATGCTTCAGAATGATAAACAGGAAAGCCCAGGATAGACAAAGGAGTGACTAGAATAAAAAAAGGGGACTTTCAATAATTTATAAGATGAAAATTGTCAGATGAATAGACATCGTGCTGTAGTGTGGAAAATCATCCCACTTCAGGATTTACTGAGTGTGGAGGGAGAGAGAGAGGGAGATTTTCATCGCACTTATGAAAGGAGGGAAAACTGCGATGAAACTTAAAATAAGGCGAAAGAAGCATTTTTTTTCCTGCCTAGAGTTTATATAAAGGCAGAGTTTAGGAGGTTATCAGCTGGAGTTGTATGTGTTTAAACAACAGCAAAGATGCAGGTGAATAATTAAACACAATAAATAAATCTCTAAAATGTGCTCTCACCATGTCTGTGTCTGACACCGGTCCAAAGCTGGTGACGTAGATGTTTGTCTTCACCTCGGTTATCCTGTCTGGATAAGAAACAACAATTACATGCATTAATTACATAGCAATGTTAAAGGTGCCACATGTAACTTTTAAGCACCAATTACAGCACAGCTCCTCTTTAACTCTCAAAACTTTAAGTGTCGCTAAAAAATCTGGTTAAATCTGCTTCAAAATCAATTTGCTTGAACTGAATTTATGGGTCAAAATACAAAGTACATTGTTCACCATGTACAGGTCTCATGGTCTAACTGTTTCTTAACTTTCAGTCAACATTCATCACTTTACCAAACACTCATGCACTTCCATAGCACGTTTTAAAGTAGACTTCAACCATCTACATACAGCATAAAGACCTAATTTGACCTCCGTATGGGAATTATGGTGTAATTGGTGCTAAATTACTACATATAGCTCCTTTAAATGCAATAGAATTTAATGGTGCATGTAAATACACCAAATTCTTAATATGCACTGAAGGTTCAGCAGATGTAAAAGATTTAATTTCCTCTCACAGCCATACACTTTCCAAAAACACATAAAGAATGTCAGATTTAACTGTTGCTGATCTCCATAAATCCATCTTATTTCTTTCCAGTGTCATTTGTTTGCCAATCGGACAAATCAAGCACAAACCCAACTCACCTACAGTAAAAAAGGACCTTTGCAAGCCAGTTCATGGCCAACTCTTGTAGCATAAAATTTAGTGAGGCGTGGCAGGAAGCAAGATATGATTTTGAGCGTATAAAATTTGTCCTAAATGTTCACACTGATGTGACAGATAGGAAGAGCAGAGCCTCTAATGCTTCCTATTCAAGTGATAATGTGGCACCGCATCAGCACTGCTGCATCAGGTCCATTTGCTTTCTCTACACTCTTCCTCTTTCAATAATTACTGAAGCTCGATCTCTCATGCTCGGCCAATTCAAAAAGCTTTCACGTTTTACTCTACACTCTGTACTACACAGCAAACAGCATCTCACATACAATTTAAAGAGATCATTAATCCTCAGTAAAGTGCTCTCATACATGGCAAGGCGAGCGGCCATTCACGTCCCTCTAACAAGACGTATTATAAAAATGCTTTTTTATTTATAAGGTTATGGAAATCAAGAGGAAGTGGCAGGTTGCCGGGTAAAAGACGCAATGCATTTGGCCAGGCAAGACGATGAGGTGCAATTATTTGTATAAGCAGACCTCTGAATGGGAATCAGGCTAATTTACAATGAGCAGGGTTTTATTGTGACTCACAGAAGCCTCCATTAGTTTGATTTATTGAAAGAGGGACACCATCTAAGTAAAAACCATGTTTGACACTAAATGTGTTCAGCTTGCGCTGCCTTTTCTTGTTAAATGACACAATAGGGTGCATTTTATCCCCAGGGTGTACTGTACCTTAATGTAGTGAACTTCTCTGTAGCTGTGTCAGACAGTATTCATAGTTATAGTGCTTTTTATTGTGTGTTAACTACTTGGATGTTTTTTCTGGCAAAATTTATCCGACAATGTAAAAAAATGCAGTAAAAAAAACCACCATCCAACTAACTATATAACCATTAGCTACATTTATTCAGTCCTATAAATAGACTTCAAGTGTGTAGTATAGTTAGTATTTGCCAAGTGAGTGATTTCAGGCACAGTTGGTGTTTAATGACATGAGATGAGAATCTTGACATGAAACAGTCATGTCATGAAAGTTATAATAGCACGTCTGAGTTTAGACAAATGCATGCAAGAATAAGATGCTTCTCTTTCTCAATCCTGTTTAACAGGAGTCTCATTGTGTCGCTTTTTGCATTAAGAATATTACTTAGGTTTTTCTTAAAGCTTTTTCTGGACTTTTTTTTAACTGTAGTGTAGATTTTAACAAATTATTAACCTACATGCTTGGCAAAAGTAAAGTTTTTTCCTCTAGATATATTTTGGATTTCAAAAAATTGTTTTACTTTTTTTGTATTTTAGATGGTTATTTGCATATTTTTGCAGTTTTTTTTAATTTACTCTGGGTATTCAAATATAAAAACTTTTTTTTTTTTACTTATATGTCTGTGTATGTCTATGTTTGAGTAATTATTTTTATTACACAAAAGCCGCCCACAAAAATAATAATAAATGGATTTCTGTGGAAAAACCAAACCTTCCACCAAATAATGGATTCAGTCCATTCACACTGAACGAATGGAGCAAATCTCCAAGTAAACTAACCACATTTGTACCTATGATGCATCCTTGCAGTAGAAAACCTAGAAAAGAACAGCCCTCGGGAGAAATGCTTGTTTACTATTTAAAAACATCCAGAGTGCATTTAATGCCTGAGGACGTTAGGACACTTATTTATAGGAACACGGACAATACCAAAGTTCATTTATTCAGCGAGAACAGTCATAAACATGTGCTTTTCATATCATCTGAATCGTGAGGTACAGATGGGCCTGCTGAACCGTGTTTAACTGGTCAGACCAAACCTGCCAGTGTTAGGGGACGGTGCATCCTGCTGTGAAACTATCCAAATGGAAACTTAACTCTTGCCAGTTTGGACAGAGATAAAGGACATCAGCAAAAAACCCAATGTTGGACTGCGAGTAGGGTCAGGAGGAGCCAACGACTTCAGAGCAACAAGAGGAAATCTCTCTGAGGCAAACCTGACTTAACTATGTTGATCAAGCTGTCATTAGTTTCAGTTACAGCACTTTCATTAAAAATTTGTAAAAGTGACAACTTCCTTTTCTTATTACCTATTACTTCAACACAACAGTAACTATGAAATGTTCATTTAGGCATTTTAATTAAATGTCTTAGCATCTGATGTCTTGCTCTGTAGATAATGTGCTGTGTTTAATACTACTGTATAGTCAGCATTGCTAGCTTGAAAAGCTGACTGAACACTGTGTTTTTTCTAGTTGCATGAGCATCAAAATTCTCCTTGGTGTCAGGATCATTTCCTACAGAATCTAACCAGAATATGGCCAAAAGATGTCCCAGTGCCACCCACAGTGCAGGCATCACGCATGGTGAACAACACCCACCTAAATACAAGAAATACTACAGTGAATATTAATAAAAGGGTGCAACAGTTATATCAATCTTACTAAAAGGTAAAAAGCCTGTTACACTACCAGCCAACATGAAGCTAAATTAGCATTGTGTAGCATTGTGTTTCTGATTTTAGAGAAAACAAAGTTAGTGATAACTGTGAGTCTGAAACATAATGGCAAATTGTGGGTCATTAACCAATAACAAAAATTCTTTTTAGAGCCTATGAGAAAACAATAGTAATCAGCTGGATTTTGACATTAAAATCTTGCTTGCAGTCACTTAAAAGCTGTAACATAACATTTATGTTGGTCTTACAACAAAGCCTCCCGTTGAATGACAAATTTTTGGGGTGGAAAGCAAATTAGTAGCAGAAGTGTAAATATGAACAGAAGTGAGCTGCTTACAGTCACACTAATGATGATGTGGGAGCGAGTGTGTTTTCTGATTTCACTCTTTGCAGCCTGGCTCGATTTCAGTGGAAGTGACAGAAACCAAATGCTGCATTTTAAGAGAGCTTGGTGTTGCTTCACTTGAAGCAGATGATGAGGATGAAAAACAAAATGATCAAACCTGTTTCATTACAATTAAGTATGAAAAAGTTACATTACAGGCTCTATGATGTTTTTGCTTCTGAAAGCAGGAGGCATCTGTAGATTACAAATGACTGCCGTTAGGTTATAGTTTATGTCTATAAATAAATTCAAGAGAAGCTTAAAACCACACAGTAATTCATTCATTGTTGAAGCGTTTACAGTTGTTTTGTTTTGTTTGTTTTTCTCTCCCCTGAAACCTTCTAGTAGCCCCAAGGGGACACGTGGGTTCATCTTGAAAACCTCTGCCCTAGATTCATCCTCTCCATCTTTATCATTTGATTACCAGTGGAAGCTGTAAAATGATTCAACTCACGTCTCTTGTTCACTGCAATAAGACCCTGTGCTCATCGGGGTAGAATTAAATGTCACACCATCTAAACACCAAGTCATTGTTTAACCACAATACAGGATCACACCATTTGTGTACAATCTCATAGCATTTATGAGGTCAGTCCTGCTTTTATAAGCTTTTGATGTTTGATTTGGTGGAAATTTTGTCCGAGAGTTGTTATTTTTTTAGGTCTATGGACCTGTGGAGAGAATATTCTGAGGAGAGAATTTTAAAATATTTTAAATTTAATGTAAAGAAAAAGGAAATAAGATACAGAGATGTGGGACAAGCAAGACACATTTATAAGACACATTGTTATGTCTGTGAGGGAAAATAATTGTATGATATGTTCAGTATAAATGCATGTAAAGTGCATTGATGCTGTAAAAAATGATTAAATATTTTAAGATTCAGACATAAGGAGACTACATACAGTACATACATACTACATGCTAGAGACATTAGGATCCAGGCTCTTTTTCTGTGGCACACTGTCTCTGTATCCATGAAGTATGAATGAGTGTCACACTGGTGCAGCTAAGGCTCTGTTTAGCCATTATAAATGTGTTATACATTGAAGCCCAGTGAGGTACAAATTCACTTTCCCACAGATGTGACATGTGGATCTAATTTGTCTACAATATAGAAAATTGCATCTGATGCCATTTTTCTTTTTTTCCATTAAATTCTGCACCATGATCTTGTCCTTGGTTACATTAGTGGCTACAGTATGGTGCTGCATGAGTGTTGGAGGTTTGGCTCCAAACAGAGTCAAATTCTGTAGACATGGTACTTGAGGACACTTCAGCTAAAAGTGCCTCATTAATGTTTCAATGTTTTATTGAAATTTGTTAAATATAAAACCCCCAATCTGCCTGAAGACTGTTTATAGCAGAGTCACTCCATCAGAGCTGCCAGTTGGTGGAGAATCATTAGGTAAAGTAAATTTTCAGTGAAAATCAATTAGGTTTTATTGATTCAATATTGATTCAATCTGTGAACATTGAAAGTCTTCTCAAAAGTGTCAAGGCCAAATTTTAGCCAACAATATCTGTGTTTACATTTTCAAGGGATGCATTGAGAATAAATTTCCTACACCATAAATGAGCTAGCAGCAGTGTGGTTGTATGTCCAGTTGTACTGGCTGAGTGCTGCCAAGCTAAAAGAGGTCTGTTTCCCATATGGCAGCTCCTGGGCTGGGCTCATGGCCCCAGGAATTTGAAATTCAAATGGCACCAAATCCTGAGGGAGGAGCTCAGCTTTGGGGTGAGGGGCCAGCTGGAAATGAGATGCCAAACATAGAGGATGATGGGAGAGGTGAGGATGGAGAAAGGAGCACAGTAGTGCACTGAGGCCACTGAAGATGAGATTTTTATCGACACACAAAATGTCTTCTGCAGAGAATGGGGAAGGTAGTATATTAAAGTCTATGATGCTTATGTAGCTGAAAATAAATCAAACCTCTCGAAGGCTCACAAAACTCATTTTGACTAAAGTAGCTAAATTTGGCCAAAATATAAAAAATGTATTGCTCAAGTATATTTTTTATTATTTTAATGTTTATATTTGATGACTAATATTTCATTTTAATTTTTTTTAACTTTCCCAATGTTCAGGAATATACTCAATGCACAAATACTCAAGCAAAATTTGATACCCTATTAATACATATGCACTGTATATAAAAAAAACACACAAAGCTGTCCAATATATTTTTACAGGTTGATGGTGGGAAAAGGGTTTCAAGGAGCATATGTTACATTTTTTAATACAAATTTTCCTTTTGAGTTTAGTATTCAAGTTTCAACCTAATACACTAATATCACTTCAACCAAAGTAACTTTTGATCAACTTAGAAAAAAATGACACCTCAAATTAGTTATTAACCAACATAAAACTGAATAAGACATGATCTCAGTAAAAACAACATGACTTCTAATTAACTATATAAACAATATATTGTTTCAAACACAAATAAGCTGGTCTTACTTGTCAAATACATGAGGAAAATGCTGTCCACTATTTTCTTTTAGTCATAATTTTACTGTTTTTTTCCATTTTTCCATTTAGGTCGATCCATTCCTGCTATGTGTTGCAACATACATGCAGACTCTTTATAGTTGTGTGAAATTCTTCTTCAGGTGTGATAACCAACATGAGCCCTTGCTAGAAAAACTAAGCCTAACCATGGCAACGGTGGCCAGCAAAGCTTACTCAAAGAATTGCAGTAAAACTATTGATGGTCATATGTTGCATGCAATCACCAGTGTGCAGGATCGATACAAACAAAACAAAACTGATCAGTCTACTTATGTGTTTTAGAAATGACAATCTGTAGTAAATCAGGCCCATCCAACCATTTGAATGACAGCCGCTCTCATGTAGGCCATCCCTCAGTCAAACTTACAACCCTATAGCAGATACAAACTGATATTTTAACGGCACAAGTCTTAACTGCAGTTTAGTTTTGCACACACAGTTTATTTCTCCAATATCTGACAGATTCAGCAGCCACTTTCCAGAGAACCCCAAGTGAGAATATAGCCCTCTTTGGGGTTAGATGAGGCCAGTTTGGCTGCGTTTACTTTCCAGGAAGTGAAGTGAGCGTTATATAACCTAAATGTTTTTCTTCACCGAGTGTGTTTGTCTCAATTCTTGAGGGCATTGCTGCCAAAGGTTATCTGTAGTACAAAGGCTGATGTTAAATGAAGTGTTCTCACCCCAAATGAGCCATCAGCTATTTCAAAAAGAGACATGCTGCTTTATAATAAATGCGAACATAAAATATTCAAATGACTAAGTAGGAAAGTATTATCTAAAAAGAATAGATATCAAATAATAAAGTTCTGATCCACCATTAGCAGATTAACGCCTTACCCCCAAGACCAGGCCGTAGGCGGTTGTCATATCCGTCCAACAAGCTGTCCAGGATCCGTGTGAACAGGGTGATGTTGGTTTTAAAGGCATCAGATGCGGCATCAGCATTCACTGACCTAGTCAAGAGATACACAATTACAAAACAACCAGCTAAGGACACTTCAGCTAACAGAAATCTGATTATATTTCAGAAGTATTTAGACTCATAACTCTGCTTTCCTCTGAGGTCTTATTTATGGGAGAAAAAGGTTGTTATTATCTGGCAGACTTCATACATGCCCACACAGACACTCACACGCACAATGTTTCTCAGCCACATGGATGACCCAGTTCAAGGCAGAACATTTGTGAGCCATCTGATCTCGGAGCCAAAACACAACTGAATATGCAAATGTAATCAGAGCTTGAGATTCATGGTAAATAAATTCAAATAAGGTCCTACATTAAAGCTCGAAATAATCACCACTGTCGACAGCTCTGGTGTAACAGCCTCAGGTTATGAGCATGTTTTACTTTAAGCAGGGAAATGGAATGTACACACAATATTAATAATTTCTTCACATCTGGGTATTTTCTGTTTGGACTATATTCTTCTTATTACCATGAAAGAAAGAGTTTGATTAATATAGCCTACTTACTAAAATTTTAACCTAATAGACTACCAACATACTATTTCTCACGTTTAAGCATGTACTCCATCATAGCAACAGTGCTTTGCCACATTTTTAAATGACACCCATTTTGGAGCAGCCAATATCTTTTTTAGTTTCTTTTACCATTTTACCAGAAATCCTAAATTAATTATTGTACAACCTGCGTTAGCTTAAGAAGCCTTAGTTAGAGAAAACGATAACTTAAATTTATTCATTCATAAACTTCTGTTAAGCAAATGTTAGTGTTTCTTGTTAACATTAGCCTGCTAATGTTGGCTGTCTCATTAGCTAGCTAGCTTCCAAGGCTTGCTAGGTAGGCTATTTAGACAGTTAAAGGTGTTAGCTAAAAATAGGATAACTGCCATGATTTTTTGAAATTGAATTGATTTAGACATTTTACAAGCTATTGTTCTTTCATAATCATTACAGACACCAGTGTGAATTTTGTTCATGTTAAATATACTGTATCAGTGTTTTGTAGACCTCCAGCCTCCTGGTTGTAAAAATCAGGAATTATTGATAGCTCTAAAAGCTTTCGCTAAATTCATTGGCTGAAAAAATCTAGTTTCAACAAACCAACCACTTTATTTATTCTGGAAAATGTACATAATTTACCATTCTGTTTGTATTTGGTTTTGTATATTAGCAAAGTTCTAAGAATGATGTGATGTAACTTAGCTTGAAATATAGTGGTATAGGTTTTCCTGCTATCATCACAGAGGAGGATTATATAGCTCTATTATATCAAGGTGTCACAGTAAATTATTAAAGAGTGACAGTGGAGGAAAAAGAATTTCAGTCTGAATCATTTTTATTTATTTTATTTTTCCAGCTGTGACATGTGAAAGTTTCTGGTGATGAAAAATGCCTTGAGGCTATAACACTAGACAACGGGAGGACAATTTGGCTGCCCCAGAAAAGTTCTTTTAATCGGTACATCAGAGGAAACATTGTGAGGCCTTGAGAGGGTTCAGGTTTTTGGTTTCGGTTTTTTGTTTTTTTTTAATTGTGTCAATTCTATCATGGGCTGTATTTTTCTTTCGTCAACTGTCCTCTAGTGTGAGCACAAATTACCTATATTATCACTACCCCTGTTCAAAGACACCTTTACACTTGATCTGATTTTGTGAATTGTCCTCTGATAAGCTAATTTTTGTAAAAAAATACATACATGCATGCATACAAAAACTACATAAATAAAATTTTAGAATGACAGTGCAAAGCTGGTTAGACACATGTTCAGACATATCAATTTAAAGTGGACTGAATAGGCCTGAGAATTTTTCTTTAAAGATCGTTTTTAAATATATATATATTTAGTTGTTTTTTAGAAACAGCATGATTCTGATTCATTGATAGTCACACTGTCTTTGAGGCCATTTCTGATTTTCTGATTTTTGAATAGTCAATCTGTTAGTGAGGCCATTTGGTCACCAAATTGCTTTTCAAGGTTAATATTGACTGCAGCTATAAAAAAAGGGCCATTAAAACTAAGATTAACTGCTGCTAGAGTAACCTATGTTCATGTGTTTATATAGTTTTCTATCATATGGAACAAAACTATGGCTGGTCTGTGAAATTTTATTAAATAACATTGGAAACCAGTATAAAACTGTTTGGGCCTCCATTATTTCAGCTGCAATGGGCTTCATTTTCAACAGTAACCTTCCTCCAAGCTAGATAATTACCCACATACCCTCCGGGTTATTTTTATGGTCACACTGAGGGTACAAAGGGGCGGTAAAACTGCCTCTCCTCATGCGCCTTGTGTGACCAATGATAATGAGTCCAGCATGATAAAAACTTGATAAATAGAGACCTCCAGTCCCCAGAGACACAGTGAGTGATCCTCGGCCTACAGCTCGTATCATAGCTTCAAGGCGTCTCCCATTTAAAAAGACTCACCTGGTTTTCCACAGAGCTGTGAGCGCCAGCAGGTAGATGAGAAGTAAAGAGGCGCTCTCTCTGCTCCACATGGCTGCTTCAACACCTACACACAGCAGGACAGCCGCTGGAATGAATGGAGGCTCAATTTAACCGGCTTGACATGCCAGTGGATTTACATGCGACCTATACAATCATTAAAGGCCGTCCATCACCTACATTCCCGGGGATTCCCATTAAACACGCGATAAAAAAAAAAAAAGACGATGAAGGAGCAGCGGAGACAGAAACGGAGAGCAATTAGTATTCAGTGACACGTCCCACGCCTCCACTCACTGAACATTACTGTTACCCCAAAACTGGATCAAGTCAGTACAACGAATTGAAACTGCATCCATTAATTGAGACTATATATAAAAAAATCCTCAGTCAAAATGTGGAAAAGAATCATTGTTATTAGATAAAATGTGACAGAGAGCTCAAGCCCCTCTCCCACGCTTTCCAGCATCTGCACGGATAATAAATAATAATAATAAAATCAACGTCTCTTTGTGTCTGAGGGGTAAAAAAAAAAACCAAAAAAAAACGACTCACCTCAAGTGCAGAAAGTACCTGCTGCAGCTGGAATCGTCGAAGATGCAAGAAAGTTAAAGACAAATCACCGCTCTCTCCTGCTTTGATGAGACTGAAGGAGTGCAAGTCTGTCATGAGAACAAAGATGATAAATCATAGTCCAAGCCAGCAGCAGGAATGCCCCCGAAATGCACTGGCTTTCATAGTGCATCAAATTAGAAAATATAAGTATATAGAATAAAATTATAACAAAGACATGGGGGGAAAAAATAATCAAAGATGAAAAATTAAAATCAAGCAGTTGTGGGAGCTGATCTTGGCTTCAAATTGCCCTGTTCAGCACCCCCCCTCAGCTGGCAAAAAGCTCGATGTGAATCGTGATAAGCAAGGAGCACATCTCAATCTCCCTCATCTCCACACAAAAACTACAAAGGCTGAGGAGGAGACGCACTGGGTCCTAGAGACTGTTTGGTATGGACTGAGGCTCCCTCCTGCAGCCTGCAGCTGAGACCTCGGTAAACTAAGTGAGGATGTTAATGAATGTTGTTTCCACGGCAGTCAATATTCAGAGGAGTATTGATTATGCAAAAGAGTCAGGCTCCGTTGCGTTGTTGTGATGGAAGAAGCATGTTTGGAAATGGAGTACATAGGTTCAACCATTTTGGTGAGCCAGACAGTCTTAAGCCGTGACACGTGTGTCACTACACTAGTACACTGAAATTAAAAAAATCATCAGTGCAATCTGAATATCACTCATTAATGTTAAATGCAAAAGCATTTAACAGCAATTAGCTTATAGGACACTGACACTCCTCTTTGAAATGCTGATTAATGATCTTATTTAGTGGATAAACAGCATCTTGAAGCAAGCAAACACTGCTGTGCCACTGTCTGACAGGTACAGAGTGGCTGATGTTAGTCTCATGTACAACATCGCATCAAAATCAAATATCTGTCTAAACACTGGATTTAATGATTATAGTTTATAAAAACTGTTGTCTGTGTTGTGTGTGAGAGAGAAAGAGAGAGAGAGAGTGTGTGTGGGAGACAGAGAGAATGAACGCTCCTCTTGACACTTTGCTGTTGTTAGGACTGTGCATTGTGGTCAAAATTGCCAACCTTTTCAAACATGAACTGTTTTTGAAGTTACAGTGTGTTTACAGCATGAAGGCTTATTTCTCTGCATCATCTCAAACCACAAAATTACATAAAAATCAATTAAAATACAAAGCATCATTATGTTTTAAAGTAGTTTTCATTGTATCCGCTTGTGTCTGAACTGTGCCTCCTCTTCTGCAGAGCATCAACTCTTGGAGCTGTTCTTTCAGCACCACAGACTGTGGACAGACTGATGTGAATGTGAATGTCTTGCTCGATCATTATTGGAAACATGTTGCTCTTTCTAACATGGACGGTGTTCTGTTTGCAGTAATGCTCTCAATACTTTTTGAAGAGACCAGTGTGCAAAGCACCAGTTTTGAATCTGATATATAGTTTATATCTATTTGTACTTTTATTAACATGAACCTAACAATAAGACAAAAGTAGGTGCAAAAAAATGACAGTTACAGTCTTTATTATGTATATATTTGTTTTTTACGTTCATGTAGTATCAGATGTTAGTCTGTGATTCATCTTTTTAAATCAACAAGATAAAGAACTCAGTTAAAGAGAAGACATACACTGAGGTCATGCATACAAAGTATGTAATTTGTCATGTTTCAGTGACGTTAAAATATCTTTAATCTGTAAATTAAAGTCAAAAAGGGAAGTAAGTGGCAACTCTTTGACTAGGTTATGAGCTAGGCAAATTGAGTACTTGCTTCAGAGCCTTCAGACTCCCAGAGACCTTAAAAACTCACATATTCACTGGAAAAAAAAAATTCGGGATAGTTTGTAGGTTTTTTGTTTTTTTTTTTGTGAGGATCCTCTTGCTTAAAGTCCAAATAAGCACCGTATCAAGGACATAAAAAATATGTTTTTATATATTTGCAGGTTGAAAAGGATAAAACAGTGTTAAGGTGGCCTGGTGACTAATAATTCAGTACATACCATGATTTAAGGAGCAGCAAAGGAAGTGAGTATGCACACACACACACACACACACACACACACACACACAGATCAAAGCAGACCACTGGACCTCAGGGGTCAGACCATTATCAAGCAGTGGCTGCCTCCCTTTGCTATACTTCAGACTAGCAGGCTGTCCCATTGATCTCAGCTCTAATCCATAGCAGTGACAGCTTATCGATGACGGGGGTCATCTCAATAAAGGTGACCCTCAGGCCTCGTCATCAAGCCCAACAAAGCAGGCAGGTGAGGAAAAGCAAGGACATCGAGGACAAACAAACACACAACAAAGTCTCCTTTTTTGTTCTCTTATACTGCATTTGCACATGTGTGTGTTTAGTGTTTCTCTAAATTCCGCTTTTACTCGGGCTGCTAACCTCTGCGTTACATACTCTTACAGCACATTGTTTATTGCAAGATGTTGCATCATACTCAGCCTACTGCCAGACCTGAGCGTTTCCCAGTCCGCACAATGAGTGACAATGCATGTTGATCAGGTCCATGAAGAGGAAGGTAAGCAGATAATTCCATGATTTTAAACCTAGCTGATTATACTTGATTAAAACAAAAAAAAGTAACACTTTAAAATCACTGTCATATCCAAATTTTTATGTTTTGAGATGAGCGGCTTCGTTGGTGTTGGAGAATGATGTGTAGGATGAACAGATCTGAAAATCCTTCTCCTGTGAACTTGGTAAACGGCAAGCTGAACCACAACACTTTGATTTAAGTCACTTTAATAAAAGTAACATGCTTAATATGAAGATTGCAATCCAAATATGCAAAGTAAGTCATCAGTTGTATGATTAATAGACACTGACTAACTCCAATCTGTCCTTTCACTGGTATCAAGCTTGTCCAGTAACCCTTTGTTTGCTTTTTGCAGCGGCTAGCTTCCACTAGATGGATTACCTGTGACCAGCAGGAAGACCGAGGGAGCAATACAAATGCAGGTTCAGACAGGCAGAAATAGATTGATGTGCTTTGAGTCAGTCGAGGAGCACCTCAGTAATGACCTAAATAAAAAAAAAAAAAGAACATGCAGCAGTAAAGTGTGTTGCTGCTGTGGTGCATTTAAACAAGCTGATTTAACAATTTCACTTGTTGGAATAACTATGAAATAAATAGAAGCATCAAACAGTCAATGACTAACATTTGCTGTATAAAATAGAGTAATTTGCCTCAGAATAGAATCAAATAGAATTGAGTAAAATGCTAAATGGCTGAGCAAGCTGATATGACTCACATGCATTCATTAATATCCATGCAAACATACACATCTCTCACACACGTTCATATTCAGATGCACACAAATAGCATCCTCTGCTGGAGACACACAGTAACTCCCACCACAACCACTTGGAAACAGAAATGAAAATAGACAGTATCAGTATACGGGGATGTTTCCATCATCGGATTGGATTTTCTGCTTTACAACCCAAAGCAGTGCTGCCAAAAATGTCTGTTTGCTATATTTGTCATCAAGCCGAGCAGCTTAATGTATCAGCTATGGCACCTTTGATATGATCCTGATACATGAGTATAGCAGCAGGTGGCTGTTGACTCCACTGACATTTTGGCTGAGAAAATCCCTAAGTCAGTCATGCAGCACGTTGTTGTCAGTTGCATGTCAGCATGAATTGATTCAACGCTGGAAATGCTAAACTGTTTCTCAGGCCTGTTACCTCGGCAACAAGCCATGCATGGCAGAAGAAAGATGTTGTGAGAGAAAAAAGATGAGGAGCCCATCCAGTCACTCTGACACTCTTAAAGTGATAGGTCGCCCTCAAATGTCCTTTGTCAAATTGCTCCGGCTCTGCACACAGTACACACCCAGAGTTACTTGCTCATATCAAACCATCTGACACACAGGTGCTCCCCCCGCAGAGCTAACATCAGCCATTATAGCCCCCTCATTTATCATTCCTCACGCTCAAGACTGTACTGTCTCCTGAGGTGCTACTGCAACTCCTTTAAAGGGGACCTAAATTCATCATGTCAAATAAAATATTTTTTTTTTTTTTGCATTTTATTTCACTCTAACATCTTTCCAAAATGTTAATCTAGTCAATTAATACAAATGGAGAGAAGCAAACTAACACTTGAAGAACTTGCCATGGCAGGAAAGTGCAGGTGGAGCGGCTCAGTTACACACAAGCACCCAAATGAGTCAGCATGCACTACACCCATGGACGTATTAAGAGAACTAGATAACATGTTTTAAGATGTTGTCCCATTTATTTCAGTTAAATTTGCTCTTAGGTTTTACAGGCTTCCTTAAGCTGAGGCACTGAGCTGACTGATGTCCTGTGGGCTCCAAAAACACATGAACAGCATTGGAAAAATGCACATTTTGCTCTGTGAGACTTTTTAAAATTTCACCAGGATGAATGGATCAAATTCTGCTTCACATAGAGCTATTTTAAACAAGTAAATAATTTAGTTTAACACCCGTCTCATTAGTAATGATTGGGTTTGAAAAATAAAATGTTTGTACTGGTGTGCATCATGGGATTTTGCTATTTGTGGTCACCACGTCATAATCACCTGACATCACCAGGAGACATGCACTGAAACAGTTCAAAGAAATGCAGCCATTTAAAGACAGCCTTACATTTTTCAATGCCTGTTATAAAGTTATAGATGCCCATCTGTACACTGAATTAGATGTTACTGATTTTATAATTCCATCTGTTCATGCAGCCATTAAAACATATCTCTTTTTGGACAAGCATTAAAAGTAATGGGGAAGGGCAAAATTCACAGTGCTCTTCTGTGCTAAATGTTATCAACAAGTAAGTTTGTTCAAAATTGTCAAAAGAGAGAAAAAAGTCCTATTTGTGTTTTGTTGACAGTGTGTCCTGTTGAGTGGCAGCAAAGGGACATTAACATTAGGATGTGTCTTATCATAAAAAGGCAGGTATCCAGTGATTTAACTCATTTGGACACCTGAAGACATCTCATATTAGCTTCATAACTTACCCCATTGCTTAAATTAAAAAAGTTATGAGAGGATCATTGAAAACTATAGTGCTTAACTTTCAAGCCTTTGCCAGAGAAGTTCATGCAAAGCTTATTTAGTTTTTGGCAGGCAAATCTGTCTAATTTTCACAGTATATGGAGTTTTTAAATGTTACACCTGTGACGACATCTGCGATCCATTTTATGTCACATAACAATGTTTGGCCAGATAATCTGATTTTTTGGGGCGAGTGCTGTGTTATAGAGCTAGAGTTAGATATTTAAAGGCGTGAACACACTCCAGTTTGATTGGCAGATGCAATGCAGAAACATCTCTGAGCCCAGAGCACCACAGATGGAGACAAAAGTTCATGCAGAGTTCATGGTATCAGAAGCCAGGTGATCTTGCTGGCACAAGATGTCGAGGCTACATCCCTGTCTGCTATTTTCTGCCTCTTGCTGTATCTTATATAACTCAACAGATGAATCACAGGCACATTTAGCTTATAAAAATTAAAAGGTCACTTTTAGAACCTTGCAATCCTATTTATGTAGCAGGAGGTTTCTAATTTCCTTCAGGTTACCAAGGAAACCAAAGTGAGTGCAACTCAACAGTCCTGCATGTTTTGCCCGTCATATTGGATCTGCCATCTTCAGCTCCAGAGCTTCTGCAATAATTCCCTTTTTATCACGACTAAATTTAACCACCGAGTCAGTGTACGAACAGCAGAATTAAACCATGGGCTCTCACACCTGCTCTCTACGGCACGCCGTCGCGGGCTGATGAACATCTTAGTATCTCAGTACAGAACAGAAACTGTAAACTTTAAAAATATTGGGGGGTGTTTAGGCTTTGAAGCTGTAGGTCAGTAGTTTTATTTGGATTTGTTGTAATTGTACAAAGCTGATTCAGTAAGGATTGTTTGGCTTAAATACCCAAATCTATCAAGTATACTTTGTTTGATCAAAGGAATGAAAAGATGAGTGCAAGCATGTCTTTCAGTGGCTGGTCATGCACATCACATGTTATAGGTTGTAGCACAGTGCGTTTTGTTATCATCCATCTTGGAGCTTGATGACTGAAATGAAAACCGACTGAAATGTAGGAGTGTAGAGATGGAAATCGTGGAAATGGCCTAAAATTGTAGCAGCTGTGACAGAATACATTTTTAAAGACTCTTCCTCTTTTTTTAAATACTGTGATGCAGAAGTTTGCACAGGAAAACTTTACTTGGTTTAACAGCATGAACAGAACTGTAGCTAACATCAAGGACACTGAGGTCATGACCTCTGTGTTATTTTGGGAATTTCAGAGATGTAGGAGTTTATATCCTACAATTAAAAACTTACACATGGTGGATATTTTAGAGGCATATGTCTCTGTATTTAGATCTGTTTGCTAAACTAAACTTTTACTACTTTCAGGACAGTTACAAGTAAACCCATAGTGTTGCCTCTACAATACCTTACTTTTTGGCATATAAAAGTGCTTTTTAATGGTAAATTGACAAAAAATATCAAACTTTTCGATGTTTCTGCGTAGAAAAAAACTTAAAAATTTTACAAAATTTACAAATTCAAGTACGGAAATATTTGATTTATATCTTTCTAAATAATTATTTAGGACTGCATGAGGACTCGGATTTCCACAGCACCAAATATGACCCTGACTTGAAATCCCTAAAAAATTTCTGTTTAAGCAGCATTAACATTTCTGCAACATTAATGATGAATGATGCTGATGATGATGATGATGAGTGGTAGCAGTAGTAATATGAGTACATATGTGATATGAAAACATATTATTTTTCTGCTGCACTGTTTAATCCATCTGCACAGAGGTGTTCTCTGTATTTGCAGATGCTGCTCCAAAGTCTAGACAGCCACTAGATTGCACAGAGCGTTTAACACATGTTCATCATGGTCTGTGCACTGCTAAACCACTGAGCACAGCCAATTCCTTGAACAAATGTATTGTTATTGTTATTGTTTATGTATTGTTATTGTGAATTTAACACTAAGTTGAATGCTACTTCTGATTGATACTTCTGCTGATAGTGCAGTGATAAAACATTTGACATGAGACTTTATCCTTGTTTTTCTCTCTCTTTGCAGCTTTTCACTCTGCTGTCTGCCAGCTAATTATTCTCTCTCTCCAATGCAATGAAAAAAACAATTAGTGTCATGTAAATATAATTTTGTGCTTGTAGCACCCTGTCATCAGGAAATGTTCAAATTAACACACAAAATAGTCAAAATAGTCAAGCTTTATAGTTTTGACCATAAAAAGCAGCGTTACTGTATGTAGTAAAAAAAAAAAAAAAGCTTTTAATGCTACATCATTAAAATTTGTCCATGTGCAATTTTGTGTGGGGGGGGTAGTCTTGGTTTCTTGCAGCTACTAAGAACATTTGCATAACAGTGTGTATGTGGATTAGTTATAAAAGAACACTTTAGTTTGCTTAGTTTATCTGTCTTCTTTCTGAAGTTTGTTGACTGCTTCAGTTTCAACATCAAGCAAATGATAGACTCTGCTTCCTCCTGGTGGATACTGCAGGAGGTGGCTTCCTTACTTTCTCAGCTATATGGGGTGGAGTAGTTCACATTGATGGTGGAGTTCACTGAAAGTCTGATGTGTGTTATGCAGATGCTAAAGGTGCTCTCTGCATCTGTATGAGACACCAAGGGGTTTGACAAAACTTCAGTGTCTGATGAACTGAGAGGAGACCGGGCTGAAATATGTCAGAATATGTACGCTACATATTCTTGAAATGTTGCTTCATGTTGTCTGGGATTGATGAAACTGCAACTCCTTGTTAGATCCAGTATTTACTGCCCCTTCAAGTGGATCTGTAAGTAACATTAAAATTCAAGTGTAAGAAATTAAATTCTCGGGAATTGTCATATATAGTTTATTATTTAAGCTTTAATGGCATTATGCCATCGTAGTCACCAGCCTTCAATGTGATGAGCTGTGACACAAAACTGGCGTGCTAACTTACCAGCTGTTGTTTACCTCGGACCCTGCAGGAGAGACAAGGAGATGCTCTCAGCTTTGTCTCCTTTATGGTCTTGTTATCAACTTTTACTTTTGTAGGGACATTAAATGCACAATACATACCTTGACACAAAAGTAAAACTCTGTTGTTTCTGAGCACACTGTAGTAATCAGGAGGTAAAGCAGCCTGACCACTAAGCCTGGTGCTGCCTCTCATGTTAATGCTTACAGCAGCTGAGTCAGGCAATCACTCTCTAAAAATGTGTTTCCTGCTAATTCAGTCAACATCTGCACTTGTTCTTCCCTATGCCAGCTTATCAGATTAGCCATCTATCTAGCCTGCATGCTTTTAGCCAAATGCAGCGAGCAGCTTATCTGACCAGCAAATAGTTTAGTGTAATCACGGTATCATGACTTCTAGTAGTCACATCATTAATATTAACACTGTTGCACATTTGCAAACAGCGTGGCTAGTTTTTAGCTAAAACACTTTCGAATCTAGCAGGTTGCATATTAGTGGGTTTTAGTTGCTGTATTTCTGTAAAGCCAAATTATTTCTGGAATTTTTAATGATGATTTAAAGCTCGTGTAATCAAGGATTGCATTTAATCACTTTGTCAAATGACAATGTGTATTTTGATAGGTTTTGGTTGTATGGCTCACAACCTCATTTATAGATGAGCTGTTTTTGCTGTAAAAGCTCCAATAAACCACCGTTTAACCAATAAACGCCTAGGCCTATGCTATTTTGATTTTTATATGATAATAATGTGTTTCGTCTCAATCATTCTTCACAATTTTAACCACTTACAAACAGAAGTATTTGTAATTACTCATTAGTGGTGATTCAGAGATCTGTAAACCAGGCTGCAATGCCATTTTTCCAGTAGCCAATTGTTTTTAAAAAATCCTACTGGACTCTTCCTGTAAACAAACATCCATTTTCTGAAGGTCTGTTGCCCTGAAAACACAGGCCTCCTCTGTAGTTGACTGCTGGCTGTGTCCATGATGATTAATCTGTGTGGTTTTTGCCCTTAATAAGCTTTCTGGCTTTGCACCAAACCACATACCCTAACCCTAACCTGACACTATTATATTAAGGGCAAAAAACCCTGGAGAGAAAGTGTATTTTTGTAAAAAACGAGCCTTTAGAACAGAGGGCTTTTGTTTTCGGGGTAACAGGCTGTCAGACAAACAGACTCTCAGTCTAATAATGGGACATTTTTGGGAATAATGGTTTACTGAAACAATGGGCTGACTCAAAACAAGCTAGCTACATGCTAGCTAAACAGCATCAATCAGCAGACAATATTCAGTCGCTAGAGAGACAGTTTTTCTCCTCTGGGATTGGTAAGGGCCAAAAACTAAAAAAAGGAGGAAAAAATATCAGACTGATATTTGCTAATTAGATTGAAATCACTTCCAAATAGGACTCCATGTCTGCCAAAAACTTTTTTTTCCTTTTACATTTGCTAATATCTAATTAATGTCCACTGGTTTTAGTGTTTATATGTTTAAAAAAGGATCCTAATGCAAAATTACTTTGACTGCAGGATTAGGAAATGAAGGGGCACGTTAATTACATGAGTTGATACAAGAAAACAAAAACCGAGGGAGCGGGTGGAGGACAATCCAAAAACTGAGAAGAAAATACAAAAACTTACTTAAATAACAAACTGGAATGCCACAAGAAACACAGGCATACATGCTGTTGTAAACACAAGCAGTAAATGCAGGACAGGGAGATGCACTTGAAGCGTCAAGTGAAAGAAAGAGGAAACAGACTTAAATGCACAAGGGGAAAGAAAAAAAGCAGGATCAGGTGAAACTCATCAATCAAAAAAAGGAGGGAAAGCAGACAAAGACAGGAAGGGAATCAAAGCGTGACCAACAGGGAGAAAACCTACAAAATAAAACAAGACACTAAAATGCAAACCATGACATTATTGTGCTTTTAACTAATGATCAACCAAGACTGACACAAGGGCAGGACAACACACACACATGTTTTATCTGCCCTTCATGTGTCTGTGAACAGTATTCAGGACATCGCATTTGTTGCTAAATGTTGAATAATTTTACGACACAAGGGAAAGTTTTGTCTAACATGTTTAATCATGGTTCAAAACAGTGCATTGGATTAGGACTGATAAATGAAACATTAGTTCAAAAAATATTTTTATCAGCATATCAACAGTAACAACTTGAGAGGATGACAAACACTTCAAGTTGAAATAATGTACAGTTAGTACAATATTTTGTTTACTTGTTTCATATAAATTCAACGTGGCATCAATACTAAGTACACAATACACAATTATTGTTTTTCACGAGTCCATTTCATCACGCAATGGTGCAGAAAATCACCTGCAGACCAGTGCATTCAAAGTCCTTCCCCTCTGTTAAAATATTAGTACAACTAAAGGGTCTGTTAGTGTTTGAGTATCAGTTGAATTAATTCAAGTGTTTATCTTAGTTTCTTACATAATGGAAAAGCATTGTAATGAATCCTTTGGTGCATCTTTAGTTTATTTAAGGAAGCTATTTAAGGTAGTGAACGTACTGTATGTTGTGTTGTATGCTTTTGTTTACATTATTGCTGTCTTTTTGTGGCTTATCTGGTACTCTAAGTATTGCTTTAATTGGTGCTTCTACTACTGAGTATTAATACTGGGCATTTCATCCAGATCCTGACCCTAGAAATCAATGTTCAAGATCACCAGTGCAAAAACACACCAGCAGGAAAGAGAGTTTTCAGGTTATTCAGTTTATGTGCATACATGTTGTGTTAAATGATAGGAATCATGTCATCCTTTTTTCACTGGGAGCATCAGTAACCTCAGTGTGACTTGCACTCATGCTTGAAAGTATAATACAAACTAGAATGTATTGTCCTATTAATTATTAGGGGCCTATATGTTCATTATCTCTGCCTGTGGCATTTCAAAAGTGGGTTAAGTGAGGTCTTATTACACATGAAACCATTCGGATACACAAGCTGCATTAAAAAATGAGCAAAAATAGAATATTCAAAAAAGAAAATCAGCGTGGATTGGAAAAAAATGCCTCCAAAACATTTTCAAAAGGACACATTCAGTACCAAATAAAAATGCAACATTAGTGTTGATAATACACAACAGCGGGTAAAATCTTTTATTCCATGACTGGTGTGTGCAAAATGTCAAATAAAAGTATACTTTAACACATTTCTACAAGATGTTACAGGACATTGGTGGTGAGAGGTCAGAGATAAGTGTCTTCTAGATATTCCAAATTCCATTAAATTAGTAACATTTGAAGATATGGACACAAACCTGAGGCCCATATCTGTCTGTTTTGGTTGCTAAAGCTCCTTTGTTTGCATGAAAAAAAACAGATATTCACCCTAAACCAGTGACTCCCTTAACGGACAAGATTGAGCCTAACTAATCCTGAAGGCCGATGAATGATAAGAGTGAAAATATGGAAGGTACACCTTAACTGTCAGTGTGCTAATCTCCTAATAGTGGCTCATTAAAAAAGATTATTCCTCATTTTGCTGGAGACCCTGAATCTCACACATTCAGAGCAGGCATACTACAATGTTATCCATCAATCTTTCACTTTGAAAATCAAATAAACCAGAAGCTAAAATAAGTGCAAACTGTTTATTTGAGCATGCTGTGCTGACACCCATCTGACTCTGAGCATGTAAACTCACAGCATGCTGCTCCCTCTAGTGGTTTGTCTTTCTCAAGATTTTAGAAATGGAAAGCTTTGTGTGATGCCATGGACAGTGTTTTTAACAACCCACATGAATGTGTTTTGATGTTCTTTACAACACACTACCAGGCATCAGCCATGTGCTTAAAAGTAATCAAATGATGTTCTCAGCTCCTTACTTTGCACTTTATATGACTAAACTGAAAAATGTATTATATAGTTTTATAATTCATTTCCTGACTCATTTTAAAAAATAAAGCATTTCAAGAATTTGCTACTATATAGTACATTTTTTACTGTTTCCACTGACTGTGTGAGTAGATGATTATCTTGTCTTGAAAGACTTGAAATGGCCTTAAATAAAATAAATACCTGAATGACTTTTTGCAGACAGCACATTCATTGTGAGTCAAAGCAGAAGGAGTCTGTTTCAGAAACCTTAACACATGGATTTTTTAACTTAATCCTTTCCTTCATTTACACACTTAGTCCAGCGGTCAGGGAGCAATCTTTAAAACAAAATTCTTTAAAGAAGTCTTGGATCTCCAGAAAGTGCTCCAAAGCAGCAATGACATCATCACCACTATCAAAGTGAAAACCCCTGAGCTCCTTCCTAATCTCAGAGGAAGTAGTCTGAGGATGCTGAACTAGGGCACGTGACAGATCAATGTATCACTGTGTTGGACACAATTCTTGGATGACTGTACCAAGGCTGAGGATGTCCATTGACTTACAATTTGTCTTACCCCAAAAGAGAAAAAAACACAAAATTTATCAGCTTCAAAACTGTCTGCATAGTATTTCAGGTTGACTGTGGTCATGCATGACAAATGTCAAGTTTTTTAAAAAGAGAGACTATCGTGCAAACTTACTGAAATGTGAAAAAAACAACATGTCTGTGAAGTGAATTAAGTTCAGATTTTCTCACATTATTGAATTAGGACAATATTGACTGGAAAACAATGTATTAAGGCTTTTCAGCATGTATTATATCGACATTTTAATTTTATTTACTGTATTTTAGGGTATTTAAAATGTTTTCTTGACGCTTTTTAAATAAATACACACTTTTTAAAAGCACACTGTTATGAGCATGATGAGTTACCGCATGTTTCCTTAAAACAAAGGGAGTCTGATCACCCATCCAGTAAATTTTATGTCTTTTAATCCTATGGTGATCATATAAGGGAGACTTTCCTTTGTCAAAACAGAGAACAAACAAACAAAAAAACTAAAAATTACATTTCGACTCTTTGTTTTGAGATTTTGAACAAATCTTTGCTGGTGTGCTATTTAGTTAATATGAGCCTATAAAAACACTAATACCTTTAGTCAGCTAAACAAGAAAAGCAGATGCTGTATTAAACTCTCATACTCATGTAATTAATATACCTGATTCACAAAAAGTAGGATGACTTTCTTTACTGTGGCTTCTAACTCCTGCTTATTCAAAATGAATGAGAAGAGCTGACCTCAAATCGGATTGGTAAAAGTAAAAAGGGGTCAGTTGAGCCACTAGAGGGAGTAATCTGCCGTGATTTACTTAAAAAGTGCTCTGAAACTACAATGAATGTCCCATTTTACCCATCCATCTGCATACCCTGGCTTAAAAAAAACTATTTGATGCTGCTGAACTACCTAAACAGCTGGAATGACGTAGATTAATAGAGAGCTTGATCTCAAGATTTGGTTGAACCTTCCCCAAACCTGCAAAATAGCAGAGGGAGCATGCGGAGCATCTTGACAGTCTGCGTGTCATCTACAACAGCTTGTTTGTTTTTAAAAAAAAAAAGAAAGAAAAAACAAACAGAAAACCCACAACCTGGCGTTGGCAGCTCCATCAATCATGCACACATTTAGAAAAGCAGGAACAGACCACATAAACACTGAACATCAATCTGTTGTTGACAGGGTCCTCATTAGTACAGGGATGTTCTGTGTATTTGGGATGAGATATTTCTTGTAAACTGTTGGGAGAGACAGGGAGACAGAGAGAGGGAGAGTGAGGCCAACAGGGAGGTAATAACGGCAAAATCAATTTCACACATGACTGCCTTTAGGAGAGGTGAGTGGCGGCGGGCATCTTGATCTGTCCGTCAGCCTGCCTGTTTCTTGCCAATGTGGCAGCATCATAACTCCTGTAAGACTAACCCATAGACAAGGGCCAACGACCATAGCTACATGGATGATATGGCTATTAGAGCAAGAAACTAAGCACCCACTACATCATGAATCTCCACATGCACCGTGTCCAAATGACATCTCTGTCTGCAGAGGTGTACGGTGGAGCTGAGCTCATCCACCAACTATTAAAATGCATTGAATAATGAAAAAAGAAAAAAATGTCATAAGGGAATATATTGTATTCATCAAGCTTGATTTTCATGATTCCTTTATAACATGAGAATAATAATTGGCAAATCATCTTGCAAACACTCTATCGAGGATTCATGTGTAAAATACATCTGCTGAGGTGCCACAGAGGCAAATTTTGTACCAAAACTGTTTTGGTAAAAATGTTTTCTAGTCATAAGTCTCGTTTACATACACATACATAAGCAAGTGATGACTGAAAATGTCACTCTGACAAGTGAAAGGACTCAGTGACAGTAAATCCCCTAATTCACCTCTACAGTCAGTAACAGAACAATAACAGGAGACAGCAGAGAGGACAGTTTTCTGACGTCATGTTGTGTGATATCTAGGTAATGACGTCCTTCACACATTCAGAGATTCTGTTATCAGCAGTATCTCTCATTACCTCTGAGTGTCACCAGAGTGCAGACCTGCACAAGGTCCTCATCACACAGGAGGGTACTTTTTTTAATATGGTGGAAGGCTCTCTGAGCTATTTTTGTGTTACCAAGAGGACAGTACTGAATGTGTCGGTTGTAAAAAGTTTGACACAAAGCATAAAATGTTTCTGGAATGATTAAAAAATTTTGCACTATATGTTGGGAAGTAAGATTATTCACTTTCTTGCTGAGAGTTAGACAAGAAGACCGTACCACTTTCACATCTTTACGCTAAAAATAAAACTACACTAGCAGCCAGAAAACTAAGCTTAGCATAAGATTGCAAACATGGGGAAACAGCTAGCCTGCTAACACACTTCCTCAAGAGTAATCAGTAAAGTTTATTATTAAATTTTGAAAGTTGCTGGCATTTGGATTTGTTACATTCAGACAGTCTTGTTTCCAGTCTTTAATCTAAGCTAAGCTAAGCTACTGAATGTAGCCTTATATTTAGTGTATGGATAAAGGAATTTGTAAACATCAATGCAAAAAACACCATACACAATCACTTTACCCAAAGTGTTATGTTATTTCTTAAAGACAATCATACTAGAAGAAGCAGTGCAGCACGGTGCCTGTGCTGCAGACTCATTAGGATTTTTTTTTTTCTTTTGCTGGTTATAAAGTGCAGCTACAGTAAATCCCATTACTCTAACTCTAGTGACTGAATGAAAGACTGACAGCAGCTCACCAGCTAAATCTGAGACCGCCAAAAAAGTCAAACTCAGCAGCTTGATCTACTTTAGGCTTTTTACAAACAGGTAGCCTTTTCTTTATTCAACCCTGAAAATACATACAGTGTGAAAAAACACTGCTTGGGCTCTGCTCACGTCTCTATGATAAACCTCATTCAATAAATGAGAAATTACCCAGGTTAACCACCATGAAACTCAGTAAAATATTGTCATATGTGTTCAAACTGAAAGGGTACTGAAACACCTAAATCAGGTTAGACCTCAACTGCAATTCTCCCCTTAAATAGTTCTCGAACGGTTTATTCAAGATTCTTTATCGTGTACACACAAATGTCCTAAAACAAACAACCAACTCGTTTTTTTATTGCTGCGGCAATCTGATCTACTGACGAATGGCTTTCTTTCAGTTCCCTGCAATTGTTCATGCAGTGACTGTATTTTAATCACTTGCACAATCTTTGGCGACCTATTCTGACAGCTAGAAGCTTAAATCCCACAGTTACATGAATTGATATTCTGTCTTTACTACTTTCTGCCTAACTGATCCTCAAATTTCATCTGCGATATTTGTGGGTTTGTTAATCCATCATGTCTCAGAAAGATGCTCTGCCAGTTGGTGCTATACAAGAGTAGATTTCAGGATTTATCAGTTTCTGACCAAGATTAACCCAGCTGGGTTTGATGACTTTTATTGTGACCAAAACCTATCTAATTGATTTTTGTTTGACTGTCACTATGGTCTCTTTGTTCTCTCACTTAATTTAATTCTGTATCATCTATCCTGCTGGCACCAAAGCAAAAAGTCTCATATTGAAATTGAAGTACACTATCATCATTAAATATAAATCCATTTATCCTAGTAAAGTTATATATTTACATAGCATATGTGCAGTTCCTTTCAGGACGCTGGTACACACATCCAAACAACTTGCCAGGTGCAGGGTACAAAAATAGGAAAATGAAAATAAATCCCATGCCTTCTCTTGACTTCAGGCCATAGGGGACCATGAGGCAGTTAAAGCCAATGAAGACCTTCACTGTCAGATGAAGCACAATAAAAAGAAGAGCGTAGCATATTCCAGTGTGCAGGTGTTCCTTCTTCTGTTGAGTCAGATATTTCTAATTTGGTTGATTTGTTCCCATGCTTGCTGTTTGAGGACCTTAGAAAGAGAAAAAATAAATGTACTCTGAGTGTGTTCTCCGGGATACGGAAGTGCTTGCCGGAAACTTTTAGCTGTCCGTCAAGAACAATAGTTTCCTCTAATTGTTTGCAAACTCCCATAATCCTTATTTGCCTCAAATCTGTTCGAAGAAATAAATCTTGTCTCTTGTTGTCAGAGCAAGGTCTAGCCACCTTTGGCCACCATTGTGTCCTTCGATAAATAAACCACCCAGTAGACCATATTGAAAGCCCCAAAGGACACTGGGAACAGGATTCGGGCATACTTGTCAATTTTGCTGGTTCCGCCCATACCAGCGGTGGTGGGTTGAGAGCATGGCGTCTGCTTTAGCTCCAGTTTGTTCCCCATCATCTGGATGCGCTCCAGCTTGGGCCCCAGCAGGTGCTGCAGAGACGTAGAGCCAGTGTTCTGCTTGCACGGCGTCCCCGCCATTACGTCTGGTGTGGAAGCTGCAGCCTGGGGCGTACTCTTCACCAGCTGGGCAGACGAGGAAGCAACGCTGAGCAGGCTCTCAGA
Source organism: Acanthurus leucopareius (assembly GCA_029814765.1). Lineage (NCBI taxonomy): Eukaryota > Metazoa > Chordata > Actinopteri > Acanthuriformes > Acanthuridae > Acanthurus > Acanthurus leucopareius. Next base: position 5,303,206 of record JAQMCX010000058.1, on the reverse strand, counting down.
TTTGGGGCTAGAGCGGGAGAGGGTGGAGGAACTGCCGTTGGCTCCACTGGCTAAAGGTCGCAGCGGTCTCGCTCTTCCCACTCCTGAAATGTTGGTGGTGGACTGGGCTCTCTGATGACTGCTGGATTCCTGCTGGGAAATATAATTCATCCGCTTTCGCAGGTTACCATTGGTATCAGGATTCTGTTGGGACAAAAGAAAAAAAAAAGCATCAGTAACTTATTGTATCTAAGTAGTAGAGTTGCAGTTATAGGAGAGCTGATATAGAAGTTTGGTATCTTCTTAAAAACATGTATGTGCATGATAGAAGTCCCATGTGTCCACAGCAGAACCTGACCATTACATTGACCTGTCTGTATTATTATCCAGGCTTATTCCCACAGTTGTTGCACACAATAGTATTAGCTAACGAAATTTAGTCGGGTTACTGTTTAAATAAGGTAAGTAAAAAGGTTGTTTTCATGGTAGTATTCCCCTGTTGTGTGGGAGCTAGTTGCTGGATGTTGCTGTATCAAAATTCAAGCTTAAGTTAGCAGCTTTCTTCTGCTCTTTGTTGGACACATTAAGGACCAAAAATTATTACATATATTTTAATATTTCACTAACTTAAGCGGGTAGGGCTTGACAACATTCAATTGCATTATGGATATGATGGATATCATGTTGAGGTAATTTAGAAATCTCCTCTTGTTACATATTTTGTCCAGCAAAGAGCTTTTACATCCTGTCTCATATATATATATATATATATATATATATATATATAATTTATTTATTTATTTATTTTTTTCACGAATTGGCACCGCTCTGGTAGGCTGCCTGTTGCACTAGCTCCCCTCACGTGTGTTTACTTTTAACTTTTTTGTAGTTTGCACTGTGGAATTTCCAAAATTGGGATCAATAAAGTACATCTATCTATCTATCTATCTATCTATCTATCTATCTATCTATCTATCTATCTA
>JAQMCX010000058.1:5238213-5296612 GCA_029814765.1 Acanthurus leucopareius | reverse complement strand
TGTCACCCCCCCACCCCCACCCCCCACCCACCATTTGAAGCAAAAGGCTCTAACACTAATCTTCCTCAAACTCCTGTTTGTCTTCCAAACAAACTGTTTCTTCCATGCTCATAGCGGGACACTGTGGTTGAGTCATCAAGCAGGGAGTCAAAACAGAGTGTGGCTGCAGGGAGAAAGAGGAGGAATCCAAACACAGACCACCCTCCTCCCTTCAGTTTGAGCCTCACCACACCACACGAACATTTAAACACAGCGGACAACAGCAGAAATCTGTTTCCTCTGAAGTTCGACTGATACAACAATAGTTGTGCTGCTGCGACGCCTCTGTCATGCTGGACAGTTTGGGGTGGGGAGGCGGGGCGGTGCAGCTGGACTGTCAGATTTATTGGTCACTGCAGAAGAGCAGCATTGATCCTCGGTGCTGTATTACACTGCATGACACTAAGAGACATTTCTACTGAGAGTCACACTAGTTTTCAGCAAAAGATCAAAACACAATCTGCACAATCGACAGCAGAAACTCACACTGTGTCAAACACACAGTGAATGGAAACATGTCATACAGTAGCGTTAAGGTTCGTGTGCGTGTGTGTGTGTTACTGGCAGCAAAGTTATTAGGGAGGTTGGTTATTTGGTAACCATTATTGATGCAGCATGCTGTCACAGTTTGAATGAATGCTGCTGCCAGTCAACAGCCTGTTATTGTGATTGAAGAGGAGGTGTGCAGATTTAACACATCAAAGTCTCGAGGAGTACTACTATGTATTGTGTGGTTCTAGAAGAAGCTGTGCAACAAAACAAAACAATAGTTGCTGGTGTTGACAACTACAAAATTAAATATGAAAAAACATCTGCAGGCATGGAGTTTAAAAGAAATGAGCTCATTTTTTAGCCGGGTCCTAATTCTCTGCTTGAGGCTAGTAGCTGTGCGCTACATTAGCCACATTAGTAAAACATACCCAAATCTGACTGAACTCACCACAGTCGAGTTGTGTTGTGGGTAATGTAGGCACCAGGTTTTGATGAAGAAGAATAATGTGTGCAATAAAAAAACATAACTCTGGTTCTGGTGTATGGATACTGATTCATTTTCAGTTTTTATGAACTTTTTTAGCTAAACTTTAGGCACCATAGTAAAAATAAAAGGATCATTATGTCTTCCCTAGTACTTTAAGGGTAATGACTGATTGCAAAAATTGCACTGTTTATAAAGGGCTGATAAAGGTAACTAATATTTTGTTAATGCTTTACAAATCAGGGAGAAACAGATAATAAGCAAGTTGGTTTAGGTTTTGCGTTATGAAAAGTAAATCCTCTGGACTCTTTTTTAGCCTTTCTATTTGGTGATAATGTACTTAAAGACATTGCGTCAACCCAAAGTTGTCCATATTTAAATAAATTGATTATAACGGATACCTGATTGTAAAACTGATTATAACGCATTAGTCAATGATTTATGGTATGAAACATTAAATCAATAAATCCATCCATAAAGGATCCCTTATTAGAAAGTGATGCATTTACAGTTACAGAAACTTAACCAACTCCACATGTAAAACCAACATAGCCAATATACGACACTCATACTTCACTAGAAGAGCCCTTTTATTCTTTAGCTCTACTTTAGGCACCATGAGCAGTCGACATGTCCCAGAGCTCTTCAAAGTATCATTTATCATAACTGACCCTCGTGTTTTTCCTCTCCTTTCATTAGTCATTGTGATAAGTTAAAATTACTTCTTGAAAATGAAGCTCCAGAACATAATCTATCACTGAACTACTTAAAAAATGGAGGACAAGTGTCAGTGCCATTATCAATGAATGATTTTCCATCAGCGTAAGTGGAGGATGGTGGTCATCCAAAATGCCGAAAGTGAGATGTCACTGAACAATAACAATCAACAACAAAGACTTGCAGCACTGGTCTAGTTTTAGCAGTTGTGTCTGTCATCCTGCTTCTTGGTCTACACCCACTAATCAGTCTATTCTAGGACAGGGACCCAAATGGAGAGCCAGGGAGAGTGCAACTAGGTCAACATACCCAAAACTGACAGTGACTGATAATGTAGAAATGATGAATCATGCAACAACATTTGAACATGGGATAAAATGCAGTAACCATAGAATAATGAATAACCTAAAAAATAAAGTAAACTTATTAAGATGCCACCAGCTGGGACTGGTTTCAGGCTAAGCATTTACTGAGTAATGCAACAACACTGTAGTGGGTTGAAATAAGGGAGAACCTGTAACTGTGCCCAACAAATACATGTAAAAGTAAGGAGCACGAGTTGTTAATGTTCAACTTACTTGTCTTTGCTTTTTAACCCTACATAATGTTACCATTTCTTAGGGAACTTTGTCCATTTCTTTCTTTCTTTTATTTTTCACAAAGGTGTACAAAAAATCCTTTTAGTGACGAATCAGTCGTCAGCTAAAAACAGATAGAAGACCTTCTGTCTGTTATAAAAATATGAAAACTTACATCTGGGGCAGAAAACAACATGCCTCCTACAGTTATTTCAGTTATTATTTTGTATTTTTTTTCAATTGACTGTTCATAACTTTCAGTAGATTGCCCATTATAGCTAAAAGAAAATTTAAAAAATGTCAACCAACATTTTATTGATTTAGCATCAACATTTTTGCATCTTGCTAGGTAAATCAATTGACAACATTTTCTCATTCTGTTAACAGAGAACATGATAGTGTCACCATCACATTTTCCTCATATCTGCTGTTGCTAATTAGTTGTCCATAAATGTGATTTCTAGAATCAAGACTGAGCCCCTCATGTTTGGGTGCAAAGTGCTGCAGCTGCATCTACCAACTACTTTTTATCTTCCTATTTACTCAGATTTTGAGGGATAAGAGCATGAATTCTGAAAGAAATATGCTAAAAAAAAGGAAACATGCTGTGTCATGTTTCTGTGACACAAAAGAAAATTAACTCATAACTCATAATTCTGCAAAGTTAATGTCGAGCAAAACCCAAATGATTAGAGGTTTGGAGCAACTCACTTAAAAATTATATTCAACTACAGCTCATTGCACATTACTCATTGAAAAGGTTATTAAATGAATTTACTACTTAATCAGCAGCAAAAGTAAGCCTAATACATTATTCTTTAAGATGTTACTTAGCACAGCTCTGTCAGAGTTGCTTTGGAGTGTCAGCAAGGCCTCCTCACAACAAGACATCACAGTTTCACAAGCTTGCAGCTCATAATTTTAGGGAATTATTGACCATCAACAGCCAGTTTAGCCGTTGTGACTTAACAAACCCTTCAACTCTAAACAAAACTAGCCTCCAAAAAACTCCAAAAAAGACTGATTTTACCAAGCTAGCTGTGAAGTCACAACACATAATTAAGACATCTTTAGAGTTACAATTCTCTGTCTTTGGATGACTAATCCCCATAAAAAGCAAAGATAAAAAGATAACAAGCTGATGTCACCACCCAATCCAGCTCTGAACAAACAGCAGATAAATTGACCCCCCCAATTTAAAAATAGCAGAGCATTACAGTAACTTTGCCCCTGTACTTACTGAATTTCAAACTGTAACCCCTTACACAAGTCCTCACTGAAAAAAAAAATATTCTCCATGGGAAAGGAAATATATTACTGCTCAACACTAAATTTAGTATTATTATAAGTAATTAATAAATCATGATAGAAAAAGTAAAAATGGTGACTTTTTTTGTTTAATCTGAGGCCCAAATCCTTACAGCTAAACTTCTATAAAGTGGGTAACTATAGTGATTTTTAAATCAATTTAGACTTTCAGAATATCATATTTTACTCTATGCAAATAAGAATAAAGGTACACATTATCAGGATGAGATGAAATTCTTTATGTAAAACTAACAATCTGTAGAAACCTAAAACCAAAACTACCCTCTTGGACATCTTTACTTTTAAAAATCTTACAGGGCATCTTTCTCTGTCAACATTTCATTACAGTTTCAGTCCATTTCTACAGCTATTTATGTTGCATCTTGGGAGGATTTTGTGTCATTCACTATTTGATGAGCCAGAACAATTTTTATAGACCCGAATTTCTGATCTTTGCTCGAGGCATCTTTGCGAGATGCACCAAAACGACTTCCCCTAATGCTGTCAGCTGTTCAGTCTTGCATTTCAGACCCGTTTTTAAACTAATAGCTTGAATTTGCCTCTCTTGTAGCAAATTTAAAATAAAGAAACAGCAGCTCTCCATATTTGCCAATATTCTCCTCACTGTGTAACATCACCTTGTTGTGCAGACTGTGATTGCTGTGCTGGCATGCAGGCATCAAATAAATAAATAGAGAGCAGAGAGGCTGTGCGGGCTGAGGGATGTGTGAGGTCTACATACCAAAGACTGTGCGTGCCGGGACTGATTCTTTATTTATCCAGAAGGACACTTGGGAGAGGATTACTGTCATTATGCAGGGGATATATGTCTGAATCATGAAGTAGCCCATTTTGCGTTTCAAGTGGAAGTAGACCGTCATCACCACATATTCACCTGGAGGATCAACAGAAATGAATTAGTTTGAAGAACAAAGAATTTAAAGTTGCAGCCTGACAGATTTCAGTTAATGCAGCTTGAGACAGATGTCACATTTGATTCTATTTGATCATTTTTTCGCACTCTTCTATATTTTAGTAACCACATCCATTCTCACCAAAGTGGACACATGCTACTTGTTGCAACTTTGAGCTGCTAAAATCTTTTCTGGGTCATTTAGTATTTATGTGAGCAGAAAGGTCCTCTGAAATTCTTCAAGTTATGGTATTTACAGCATTTGATGTCAAGGGGGCTGGAGTCAAAACTCCAAATCCTTCCAATATCTGCCAGCAGTGCTGCATTTGTACAGTATTTGTCCTGTCAGTCATGTGAAAAATACAGTGTTGAGCTGGTAAATCTACCAGCTTTGACATAGTACAATACACACAGACAGCTGAACATCTTTTCTTTCAAAACAAGAAAGCGGATTTCACTCTTTTTCCATTTGATTTGTAAAAAGAAAGACATAAACAACGAAGTTCGTCACATCAACTCGTGCAAACATTTTGCTTAAAGCTTTCAGTTATTATCCAACTGAGAGCTCAAAATGACGAAAGGGCGCTTGTGTCTCACCGGTGATGGATTTAATCGTTTCACTGGAGACCGTCTGGCCGATGAGATCATACTGAACGAGGCTGGAGGACTCAGGAGGAACCTCCACCGAATGCTGAGGCCCCTTGGTCCAAGTATAGATCATCTCTGTTTTAGGGTAAGCATCTGTAGGCAGACAGCAAACTATATGAGTCACTTACTGTACACTGTGAACTGTACACTGCAGAACAAAGACCTTTTATAAAGGATATATTCTACGTGTGTATGTAATGTGTTTGCAGGGGGGGGGGGTTTGTATACTTGAAAGCATCTTTGTCTATGTACTACACATACATGTATACAGTATTTTCATATACTATTATTATACATGTGCATGAGCATATGCAGGGTTTCTATATGCTCATTTATTTGCCTGCCACATATCGATTTTCTATTTTTGAAGCTGTGCATTTTTTTTAAACTTTTGCTTTCTTTCTCACAAACATGATTTTGAAAGGAGCAGTGTTGGATGCTGAGCAAGCTGAACAGGAGGTTTCACCAACTGGATGTGCCATTAACTTGTAATATTTGCATAAACTTAACCTGTTTGAGACCAGTTCCCAACTCGCCTCCAGTTCACACTACAACATATGAGGCATGCTGATTCTACTATGACTCTGTCAACATCCTTTTTCCTTTTAATTGTTTTTCAGTGCAAAACAGCACACACAAATTCAGCATGCATACATATACAATAATGATGCATTTGTAGACTTTCTTGACATCATCTATGGGTTGATGGTGGTTTGCTGTTGCGGATTGTTTTTCTTTTTAAGTCCCTCGAATGACTTCATTCATAGCTTGTGCTGATGATGACTTTTTCACCTTTATTTCACATTTTCCACACTGTTTTTTTCATAAAACCAGAGCCTCTGCTATTTGTTTTTTCATAGATTTTATATGATATATGATAAACGATACTATTTATCCATACACACTCCATCTTTGTAAACTCAGATCAATATGCTAGCATAGGTTTCCATATTAACATCAGTGTGCAATAAAACAGGAAATATAAGGACTGAAATAAGTTGTCATTTTTTCTACATTCAGATTTCAATGTACCTTTAACAGTATGTGGAGAAACTGGATGACAATGCTCTCTTCTGTACCGCATGAGAGGTCACAGAATGGTTGGATCAGTATGAAAATAATGTGAGTCATAAGCTTTGACCTTTACGGTCACCAGATCCCAGCCAAATGAAATGCTATGGAAGATTTTGGACTGTTGTGATAGGCAGCTTTCCACCACCATCATCAAAACATGGATGAGGGAATATCTTTTGGGAAAATGGTGTAACGTTCCACCAGGTGAGTTCCACAGACTCAGAAAATCTTTGCAAATTAAAGCTGTTTTGTCAAATTGTGGAGGTCCTACACCTTCCTAAGATACTGCTGATATATTTACATCCTTAAATTTGAAGGTTTAAAGTCAAAATTATTAGTCTTTATTGTTTCTCTGAGAATCTTGTCATGACAAGGGAAAAGCCTCTAAAGCAGCATCACAGGACACTAAAACTCTCCACTGACTAATTAATTTTTTTCGGGCCACCAGCCCTGTGAGGCAGCTTGACCTCTCACTTCTATTCAAACACAGAAAAACTCCGAAGTAATTAATCTGCACTTCTGCAAAAAAAATAAGGTAGATTTTTTTTTGTCACTTTTTGAAGTGACACTGATGTGCTTATTTACGATGTTTGCTAATAAAAATACATGACAAAATCCAGTTTATTCTGTAAGATCAATGTAACGTGGTTGGATTCAAAGTTCACCCTGGCACCATCTGTCACATTTCACTCACTAATGCATCATGCTGACACCAGGTCTCCTACAAAAGCTGTAGATCCAATAAATTCTCCCTTGTTTCTAACTTAAGGATACTTCAAATCATACAAGGTCCTTTTATGTCCTAATATTGCCTCCTCAGAGTGTTGTGCAGTGAGTATCCTGTGGAGGCCGGCCAGTCTGTGGACGAACAACAAAATGCCAGTTGTCAGTGCCTGCCACTCCCTATGGGACTCCACATCGGCAGGATACCAACTGTGCTGCCAAAATGAAATGACTCTGGTGTGTCATGGAGTGGAACGCAGTGCCTGTGCACACAAGTCCAGATGGAGAAACAGAAAAAGAGACGGAGAGAGGGAGACAGAAAGAGAGATGGAGAAAAAATGAAGGCAGGGCAGACAGAGAGAAAATTAGCACACACACACGCACACACACACACACCAGCTATGGAAAATAGCTGTATAGGTCTGTGCTATCCTGAGGCAAAGGAAGGGATTCTGACCTTTCCTTCGCTTCAGGCCACATCAGATCCATGGTCGCTTCCTCCTGACTGGAGGCAAGCAGCAGCAGAGCAGGATGGTGAAAGGAGGAGGAGGAGGAGGAGGAGGAGGGAGACAGATGACAATAACTGAGAAATGTGAATTTGTCCTCTGCAATGTCACCACACTGGGTAATTGACAGCGGATTGGGCGAGTGTAAAGGCAGACTCGTTGTCTTTCCCTTCCCTTTCTCTTGCAGATGTAATCTTCAAATTGCTGCTCTTCTCCGATAAGACGGAGCTGCTCTATTTGAGGGACTCCTTTATACAAGATAAGTCATTTCTGCTGACCAGTAGGCCCAATATAAACACCGATGCTGAGCTAGGGATCCATTGTTCACAATGCAGACTGAAATGCTTCATTATTGAGTATTAGCATTCAGTCGCTTTGTGTCTCACAAAGTGCTCAGCTCGGCGGCGCTCTTTTCAGGACAGAATCCATTTCAGCGCTGAGCAGAATGCAGTCATGTGACTGAGCTTCTGGGGTTTTTTCATGTTAGATTGAGCTTGGGCAAACTTTTGATTTGTGACAGACTTCCTAATCTTATTAAAGTCTAAACTTTATTTAAATTTCACTACATGTGGCTTTTATACGAATAAATATATATTTCTGAAGAGCTACATTAAGCTACTGCCTGCAGCTGGTTAGCTTAGCTTAGCACAAACCGCATACAGTTGTTAAGAGGGAGACAGTATTGATTTCACACTTCAGTTTGTGTACAAATTAAACACATTAGATTGAACAAGTGAATTATGGGTTTTAGAGGTCATGGGAGGCGAATGTTGTTACCTTTAGACAGAGTTAGGTCAGCCATTTCTCCCTCATTTCCAGTCTTTGTGCTAAGCTATGCTAACTAGCATATTCATATTCATATGAACTGTGCAGACATAAAAGTGGTGTCAATTTTCTCTTATACTCCCTGCAAGAAGCTGTATTTTTGTACCGACTAACTCTTTCTGAAGTCACTCCAATTAAATTGGAGGGATTTCAGTGAAAACTGAAATTCTGTTTAGCTAAAACAAAGTCAAAACTCTGCTGAAACTACTTGCTATGTTTTGCTTGCAAAGTACATATGAGGTATTCCAGTGGGTCTCCTGTGAAAAACGATGATATGATTTTACATTCTGTTAATGGCATTTTTTTAATCTTAAGTCTTATGCTGGGGGGTGCTTTAGTATTTGGGGTAACATGCTGCAGATGTATAACTGGCCATTATTTAGTTACAGTTGAGTGCACAGCTGGTTTATATTGCATTGTAGAGCAAATCAGTAAACATTTAGTTGGTTACTTCTTTACTTGCTGTCTAGTTAATGTACCATGGGAGGGGGCTAGATTTACCTGAACAATTGCTCATATAAAATGTGTATTGGCCACATATCTATCCATCTCTGTGTCTACCTTTCTGTTTATTTGTCTATTTTATTTACTCAAACACAAGCACACACAGATGCACACACAAAATCGGTGCTATCCTTAATGGGGATTTGGGTTTTGTCCCCAAGTGCCCTCCATTACACCAGTCAACTGGTCTTAGGTCTAAAAGGTTTCCCTGAGAGTGGCCAAAGTCAAACCCACTCACTCTCACACACACAGGACTTACAGCTTCCAAACTTGAGGGGGCACGCATGTCCATCCATGGGGAAGTCCACAAGCTTCATGGGACATTCGGCACTGATGGTCAACCTGTAGACAGTAAAGAGAAGAGCTGCTCAATAAAGGGCCCGAATAAACTCCCACAAACATATATGTGCACAGGCATCAAGAATATGATTGATAAACTAGGACCGCAACAATAAATTAATAATAAAGTCAAATAAAGTAATTACTGTAAGACACTATCTTTTTAGCTAGCTAGCCTGTGATGGCTGTTAGCATTTTAACGAAGTGCTAAATATCATAGTGCACTAATGTAAACTAACAGCAGTGAGATCACTGAAATTTGTTTCGGAGATTCTATTGATGTGAATATCAGTGATGGAGAGTTTATACTTTCATACTTATACCAAATCCTGCTTGCTAAAAAGGCAAAGGAGCAGTTATTGTAGAGTTTAAGATTTCAAAGTTTGGCAGCCTCGGCACTGCCTCCTCACAGCTCTGCAGTGTTTGCACTGTGAGCCACTGGGTTTGATTTCACAGCAAATATGCTTGATTGCTTTAAATCAAACAAAGTCTGTCTTCTCTTTTCTCCAATTTTTTAATGAGCAAAAACACAAAAATATTGAACAAGATTCATGTGCAGAATCAACTCTCTCATCTCAAATAAGCATGTGATAAATCAGTAGGAAGTAAACACATAGTTATTGTACAAAAACATTTGATAAAGGGTTGGCTAAAGTTTTGGCTTGGAATATAATTCTTAAGGTGTCTGATGTAGTTATGGAGCAGACTACAGTACCTCATGGTGTACAGAATGGTGCCATTCTTCATGATGCGAAAAAGTTTGTTGGGGGCCGTCATGTTGTGAGCGACTGACTTCTTTCCATTCCTGAAGAAGGTGTCTGGTGTCCACACTTTAGTCACCATCAGGTTGTTCAGCCTCAAAATCTCTATCGGTCCCTCATACATCAACCTCCGGTCCACCCACGTCTGGCGAAAGAACACATCCATAGTGTATTCCTGAGATGTAGAGATAGGACAAACAGAAAGGAAGAAGGACAGAAAAACATATAAGGTTTGTAGGTTGGAGGGTATTGCATCATTATTATTTACATTCATCTGGAAGAAGGTTTGTTTTCTGCACAAATATATAGTATCAGGGATTCACTTAGAGTAGGAAATCTGCAAATCTGCATCTTGTTGTCTATTTTTTATCTGAAACAAAGTTGTATAAACTTAAGTTGCATGAAAGTATTAACAACATGGAGAAAGCATAAAGTCACATGTTTTTTCTCTCCATTTACAGTGTGGGTACCAACCATTTCAACATCTGAGACAGGCCCAAAACTTGTCACATAAATGTCAGTCTTGACCTCAGTCACAGGACCTGTTGAGTCAAAGAAAAAGATGACAAGTGTCACATTAAATGGCTGTTTCCTGTTTTAAATCCATCCATGATGCAGTGGAGCCTTAGAGAGCCACCAGTCTTATTCACACTTCTGTACCAACACTCTTTTTGGGCCAACAGCCCATCAAAACCAAAACACTTGCACTGGCTTATCCCATCCACAGCCTTCGCATAATGGAATTGAAAAAAAAAAAATGCTCAAAAGATGTAAAAACTTAATCCTATTTTTTTTTCCTCAGTGAATGAATGTGAAGGCAGACTGTAGAGGCTCTGTTTATAAGTGCGGGGATAAGCAAAGCTACAGTTTGCTCTGCACATTTCTGTTGACAGGCTGCAAAATCTATGAGATGTCTCCTTTAGAAAAAACTCTGGTTTCTCCACATGCCCTGGTGTTCAGACATGATGTACAGGGGGGAAAAAAACAAAAAAAAAAAAACAAATCCGTACTTTTAGCACTTGGACTGTGCATTAAGCGTTTGTCCCCGCAACGTACACACCGTTATATAACTGCATTTGCTTAAACGTGCGGGCTTAGAGTCGTCCCCCCCTCCCCACCCCCCTCCCCCCCCCAACCTCAGACTGCACAAGTTCAGAGGCAGGCTTACAGGATAAAGTCTGAAACACGATGTCACATCGCGTGAGTTGGGAAACACTTGACCATGGAGCAACATGTTTTAATACAATGCAAGAGAGAGAGAAAACACGACACTGCTGCTGTGACGGTCCCATTATGACGACATACTCCTCATCCTGACCTGATGGAAGCATCCGTCCGCTGTTTTTCATGAGGTCTTCTTTGTTCTGTTAGAAGAGTTTTGTGGGCCTACAGATCGTTAAGCCTTTTAATAGTCTCTAACAAAATTTTTATCTCAGGCAACACAATAAAAATGACTGCACTTAGGGTGTATTTGCAGTTCAGTAGTGAGTTAACCATCATGTTTCTGCGTTTTATGGTGCGTTTTAACAATTTAAGCCGTGAAAAAAGTCAGATTAAAAACAGAAATTCATTCCTCCTTTGTTATCAGGAGGATGTGGAGTATTTCAGAGGTGCCATGTCATTATTGTGGATAAAAGTTACAGAGCTTTAAGAATGTAATTGGTGTTAAATGCTGAGTTTTAACCTCAAAAAAAGTAAAATAAAATAAAATAAAAAAAATTTCTTCTTTGAATCGGAAGATGCCAAATGTCTCGGGGTTATTGTGTGATTACCCTTGGTAGTTTTTTTTTTAATAGAAAATGCAAGCAAGTGCACAAAGAATCTCCTTAAATTCCTACATACCCCCAAATCCAGGTCGCAGCCTGTTGTCATAGCCGTCCAGAAGTCGGTCTAAAATGCGAGTAAAATTCTCCGGATAGATCCTTTCATCCTTCTTTGTCTGTCCAGAGATTTTTATTACACTAGAAAAAAGGAGGAAAAAAAACAATCAGGACACCATAACTTCAGTGCTTAAAAAACAGAAAGAAGCCCTCTTTAGTGTGGTTTTGTGTGAGGCGGGCAGGAGGTTTCAGCACCGCGGACAGAGACACTGTGGGACTCACCAAGTCGCCAAACAGCAAAAGTAGAAGAAGGTCCGAATAAAAGCGGGGCGCATCGCTGTCACCGTCTCCTTCTTGGCAGAAACCATCTTTGCATGCCATACTTCAAGCCTCTTCACATGTCACCACGCCAGATGTCTGTGTCCCGGGGAAAAAGGAAGGGGAGAGACGCGGCGACACAGAGGGCAGCGCGGCGCAGAGAGGGAGCAAGTTGAGCCTCTCTCCCGCTCCTGCAGTCTCTCCGCCAGACGCGCGCGCGCACACACAAACACACACATCCACATACACAAATACACACTCATGCACACACACTCTCTCTCTCACACACACACTTTCACCCTCAGCCCCGGTCACCTCTAGTCCAGATCCGAGCTGCTGCTGCTGCTGCTTCTGCTTTTGCTTCTGCTGCCGCCGCCGCTGCCGCTGCTGCTGCTGGTGGTGGTGTTGGTGGTGTTGGTGTTGGCATCCAGAGAAAGAAACAATCCTCCCTCCTTCCTTCTCCTTCACTCTGTCTCTCTCTCTCTCTGTTTGCTTCTCCGTCTCACCCTCTTTCCCTCCCTCCCTCTCCCGCTCTTTCCCTCTCTCTTCTCCTGTCTCCCTTTGCTTTCTCCTTCTCCCCTCGCGCACACACCTGCTCCGGTCAGGACACGGGTTTAGAGACGTGCACTGCTTCAAAATGACTTCAACAGAGTCACATCTCTGACTTCACCCTCTGTCAAAACTGGAGAAAAGAAGAAGGAAGCGGAGTGTGTAGGCCTTTTCGTCTCCTCAGCGCCCATTTGAGCATGTGGTGTTTCCTGACAGTGTGACCTCACCCTGCCTTTCATAACCAAACATAAAACACACCTTGTTTCATTCAGCTTTTTTTTTGCTTGAGAGGCTTATTTCCTGCTCCTGCTTGCCCTTTGACCCCAGCATCCATCAGTGTCCATCACTCCCGCTGCTTTGTGACAACGCTATACGCAGCCTAGCCTACATGTTGAACTAGTTTCAGGAATGCATTGGTGAGCGCCTGTATCAGGATTCAAATGGGTCAGTCTTGTCGCAATACGCAATCACACAGACTCACACACACACACACACACACACACACACACACACATACACACACAAAGGCACACAGGTACTGTAGAGGAACTGGGACAAGCCACATGCTGCTTCACAGATTTCTCTGCACCTGGGACAAGCGCAAGACCTTCACTTTGAATGTGTGTGTGTGAAAAGTGTGTGTGTGTGTGTGTAAAGTGTGTGTGCTTGCAAAAGTGTGTGTGTGTGTGTGTGTGGCTCTGAAGGTGAAGTGCGGGTAAATCTCGCAGGATAAACAAGATGTCTGGGTTCCACCACATTGGCTTTCCTGATTAGTTTTGAAGTGCTTACTGTACACACACGCAAACACACGCGCGCGCACACACACACGCACACACACTAGGCTGAAACAGAAGCCCCTTAGTGGGAGGGGAAGCTTTTGAATCATTACGCTGATATGCTACATGCTAGCTCAAGTCATGTAGTGTAGTCTTATAACGCAACTCCGAATCCCCTGCACAGCCGCCCACCCCGGCCCTCCCACAATACACCAGAGCAAGGCGGCTCTGTGGGGGATGAGTAATGTGCGTGCTCTTTGTGGGGGCAGGCTCGCATCCAAGTGATGTTTTTCTTGTTTCTTGGCCTTTTTCAGACATTTGATTACAATTTGCTCTTTTAATGGAAACACTTTTGGCATACTGTACAACAAGGTTGTAATAATATTAATTCAACAGCAGTCAAATGCCTCAAAATGTCAGAAGTACAGTTTTGCAAAAAGTCACGTTGGCCTCATTATGCTGCGCTGACCTTTCCCTGTAAGTCTGCGTTTAAATTACAGTACATGATGTATTATTGTGTTAACATGTGTGGCCTAAAGACACCCGGTGCACACAGAGCACTGAGGAACTGTAAAAGGTTTCTAATTCAATTTCTTTTATTGTACTCTACAGCTTCAGTGTATGTGTGTGTGTGTGTGTGTGTGTGTGTATTTGTCTCCGATACAGTTTGTCCTGAGATGCTTTGAAACAGGTTCTTCTGCTTTGTAAGCTATATGCCCTGCAGCAGAAATAACTGCTATGATAACCTAGTTTTTTATCAGTGTGAGTGCATCATTGTGTGTGTGTGTGTGTGTGTGTGTGTGTGTGTGTGTGTGTGTGTGTGTGTGTGTGCATGTGAAGGAGGCAAGTAGAAGAGGTGAGGCACGGCTCTGTGACGGCTGGTGTGTGTGATGTAAGGGGTTGAGGGGCATGGCAGTCGTGGGTCATTACATTACCTCCCGTAGGATCCACGTGGGGCCCGATGACAGCCCTCAGAGAGTCCCAGCCTGACGACACACACACACACACACACACACACACACACCTACAGCTGCTGCAGCAGAGCTTGTTAGCTGGAGCTCAGCACACATGAAAGACGGTTGTTGTTGCTTTGTAGCGGTTACAGCGAGTTTTAATTAACTTTACAGACACTGATTTTTAGACTTGAGGTCCAATAAGCCTTGTTATCGTTCTTTTGTCTCCAGTAGACAGTAAATAAACATTTTTTAACTATCTGTATTGATACTCATACTTTATTTTGATTTCTTTAAGATATTTAAATCTGAGGCCTCACTGTTCACTTCATAAAACTGTATGTTTCCTATAACTGTGCCAATGTTTTTCTCCTAAAACTCATGTAATGATATAAAATTTGATTCATCTCTTTGATCCAAACTTTTCATGTGTACAATTAAGTGCAAATGTCTTCAAGGGTTGCACTGTTATCTCCAGATTGAGTGATATTTTCTCCCCTCTCTCTCTCTCTATGTTTGCTTTTTATCCCACTCTTGATCATTGCCGTCTGAAACACTTTAGCTTCCTGATTTGGTTCATTTGATAACTATTTTAAAAAAATCTCCAATAACCTTGTCCAAACACCTCAAGAGCTTTTTTTTGTGGAGCAATCATCAGAGAAAGAGTAACTGTAAAACAGTAAATTCAATTTTCAAGTCAAAAACCCCCTGAAATGCCTTTTTATTATCGTTATCTATCATCTTAGAGTTGTTATTGTCAACCAACTAGCATTTCACCGACAGACCCATCATTTGAACACGATAAGAGACAGTTTATTGGGAAGAACAAAAGGAGGGTCATCTCTGATGGGATGATTGGCGGTCGGGGGAATGAAGAGCAGAATGTAGAGAGGCAGTTCAATGCATGAGGATGAACGTGGGCAGAAGGATGTAATGTGGCTGCAGTATCTATGAATGGGGACGGGGGGGTAGAGACTTAGGGTGTGGGCATGTCTCAATTAGTTTCGAGCATCATCATCCCCTGTAGTTCCTATCTCAGAGAAAGAAATACTTATATAAAGTATACAAAGTTGTTTGATTGGAGGAAACTGGAGCATCTGGCACTGGGAGAACGTGTGAGCTTCATGCAGAAGGACCTGCAAAGGCCGGGGCTCAAATCCACACCTTGTAGTCACACTATTGCGCAAACTGCTGGTCCATGTTCTGCCATACTGAAAGTGAGAAGAGGAGAAGAGCAGGGAGAGAAGGAGAGAGAAGGAGAGAGTAAGACCCACCTCCATAAAAGCATGAGTGGGTGATTGAATTAGTGAGGCACAGGTGGTTGAATCAGCAAGGCTAAGGTGATTGGTACTGTGAGTGAGAGTGAAGCGCGGTCTTGTTCTTGAACTTGAGCTCTAATATCTGCATTAGGCTCCTATGTGCTGGAGAAGGGCTGTGCATGCTTTCTCGGCATGGACGTGTGAGAAAGAGTGAGAAAGCACAGAGTCTTTTTCTGCCCATATAAGCACTAATGGGGCGCAATCTTATAACGCTGCATCTAGTTCTCCAAAATGCATCCGTGGTCTACACAGCATGAGCAGAACGGTCGAGAGCAGCAGCAGCAGCTTCAGTCCTCCATCTGTCAGATGCAGAATCTGGCACAGCATTTTGGGTAGGTCACCCCAGTTTTGGCAGTGCTCAGAGCGAAACACAATCTGTAGAAGCATCTATGTTTCTTCAGACGCACATGGTCTGAAAAATCACTGCTGAAACTGCTCCTGCGTGGACACACCTTCAGTCCAATATTCAGTCCACTTTTAGCTCTGTTTCAGACTTCATATTTCCCTCCAACTAAGAGAAATATCTGATTCTTTAACAACTAAATACTCCTGTATGTTAAATGTGTACAAGCTGGTTGCCAACAGTGTTGTTTGATGCTGGGAAGGTTGCATACGGTTGGTTTATCAACACTTTTTCCAGGAAATAAGTTAGTGCTGCTGTAGGAAAAGGGAACAATGAGAGTGTCAACAGTAAACCAACAAGCTCAACATCAAACAAGTGTTAGAATAGTAGCAAGAAACACCAGTGGGACCCAGAAGCAGATACTTGAAGGTACGTTCATGCAGTGTAGATAGTTTAATAACAATAAGAGGCTCACAGGTAGATGAATCGGTGAGTTGATGATGCTGGCAGGCCCATAAACAGGAACAGGTTGCTGACAAAGAAGCCAGAACAGGGAAACACCAAGAACAAAACAGGACAAACTGAGAAATATGATAGAGGATGACAGAGACTGAGCCCAGGTGTGTGAGTGGGCATGGCAGCACTGACTGACTGATTGTCAATGTGAAACACATGAGCATGTGTAGCTGAAAACAGGATGTCACAACATAAGAGTGAGGAGAATAACCTACAAAAATAAAAGAGACGAAATTAGAATTAAAATGAAAACTATAACAAAACAAGAGCTGAGAGGAACTTCAGAGTCTGTGATAATTCTCTGTGGATTTGTCATTGTGGGTGTTTTATAACTTGATGCTCTCATTTATCTATGTTTAGATAAATGTACTGATCAGTGCAGTTTTACACTGTGTTAAGTAAAGCTTAGCTTAGGTTAGGTTCTGGCAAGTTAAAAGCTTCAATATTTTAGCGAATTGAAAGTGGGTCTTAAGCCAAACTTTAAGGTAAAAGCTGTCTAAATTCCTACTTGCTCAGCATCACAATGAAAGCCTTGGCCACTGCATCTTTTGTCTTCATGTGGGATCATCTGTTTGTCTACTGTTTGTGCTTTACGCAACATGTGCCTGCAAAAGACAAGAGGTTTTTCCTTTCTTTCTTATTCATCCTGAATCACACAAACAAATTAATCACGGCCAGAAAACTCTCATTTATAAAGTTGTTTGGGGCATTTATTTCCCTGCAACAAGCCACAATGTGTCTGAGCTGTGCTATTGAGCAAAAAGAGCCATAAAGGCCAGGTAGGAAGAAAGCAGCTCTTTAGAGCTGGGGGTTGCGATTGATGAGGCTCATTGTAGCAGTGCAGGAAGCTAATGAGTCAGAACCACGAGTCAAGCTGTCTGGAAATCACACTGCCAAAAAAAAAAAAAAAAAAAGCAAATGTGACATCTTCAACACTAAACAAATGCAGAAAAAGAAACAGACAGACTGAAAATGGGACTCCAGAGAGCAGAGCTTATGCCACCGCTTCACTTCAACAGTAATTTCTCATTTCCTTAACATGCATTTCAGCTTAACTGTGCACAAATTATGAACTGATAGTGAAGCGTCAGCAGTTACACATAAATAATTGGAATATAGAGCTTTTAAAATAGAACAGTGGCACCAGGAAAGAACACCGGATGGCAAAAAAATGCAGACAAAAGCACATAAAGAGTAAAAAGTTGCTCTTTCTCAATTAATTTCAACAATTAAGACAGAAAGAAATCGTGTCCTCTTCAGTCCTCCTCTTTGGATGATGAACAGTTTTTATGACCCGAGGCAAAAGACTAATGTGCTAATGGACAAGTGGACTAATGGACCCTTTTAAGCACCACATGAGACCATCTTTTGTGTTTCTGAGACATGTTTACCTGTAGGATCCCAGTGTTAAAGCCAACAATATGGACATCAGTGCTTTGTTTATCTCCCTTGATTGGTTGATGCTGCTAGATTAAAGCAGCAGTAATTGATTTTTGGCCACTGGGGGCAGCAAAACATGACTGGTTACTAGCTTTAATGCTGCGGTTTGGGAATGAAATGCCATTTTTTCACAATAGCAACAAAAAATATACTTTCACATCCAATAAAATAGTTGCTATCTTTAGAGCAGTTTTGCCTCTGAAAAATATTTGTCAGACTAAAACTTCAAATTCCTATTTGATCCCTTTTCCCCATTCTTTTAGGGTGCATTTATTCACCAAGGCTGCACCCTCATGTTTTACTAAGCTGTTGGAAAACCCAGATAGATTTAATAGATACTTGGGCAAACATGAGAATGAAGAGGAGATGTTGTTTTGTGGCTGACCATGATCTCTAACCTTCCTGTAGAAGCGGAGGTGGAGCCAAAAGAAGAATCTCCCCTCAGGGTTATAACAGCATAAATAAAAACACCTTCACTTACATACAAGTCCGTAAAAATAGCATCAAATTCCACTCATCTAACATTCAGAAGAAAAAAATATTGACATGTATCTTTTCCTTTATGGTTTTCGTTACTCAGCCCACATCATTGTTGGTCAGTTCATACTGTTTGTGGAAAGAATAAGAAGGTGTGACATTACAATAGATGAAAGTCTTTAAATAGAGACTATAACCAGAGTGACTGACAAATGAACACTTTTCCTCTGGAGCTCTGCGATTGCCAAAAGCACTGAAACTGTGATCTTAATGCACCGAAGAGTCCTCCAAGAACAAGATATTTTTAGAAAAGTATTTTGAAAACAATGCTCTAATATCTTCAGCCTTATGGAGCTCTTTTTCTTCTGTGCTATCGCTGCCCACAATCATGGAAATTGAAGTCGTTTCTACCAAAGGCAAAGGAGGCATCATCCTGAGCCATTATCCACTTGTGAATCTGATTTGGAGTCATTTATGCTCTGCAGTGCCCTAGTGGCCTCTCATCTACTTTGGTGAGCCTGCCCACCATCCCATGCAAGCACTTGACAACTCTTGAGTGCCCTGTAATGTACAGATGGTAAATTTCCCTCTTTCTAGACAATCCTGTCACTCTCACATGAAGTTTGGGTCTGTGAAGCTGGAAACCAACAAAAGAGGTGGGCACTGAGCTCTTCAAAGTGGAATTGGATCTTTGGTTTATTTATTTCCTTCCAGTCTTCAGTCAAATCAGGAAGTGTTTGTAATAAGAGATAATAAGAGACTAGATTACCTTAATGTCCCACAACACTTTTATGTCTGACATCCCTGCTTCTAATTATAGCTTCTTGTCCTAATTTAAAGGGATAGTTTGATTTTGGGGGGACTGAGCTATATTTTCCATCTGAAACTGATCTCATGAATGCCTTTTTCTGTCTCTAAAGGTACAGTATGCTATGCAGGAAGATCCGCCTTTCTCTGTGTTTATACATCAGCTGGCTTTGTTATTTATAAAGTGAGAGAAGAAGATTGAATTCACTATCGTATAGGTTCAATACAAAGATTGGATCAGATCAAAGTTAGTTTATCTTAGCATAAAGACTGGAAGCAGAGAAAAACAGCAAGCCATGTACTCTCCAAAGTTCAAACATATGCCAACCAACATCACTACCTGCATTTTCAGGCAGGAAAGACATATTTCGATGCAAAACTTGCCCAGAGTAGCACAGCCTGATGCATCCCCTGAAGTTCAAAATGTTTTAATTTGAGCAAACAGTCAGTGCTTTTGTGGCTTTATGAGTCCTTTTCATAAACATTCAATAATGAGAAGGAAAAGAAATGAGGCTTACAGGAAACAACAGGAACAATTCCAGTCAAAGGCTGAGCTGCCAAACAAACACACACACACGACTCTACACACTGTCAATTCTAGCTAGTTTATAGTTCATGTCTGTAAGGTAAATACAGCAAGAGAACTTTCTGTCTCTCTGCAAGCTCTCTGTCTCACTTTAAGTTTTAGAGGGAGTTATGTTGACAATTTATCCATCTTTCGAGTACGTCTGATTAGTGCATCTGTCTGTGTGTCTGCCAGATATGATCATCTAGAGCTGGTTTTGGCTTTGGCCCTTGTAAAGGCACAGAAGCACAAAACCTGGCAACCTCACTCACTACACCCAGCTATTGTTCAGCAAAAGCTGCTAAACTTAACTCCCTGCAAAATCACAAATTGCCTATTTGTGTGCAAATTGAACCAACAAGATACGAATTGTTACTTAATTAGTGAGCTTTAGAGATGCTGGAAGGCTTATTTTTTAGAATAGCTTCTTTCCCCTGTTTCCAGTCTTAATAAGCTAAGTTAAGCTAGGTCAATTGCCTTCTGGCTACAGTTCTCTATTTGACATGCAGGCATGTGAATGTTATTATCTTCTTATCTCTCTCTCTCAGAAACAAAGCAAGTGAGCATGTTTTCTCAAAATGTAGAAGTATGCCCTGTAATAAAACTGATAAATATTTATCATATTAAGAACTGGATATTAAAACAGCAAATATAACCTCAACTACAGCAGCTGTCAGCTTGCACATGAATAGAGTTGCAATCAGCCTCCTCTCTGAGCATGTGGAAGTGTCTCAGCCATCTCTCTTTCCCTACCTTCAGCCTACTCTGTGGGTTACCTTTCAATGATCCAGTATTGTATTATGACCAAAAGACTCCCATTAAGAAAGATTACAAGTTAGATTATTGATAACAGGTCATAAACCAGTGTGACATGTTCTTCAAATCTTATTGTAACCCTTAATATCAAATTCTTGAAGCACCATGCTTTTGCAGGAAGTAGAGTAAAAGTGCTTTCAAAAAGGGGTAAATGTTTTTTAAATGTTTCTTAAAATAACTTAATTGATTGGTTGAATCTTAGCCACGAAAACAACAAGACACATGAGCATACAGTACCCAGCATGCAGAGGAGCACAGCTGTTGTAGGCGGTGGGCTTCTTCTTTCTCTCAAACACAAGCAGAAATGAGGCATTCACATGTTTTATAGATCATTTCTAGTGATCGTTTTGAGTCCGTCTGTAGGGGACGTGGCTGGTGGGAGATTGACAAAGAGGCGTGCATGTTGGTGGGAGAATATTTGCCCTGCAGCAAATTTATCTGTGCGTGTGTGTGTTTCTGTGCATTTGCAAGTGTGATTTCCCATGAATAAATTACTGCACTGGAAGCACATTGGCATTAACTTTTTAAAGCAAAATTATAAAAGTAAAGAAACTGCAAAAATCTAAAAACCATCCTAAATATTTAATCCAAAATATTCTCAATATTTACCAATGAAGGTAGTGCTAAAATAAGTCAGAGTTAACTGATTATATACACAAAAAACACCCAATTTTAATTTTTTTTGTGTTTATATATAAGGGTAATAAAGTAGAAAAGTTTATCCATCAATCCTCTTCTACTCTTTTGATGATGCTGCTGAAAAATCAAACACCTTATTATTGTTTAAAATACTATTAATAACATTTTATTGATCATGCAGCCAAAATAAACAAATCACATGCCCTGGATGAGACTCATAGCAGTGGCTGGTGGAGGACATGTTGGAAAGAGGGTCCCAGTTTCTTCTGCTCCACTTCCCTCGGTCTTCTCCACAGCAGCCCGGGCCCCCCACCAGCAGCAGCAGATGTAGCCACCACACTCTACTGAGCTGTTTTGCTGAGCCATTGCAGATGCGACGGAGAGGGGGTGACAGCGGATAACCTTGCTATCATGGAAACACAACATGCATCCACACAAGGACGGACCTGGCATGTGACAGCTGTGTCTTCACTTTAATCTCTAAAGACGACATGAACCGAGTCTGGATGCCAAATCTCTGGTGTGTTTTGTTAGCTTGAAAGTTACATTCATGAGGCATCAGAAAGTAAATACATAAACAAATATAGCAAATGAATGATACCAAAGGAAGTTCCGTTATGTACAAATGCTATTAATAACACAATTGAACCCTGCATATAAGAAAATCACTTGATAATTGCATAACTTGCTGTGTCCTCGCAGAAAGTCACTTTTAAAAGGACGTTTGTACCTGAGCAGATCGTGATGATTAGAAACACAAAGCAGTCTGTTCCAGTGTCCTCGAGGCATTTCAGCAGCAGCAGCAGCAGCCTGGAGCAGACAGATTATCCAGCTGTTAGAGATTCATCAGGGAAGAAAAAAATCCAGAAGACCCAGAAGATCAGACTAATGAATTCAGTTACTGTGAAGGGATCCTTCCAATAATGTTCAAGTTTGAACTTTAAGTCAGCAACTTTTTATGGTGTTTACTTATCAAAGGGGATGAGAACAACTTTACATTGTTATTGTTATAGTAAAAGTTTATGTGACAGATGTCAAGATTTAAGGTCTTATAATTCAAAAGAAAATATTAAGAATGTAAAGTTTTAGGCAGTCTGTTACAGAGACAAATATGAGTAAACCATATGCATGTAATGTGTTTATGCATGCTTAGGCTTGCCCTTTTTACAGTGTGCTCTCTGCTTCAAAAGAACAGTAATAAATCATTGCTAATGATTTTTTGCAATACCACAAGTAATTAAAAACTTGTATATAACCTCCTTTTGTTCAGGCCAGAGATTCCCAAACCAGAACAGAAATTTGGTGTCCCCCTGTGACCCCAAACAAACAAATATACATCATGACCACTAAATGTATGCATAAAGTACTGATAACAAACACAAGAAACTATTAATTTTAAATGTATGACACTAAATTTTATCATTATAAATGTGCATCACGCCAATATAAGAATTCTCAGGTTATTATGTGTCTCTGTTTCTCAGTATCCTTTACAATACGGCATTATGGGTATGATTTTGTAAGGCTCGTGTGTAGAAGCTGTACATAGCATCTGAGCTTAACAGACCAGTGAAGCACAAAATAATGATAATAATAATAATAATAATAATAATAATAATAATAATAATATAGTAATGATAGTGTTTCATATTTCTGATTTCACTACCTTTTAAGCTGCACCAATCACATTTTTATATTAACCGTAGATCAAATGACTTTATGTGAAAGGAGTCACTCTGGCTGACAGAGAATCATCACATACCACCACAAATTCACACACAGACAGAGAAAACTTGTGATATTGCATTTATCACATTGATTCGGGAGTCATTGCAATAGTGGGATACATTCAAGTCTCGTAGTGTAAATGGGATTTTGATCCATTGAAGCTCTCAGTTTCCTGCCCTGATTGCTGGGAAGATCTTGCTTCATTTCGTCTCTTTTATTGAGGCAGGCACTGTAAAAATAGGCACACTGGAAATAGACCCTCACTCTCAGAGGAGCCTCTCAGGAGAGGACCTGGACCAATAGCCAGATTTCCAACACAGAGATATAGGCCAGAACACTACAGACATCTGGACTGTAATGATGTTTTGTGGAATCCCTTCACGTTTTTAGAGGAAGTTCTTGTCAACAATAGTTTTAAATCCTTGGAATCTGAACATCTGCCAGATTTCTCTCAAATAGAGTTTAATATAGAGAAGTCTGATGCACAAAAATGGTTTCAAAATATTTTTTCCTCCTGCAGCCAAAACACTGATTCATTTCCTATCCATTTACTCTTTTGTGCCTCATTTACTGTGTGCTATGACGTCCATGGTGCTAATCATCCACAGTGTGCTCAGGTTTGTTTATTTGTTCTCCTCCGTCTCTGTTCTGATGCAGTTATGTTGCTCATGAACAGACATGTTTCCCCCACAGACCATGTTCCTCTCAAGGTGCTAATGAAGACTGATCTCACAATATCTTTTCATTTCTATCTGAAGACTGTGCAACTCCTGGGAATAACTTGTGAAAAATGAAACTTGACACGTTTTTATTTGATTGTTCTATTATCAGCGATCTGCTTTATTGTTTTCTGTCTTCTTTATCTGTTGTCTACGATATAGTGTTGGATTAAAGTTATTAGAACAATTAAATCATTTATTTATTGTCAAATAGATCCTCACTTCTTCCTTGTTTACAACTCAAACATGGAACATATTCCTGAATTTAACTTTTGTAATGTTATATTTTTATGATTGCAGTCATTAAATCCAGTCTTAAATGTTATGGGGCACACAGAATTCTCTAAAATTATTCAATTTTAGGGAAATAATAACTTTTTTAATCGCTTGTGTTCAGTAATGCAGGTTGTAAACACTGACATATTGTTATTTTGTAAAGTTTGCAAAAGGGCAAATGTGTCCCCAAATATTGCTAACTTAGCATTCTTAAAACTGGGCCAAATGCATGATTTGTGAGGTCACAGTGATCTTTGACCTTTGATCACCGAATTCAGTTCATCCCTGTGTTTAGGTGGATGTTTTTGGGTTCTCTTCAGACATCCCCAAAATCCATCCACAAACCCCAGAAACATTTTGCCTGTAACTCCTAATATAGCGAAATCAAAGCGCTCCTAAATTTTATCCACATGGTTACAGATTTTAACAACAAAACATTGCATGTACTGCCAGGTTGGCCATCATGTTTGATTCATCATGTAAGACTCAGAATGTTTGGATATTTTGATGAAAAAAAAAAAAAAAAAAGAAGACGCCTTGGCAGATGGGTTTGGAATATTATCTTATTTATATAATTGTTATCTCACAATAAGCGTCTCTTGATATCCAATACTTGAGTCCATGAGTCCAAAAACATGCTGAATCAGTGACAGTGTGTGAAACATCTGCTATGAGTTGTTATGTCATATTTGCACCGTTGTCTCTGCCACCGTTGGATCATGCACAGAGACTGATCATCATGTCAGATGCAATTAAAATCGTCCAGTAACCTCCCACCCACCCAAACACACACACATGCACACACACACACCCACACCCACACACAGGATGAATCTTTCACAGCGCTGATTCTGCTTCTAAAACCAGTAGGTGCCCCTTGGACATGGCCTTTGACTCACCTAAATGTTGCTTTCATGTTGGGTTTGACAAATAAAATTGCTTTTGACAAACCAAATAAAGGGGTAGTTTTCAGCAGTGGATGGTGTAGCTGTGGTGTCATACTGGCAGATAGAAAGAGAGACAGAGGTAGAGAGAAGAAACACGGGAAAGTCTCAGAGGAGTAAAACGGCTGCCGAAAGGAATCTAACCCAAATCTCCTTCATTTTCCGTCCCTTGAGTGGCACAGCACTTCAAGGGAAACTGATTTGCATACAATTGTCTTCTGATTAAACCTGAATCTATTTTACACCTCAGTGATGACATAGTCTTTGTCATAGCTCCTGTATTACACTGAGCACTTTCAGCATCGGTCCATATATCCGGGGAGCACATCACCTGAACCAAAGATGTTTGTGAATCATACAAAGAAGCACAAGTTCTCTGACATGAAGTTTTGGGTTGCTTTAGCCAAAATGATAGATAAGATGGTTTATTAATTGTGGGACTGGTTATATGAGCCCCTCTGATGTCAATGTGTCCTTGTGTGAGATAATGATCCCTAAATCACTTCCAAAACAAAAGTCCCCGGTCCTGCTTTTGACAGTCCTCTAGTGACAACAATTAACTCTGGACACATGAACAATGGAGACAATGGGTGGTTAAATATGCGGGCAGCTATTCACAAAACCACTTTATCAAAGTCAATCACGTTATCTTTAATCCCACTGGAAGAAAAACAAATACCAAAGTGTTGATGAAGGCATTAAGGACTAAAATTATCCTCTCATGGTAAATGATTCCAGATTTGGGACGATTACTGGGTGTAAATGAAGTAAATTTGTGGGCCAAGGTGAAAGAGCTCATTATCCTTTGTCATTAGTGGATAAGTCCAGGAGGTGGATCCCATAATTCTCAGCAGTCTCAATGGCAATTAACTTTCCTGGGGTACAATCCATGTTCTCATATAAATGTTGGAAGTTGAAAGTAGTTTCTACCACAGTAAACTCAAGATGATAATAGAGAGAAACTGATCATGTGACAGAGACGACATCCAAGTGTGTACGGTGAAAAAGCACAGGTCACAAAGTGAAACGCCTTTACATGTCCCTCAAGACAAGAAGTTTGTTTCTTTTTTACTTGACCGGTTTCATCTTTTCCCTTCAAGACGTCCTTTTGCTGTCCAATTCTCACCAGAGTATCAAAACACAGACAGCAATTTTTCCAGACAAGACCAGGCATCTGTCTGCTAACGAGGTTTTAATTATATGAGGATTAATTCTGCTGGGATCAAAGCCGACAGGCATGGACACATCCCCCAAATATTCAGTTTTGGGCCTTCAGACCCACAGACACATCGTTCACACATACCTAAATCTGCAAATGGAAATGTAAAACAAGAATGTGTTAATTCATGAGGGCTTAAAGGACTAATCAGTTTGGCATTATCTTCAATGACCATATTTGGATGAGGGGTGGAGCTTGGTTTGCATTTCTACTAATGACAGTTTGACACCCAGCAGACAAATAAAGGCCACTGTCTATCAAAGTGATCGGGCCTCTAACTATGTATAACTTGAAGCTTTAATATTATTGGCATGAGTCAGTTATTAAAGTTGTTAGTAAAGTTAAAAGTCAGTTGTTAAAAGGACAAAAAGCATGTTTTTTTAAAAAATATATTCTGCTGTAAATTTGTCCATTTGCATGTGGGGCTCTATGGAGACTGACTTGTTTTTGAAATCAACCTCAAGCGGGAATTTAATAAAATTTGTTTATTCAGCACTTCCACACTGGCTTCATTTTAAAACAGCAGAGGTTTTTCACATGGAATCAACAGCAAATTCAAATCGAATTAATTCATTCAAATGGGCTGAAATAATGTTTCTGTTTTTGCATTTATCTAAAGTTGGTAAACTGATTCATCAAGCAACTGGGAGGCAAAAGGTCTCCAGAATATTAGTCCTTCTGCTTTACCATACCTTATATTTCTGTGTTGCAACAAGTGTTGAGCAAGTTATTTGAGAGATTTAAAAACTAGGAACACTAAAAAATGGACATTTGTTTAAGTACTCATCAATAAAAGTAATTAATTACATGAGCTTTATAAATGAGCCCCACTTTAAGGAAGACTTTGAACAATAATCACCCTTTAGCTCCGTCTTCATCAAACCTCCCCAAAATATTTGACTCTTGTAAATATTTGACTGTTCAGCTAGCTGCTAACTTTGCCTGTGCAGGTGAATATGCAGGTATTACAATAAAGAGATGACATTAAATATATTAATTTTATTTGTTTTAACATAAATAATATTCAGAAAACGAGGATTGGGCAATGGAAGAGACACAACAGCCACTGCTGGTGAACACAGAGACAGTAGGTAGTTGGAGAAATTCCAGTTCATGGACAGAAACTTTTCATTATGCCAGTATTCATTTTAGATGATAGTATCACCTTCTGTAGAGCAACCGAGAATCAGGTAGAACTGATCATCTATTTCACCTATTTATAATAACTGTACATTTGTTCTGCAACATGTTTTGTTAAAATTTTTAACCTGTTTCTTTTTTTCAGTAAGATTCCTCTCTCCTCTTTATCTTCCTCAGCTGTCTCGTCTCCACATATCAACTGTGCAACAAGCAACAAGGTGGCTTGATTTAAAATGCTGAACATTGGCCAGATGAGAGAGGAACTCTAGATTTAGAGTTTAATCTTCTCACTCAGGCTTCGTGCAATGAGCATGTGTATAAAATATATATGGTTCATAAAAATGTAAATTTAAACTTTGCCCTTTAGAAGGACTATTTTTAGAACTACAAGAAAATTTAAATGTTAATACTCGGAGACCTTTCATAGAACCTCTTTGCATGAAAAGCAAGTATAAACCAGGCTGTTTCTGCTGATAGACAGACATTTGGAGGATTTGAATAATGTCTTAATTTCTGTGCTTTATGATGGGCTGAAGATTCACTCATTTCCTAGTAAATAATTATTCAGTGTAAACTGGCATTAGACAGGCTTCTGAGTGTCCTATATTTAGAAAATGTCTTTCCTAATTCCCAATTCACAGTGTAATAATTCATTCAATTAAATAGATTGTCTTTTTAGAACAGGAGAGAATCATTATAATACCAAATATAATCAATTCTGTGTATTCATTAAAGTTTGAGGCTTTGCCAATGACAGCCATTCAGTATTTTTTTTAAATATGTGTTGCTGGCATGATTATTATGTAATACTTGAGGAAAATACATGCAGGCTATAAGGCCAAAGGTGAAGAGAAAGATTGGATTTAAGAAACTCTTTTCTCACTGATAAAAATAACTTTCCAGCTGGCAAAAAGAAAAGCAGTGACATAAATGAAGAGGCCAAGCTGCTGTTGTTTGTTTTTAGGACTAAAGTTAATTAATTTCTAGTAGTGCAGTGGGAAAGCTTTGTACTCTAAGTGGATGCTACATGCTATTAGAGTTGCATTTTTAATAAAATCAAAAGAGAGCACTGAAACAGGTGTGCCTCTGCTGGCTGTGTGGAGAAATAGCAGATTGTCACAAGCCAAGCAGCTTGGCAGCAAATGTTTTTTTTTAAAATTCCACTCTGCTTGATAGATCACACATTAACAGGATGGTGACATTATGATGCTGGTTCATATTTACATCATCACATTATTCTGAGCTCATAACTGAGAGCTCTTCAGTTTGAGATTAGACTTGTTTAATGTAAAATAATACAACTGAGTTTCAAACTAATTAGTGTCCACTAAAGCTCCAGACATATTCTTCCTTCTTACCAGCTCAGTCACCAGAGAAAAATCCCTCAGCTGCTGCAAAAACTCAATCAATTGCATCAGAAAGATCTGGTTTGGGGTCAGTCAAGTCTTCACCAAACAAAAGTACTTGTGTTTGTAGCCTTTGCTCAAACATTCTCAGTAAGATGGAAAACATGTTTTTTACTTTTAGCTGTCAGATTTTCTTCATCCTGGTGTGACAAAAATCAGCAAATCAAGCTTTACTTAGAAACTGTCCTGAAAAAAACAAGTCAACATTGCAGGACAGAGGAGACTGACTACTGACGCCATAATCCTGAAAAGAGCTTTTCTGTCCAAAGACTCTCTGTTAGGTCATTTATGTTTGTAGAATTTACTTTTTAAAACATTTTTCTAGTTTTTTTGAAAGTTCTGGGAATTTTCTAATTTACATTTTAGCGGATCATATGTCATACCCCAGTGTGTCTGGAAAAAGGACTTTTGTCAAGAAAACACTAAATGAATGTTAAGAAATTACTGACAATCCATTGCTGACTATTTTAATCTTAACTGTCCCTGATGATCTTCTTTTTACCATTTTGGTTTTTTTTTTTTACCATAACCTGTGGCTGTCCTCAGCAAACAGAACTGGTCCCGGTGTCATCATGTGACCTAAATACAACAGTTTGGATCACATGATTACAATCAGTTGTGTTTTTCCACCACTAAACATACACTGAAAAGTTCTGCAATGAGAAACAGTGAGTGAGCCTTTTGAATATTTTACCACAGATAGGTGGCTGTGTTCCCAAGATCAAGAATGAGTCTCCTCACTCCAGGGACTAATTAGCAAAATATCAATTATAATTAACATATTTGCATTTGCAGGTCCCAGCAATCCATGACTGTCCTGAATTTATTAAGCTATGAACAAAATATTTAGAAACATCATACATACTTAAGAGTATTGAAATTTTAATAGGGATTCATTATTTAGGGTTGTTTTTCATATCAATATAACTTATTTATTGTATTTTAAACCTCGGCCCATCATTTGAAAATGATTAATTCTGCAACGTAATTGCCAGAATAAATGTTGGCACTGTACATTTCTGTTAACCACAGGCATGTTGAATCTTTACATTTCTTTACTTTTTGTTTTTTCAGATTTATTCTGATGTTGCAGCAGACATGTAAAACAGCCACTTTGTTAAATACTGCCTCAGTTTCGAGCCCTGCAGCTGTCAAATGGACCTGAGCTCAGTCTGCATCTCACAGCAGCCTGACAGTGTGGCAGCTCCAACTTTGTTCTCTACACGTTCGTTCCATGACAGAAGGTCAATGCAAATTTTTTTACCCTGCCACATAAATTCACTGCCAGACACATGAAAGAGAATTACCTTTGAAGAACCTGTCCGTCTAACATCTATAATTAACAAACTTAAAATGAATATGTTGCTCAAGAAATGCTTTTTTTTCTGACTTTTTCCTTTTTCTGGTAATTTATTGATTTGTATATTTCTTTTATTAGATGTTTGTGTTAACTGAAAGTGTTGGGGTTAATTATGTTGTAAAGAAAAGCTGTTGATCTCATTATGCATAGAGGGCTGAATGTTCACCTCTTACATAATACCAAATATCCACTGTCTTTGGGCTACAAAGGGAGGAGGCGGAGGCAATCTGCTCAAACAACCCTGGCAATGCTGCAAGAAAACAGCTGCCTTTTACAGCAGCTTCTTACTACAGCAACCAATGCTGTCTACGTTGTGTGACAGTGATACTGTGTGCAGCAACTGTCCAGGGAATTACACAGAAGGACTAGCTTCAGAGACTATTTTTTTTTATTAAAATCTGAGAATAGTCATGCTATGAATTTTGTGAAGATATGGCAAGAATTTATGAAAAGTTGGAAAACTAATCTCTGCCTGCTTCAGGTTTCCTTTCCACCCCTGGCAAGCATCGAGCTGTTTCTGCAAATCTGAATAAAACTCGATTTTTCTTTCCCTACACAGCCTGCCCTTTTCTGCTGCGAGAGCCAACACTCGCCCATGTGTTTGCATTGCTTTAACCTGACAATCTGACACTGGGATTTCCTACAAGCAAGTGTAGTGTGTGGGCTGCTTTGTTGAGCTGAGATGTGCAGGGTCATGTATGGATGCGTGGGAAGGAAAGTACAGTATTAGGTTCTAAGTATATTCACTGCTACACTCAATGAACTAAAAGAAGTGCTGGCAGCCAAGTCAACTTAACTTAGGAAGAAATGATCACTGATATAGAAGTACTGTTCACCACAAATACAAATATGTCTACTTGTATTTTAGGAAAACATCTCTTTTAGTCCCAAAAATCTGGATTTCTCGACTTGAGAGGTTAAACCAACACAGTTAAGAAATGCTGAGCGCTGGCTTATTAATTAAGTGAGTGGTCTGTCTCTGCCATCTAGTGGAGAATGACCATAACTGGCCCACAAAAAGATCCCCACCTTAACCTTTGCCAAAAGGTACTGTTTTTGTAGAACCTTCTTTTAATATCGAAGCCTATATTGTATATTTTTTTTAATTCATGTTTCTAGTCACCAAATGATAATAAATTTACATGTTTTTCAAAATCTCTACGAAGTAAAAATAAGAGACATCAATGATAGATGTTACAGAATAAATAAATAATAATAAAATGATTTGATAAAGTTGTAAACGTTGCTTAGGCTTACAATATAAACAAGCTTTATAGTCCAAGGAGACCATGAAGGCAACAGTTACTATGACGACAGAACGCAACAAGACAACCCAACTGGAGAGCGAGTGAATGTTTGTAGTGTGCTGATATTATTCATTCAAGCTAACCTAAGTTGTATTTCTTAATTAGCAGCTTCATTAGACGGTACGTTTTCCCTTTTTTAATATAAAGTTAAATAGCGTGAAATGTTGCTTAAAGAAGAAAACTCCCGAGTTTTAATATATCCCGCAACCCTAGCTGGTTTTACATGCTAACAGTTAAGCTAACTTTAAGCATAAAGACAAGCGTTTTAAACTCGTATAACGTTATCTGTTGTAGTTAAATTCGCGATTGTTCGCGATGATACACTGATGGTTATACTGAAAAAACACTGAAAGAAAATATTCAGTAGAAACGGATTTTAGAGCTTTTTATAAACTGCCACCTCTGCCCCAATCCTTACTTTTTCCTCTCCAAACATTGTGCATGTGCCACGTTTTCATTAGTCATAATCACAACCAGTGTTCGGAAATATTCAAGTAATGTTACACTGTAAGCTGTGATAATAAATGTTTTGACACAGAATTCAATATTATCATCTATCAGAAGGCCAATATATAAAGAATTAGAATTTTGCTTAAAACAAAACTTCTACATATGATGACATCACAAATCTCTATGCATGTTTCTACCTCTACCTCTACCTAACATGGGCCTTATCGGCCAATAACTGCAGAGTCTTAAAATAATAATAATAAATGCATTTCACAATGAAAGGTTTCCAATTACATATTTGAGTTTGAAAGCAAAATAAAAGGTTGAAGAATTTTGAAGCAAAGAGCAAGTTGGAGTTCAAAATTGAGGCACAGTTACATCAGAGGCCTTCAGATGGGAACAGCCAGATGCCATTGTTAAAAAATGCTCAGAGTGCAGGGCAGGTCTTAAGGAGTTAAACATTTAGAAATGTAGTTTTGGCTAACCTTTTTTTTTTCCTTGAATGTCTTAAATAATTTTAAATGTCAATATTTCGGGTTTGTGTAGTTTGTCATCCACAAAAAGGCTTTCATTTGTGTTATTTATGTGACCTGCAGCCATATTGAGCATTGCAGTACCAGATGCCAGTAGGAGTGTCAGAGATGTCATCATGTCAACCACGTAAATATTTGTTATAATGCCATACTTCACAATATGTAAATACAGTGAGTGACAGAGGATGGATTTGTTTCATTATTGACAACATGTTTCCACAGAGGAACCAGAGATTTCTTCAGGCACCATTGTTGTTTCAGAGACCGACAGTGCTGCCAAATCACACAAACCAGGTAGGCAAAGTGAGCAAAGAGACAGATCAATGAAAGTGGAAAAAGTGAAACTGCTGAAAAACAGTGAACTGTGAAAAACGATTTGCACAGGTTTTTCCAAAAACATTTCTATTTCATTTTGTGTAGACATGATCAAGAGAAGGAGAGAGACACGACAGAGCCCATTCAAAGTGCCAGACAGTAACAGCATTTTTCTACAGAGCATACATGAAAAAGCAGACAGAAAAGAGGTCGGTGTATGTATGTATATGTTGAGTACAGATGTTTATGTGCTTTTACAAACACTGCATGGTATGTGTGTAATGAGGTGACTGCAAAAAAGAACAAAAATAACTGCAATGTAAAAGTCCTGCTGCTGTTCGTCATGCACAGGAGCTGCGTAAATTCCTGGCTTTGCCAATAGACAAGAAGAAGTCCCACACTGCAAGAATGGCAGCAAAGCTGAGGAAAGAGCAGCTGGAACAAGTGGATGAGGAGGAAGAGGAGAAAGAAAAGGAGAAGATGAAGAATCTAAAACAAATCAAGAATAAGACAGTTCTCCCTAAACAAACACCCAGCAGACATGAGCTGAAAATGGCCATGATGAAAAGAGGTGAGTGAGAAGAAAGTAGAAAGTGAAAGAATTTCATATTTTGTTAAGGTGCTACTTGTAGCTTTCTAAACCCTGTGAGAGTCGCATGCCATGGCTAACCTGCTGACCTAAATGTTAATTATTGTATGTCCTCTGTCCCAAGAAAACATTACAAAGGACAGCAAACATGACTTCATGTCCATGGAGCGGCAGAAAGCAGTGTTGGAGGTAAATGATTTCAGGTGTTGCTCAATCTTAATAAAGGTGGAGCCTTGTCACTAACCTGGTCAAAACATGTCTGACTTTGCTCTCTTTTTTACTCTTACTCTCTGTTCATCAGTTGTCTCTTATGGCAAAGAGGTCAGAGATTTCGCGGATGGATAAGGCCATTGCAAAAGAGGAGGGGAGGCTGAAAAAGCTTGAGAAGATCATTGAGAGAGACAACCTCAACTATGAAGAGCTGCTCAGGGAGAATGAGAAGAGATCTGTGGAGGCCAGAACACTGTAGACAGTGTTTTCATTTTCTTTATTGTGACGGAAAATTCAGTTGTTTGAGCCCGAAAACATGGGTTGTGTCTTTGATGGTTGTCTTGTCTCTGTTGTCAGTTTTGAACAGGAGACCAAATCCAAACAGAAGAAGAATGTGGAGATCAAGAAACTGACTGATGAAATAGGGACCATAAAAAGGTAGCACTCTGATAATGAATGAGTGTGAACATTACCCATGTTAAAGAGCATAAATGTGAACAGAGACAAACTATTAAATGATGGTACATACATTTGTTATGTCAAATGGAATAAAATGTTTTCCTTTTTTTTAACAGTGAACTCGCCAAGTTTGAAGAAATCCTTAAGGACTACAAGAGATACGAGAAGCTCCTGTTCAAGTTGTCTCCTCCAGAGTGGCAGGAGGCTCAGAGTACCAAGGCTTTGAAAGCTCAAGTCCCGTCTGACAGTGACGCTCAGGATGAGCAGAACAGAGAGTCTGAGGAGTCAGCTCATAAGAACGGCAAGTGCTTGATGAAATTAAAACCAAGTGACTCAGCATCATACAGATCATGAGTTTTAAATTCAAACTCAAATGTGGTCTAGTGAGCATCTGGTGACAGTAAGTATGGAGAGTGCTAGCAGTGTAATTTGAATTATAACATATGCACAGGTGTGAAGAGCAAAGTTTCCAGTCCAGGTAGAGCTCTGCCTTCCATCAGAGAGGCCAGGATGTCGTTAGCACACAGCAATACACAGTGAGGAAACACCAACACACCCACTCAAATATAAATCAAGGTCAACATGCTGCTGCAAAAACTTTCTCCTTACCCTCCAACTCTTTCCTCCACCTTTCAGGATCACGAATTCCAAACTGGATAGTGACAGCTCAGAATATGAGGTCAGTTTTCACAAAGTGAAAAGTGAAACAGTTCTCTGAATTAACATCCTTTTTGATCTTAACAGCTCTTGCCCATCGTATTTGTCACACAGGATGAGCCGGAGCTGTACTTCACTGATCCTCAGCAGCTGCTGGATCTGGTGACAGAGCTGACAGAACAGAACCTGTCCCTGATTCAGAACTCTACAAGGGTGGAGGAGACACTGGAAGTGCTCCGACAGTCATTGGAGACAACCAGGAAGAAGATGTAAGTATTATGGGTCAAGGGTGGAGTCTCTGTGAGAGAAGGGTTCTGATGTAGATTTGTCTTGTTTCAAGATGAACAGACTCTCCTGAGCTCCACAGCTGTCTCACTTCAAATACAGTCTTTCTCTCTGCTTTCATTTCTTACAGTGAGCTTCTTATTCACTAGTACTTCAGTCTGACATGACAACTTTTTGATCACAGGATTAAAGACAGACAAGGCCACTGATTATTTAACTTTTGCAGTCGAGGTTGAGAGCTTGTGTTAAATAATTAAGACGACGAATATTAAAATAAATTGCTTAAGTCTCCTTCTTTCCCCTTTCTTTCTCAACAGGCAGTTCCATTAAATGTTTGGGTTTTGCATTTGATAGCAATTATTACTCGTGTTTTTTAACATCATATCTGCACCTTTTTCCAAAATCCATTGAATGTGAATCTTCTCGGTCTGAAGTGAGAAGGATGAAGGGCAGTTAACACGACAGATAAATGACATGAACCAGAGAATCGACAAAGAGAGAGCAAGAGGCGCCAAGCTCAAACAGAGGGTGCAGCTCCATGTCTCGCTAAACACAGAAGACCAGGTAAGAGGGCAAAACATGTCTGACTGCATTTTAATCCAAGATATAGGTGGTAACAGCACCAAGAAATCATTTAAGGTGGCATCAGTGGCGTTGAGAATTAAATTTTTTCCTTCCCACATCCTTCTCTTGCTTGCAGGATGTTATGTTGGACGCTCTGGGGGAGAAGGTGGCAGAGGTCCATCGCTGCTGTGTGGACGACAGGATAACAAACCTCAGCACCTTGGAGAAGCTTGCCAGTATTGAGCAGCGTATGTCTTTGCTGCTGCAGGGCCTTGAGAGCATCCCTGAAGAAAACTTAGAGATGATGAGGAAGATCAAGGACAGTGAGAGGAGGAGCAGGTATGTCTCGCTCACTGTGCATCACTTACTGTCTCTTGATCGCAAGAAAATTTGAATACAGCAACAAATTCAAGTCTCTTCTAAAGGTATAAAGAATTTCTTCCCAGTTGTAAAATATACTTGCTTAAAAAAATAATGTTGCAGACAACGGGAAGAAAAGTTAAGAGAGCAGACAGAGAGACAGAAGGAAAGGATGAAGAGATACTTGGAGAGATCCATGGCTGACTCCAAGAAAATTGTAAGTCATTCATATAGAAATTGCTTCCTAACAACCTTTTATACTGTTCTCCAAATTGTGTTTTACCTTTTGTAAACATAACAGTTTCATACCAGAAAGTTATTTTCCCATTTGCATGGATGGTATCCTCCAGTTTTCTTCCTGTTTCTCATGTGTAGCACTGGTTAAGATTTCGAGGAACTCTGCATTAGAGCAGACATTAACTCACAGTGTATCCTGGTTAATTTGCACAAATCTAAAATAAATACCTGTGTTGTAGGCTGAAAATGATATGTAAGTAAAAACAAACAAATAAACAAACTGAGGAGCAATGCTTAAACTCCTGTGTGTTTTCTTTCAGAGTGGGAGGAAGCTCATGCCCAGATGCATGCCTGTTGCCCAGAAAGTCAAAGTCAGCAATGTGGACAACAGCCCTGCTGAAGATGAGATCCATGCCTACCTCTTCACCGCAGAGGACACAGAGTGAAAAAATACATTTTTTTTTTTTTAAAAAAGCTCATGGCTCCAGACAAAAGCTGAGAAGTAACAATTGTTGTTATTTGATATTTGGTTGCCTACACCCAATTCATGACATTAAATCAAATACAGCTAGTAAATCAACATTAGCTGAAATGTTAACAGAAATATTATATCGTACATAAAATCCTGGAAAATGTGAATGTGTAAGTTAACTATGTGAAGTTAAATAAAACAGTTTGATACCAATAAATAGCTGCGTGTCTTTTTTAATACAGTCATTTTTACATTTTGGCAAATGTACATTCATTTACACAATTTTCTGATACTGTATAACATAATGTTGACCTTATATAGCCATAAGTATTATTCACTTAATGAATGCACATATTAATATGATTCAAATTCTCTCCCAAGTTTTAATGCTGTCTTCACTTTGTTTTGACAAAACCTGGTCATACTGTATGTATCAAACAAGACAAGAACAGTTCAGTAGGTGGCGCTGTTGACCATTTCTGTCAGCTCCGGCATCAACCGGAGAGGAAGGAGGATGAGGAAGTGTTTGCAGCAGGACTGGATCTGGAGATGTAGCTACCTCCACTGAAGCACCAGCAGCTGTCAGGACGTTAGTGGCGAGGCAGCTAGACAATAGGAATATTTGACAATGCGATGGGTAACTGCTGGGCATACTGTGTCGGCCTCTTCAGGAGAGAAGCTAACAGGATCCAGAGAGGAGGCGGGTGAGTGAAACATTGGACTTAGGTTAGCTAGGTGAGCTAACTAGCTCAAAAGCATCATCTGAACCGGCGTATCCAGTTACAGCTGCTAATGCGAGCTAAAAGTTAGTAAGGCGACGATTGATAGCGCAG
Source organism: Acanthurus leucopareius (assembly GCA_029814765.1). Taxonomy (NCBI): domain Eukaryota; kingdom Metazoa; phylum Chordata; class Actinopteri; order Acanthuriformes; family Acanthuridae; genus Acanthurus; species Acanthurus leucopareius. The sequence continues at coordinate 5,259,300 of JAQMCX010000058.1, read as the reverse complement.
TGTGTTTGTTAATACTTTATGACACTTGTGTGTCTTAGCCTGTAATGATGTTGAAGTTAAAAGATAAAGGCCAGACAGCAAGCCACTGGTCACGGCCATTGTGCTGTCTCTGTGGGGTCCAACCTGCAGACAGCCGGTGCCAAAGGGACTCAAGACCCCACCCCTATTGTCAACAGTGTGGACATTGAGTTAGCAAGTCTGAATGAATTGCACTCGCATAAATTAGACCGATCCAGGACTAATTCAGAAGTCTTTGACAACGATTGTAGACTAATATTTACATCTTGTAGTGAAGTCTGTGCTGAGTCCCACTATTGATGCCCATACTGGTTTCAGCTATATGTTTCTGACATTATTTCACCAAATATACGATGTAAATAATTAATGCTGTTTAGTCTGACTTTACATTGTGCTTTGTTAATGGTACTGATGGCTTGCTGTCACCCCTCATCAAGCTCTTTTACACCTATTCATCACTTTCATTTGTTCTTATACTGTTTGTGACGGATACATTAGGATGTAACTGAGCAGTATATTAGCAATGAGCAAACATCATTATATATTTGCAGACGTCCACTTTGTCGGCTCTCATAGCTCATGTTTAAACATTGTAAAGTGACAGCCATTTCTACAGAGCATTGACATTTAGTTTTTGAGCCACACTAAATAAAGAGAACAAAGGAGATGAAAATACTGTTGCATTTAAACATGAACTTGAGGATGAAGATGTGAAAGCTTGAAAGATTTTCAGTTACAGGTGATATATGTAACATTTAAGCACCACTTGCAACACAGCTCCTATAAAGAGGCCAATTATTACTGTATTTGAAGGGTTTATGGTTAGTTTAAACTGTGCTGTTAAAGTTTTAGAGTGTAGGGCAGCATGATGAATGTTCGCTCAAAGACGTGAAACTGTTCCCAAAGCAGGAGTTGAAGCCCTGGGTGAAATCCAGAAAATGGTACTGCTAAGCCATAGAATAACTGTATGTTATAAGCTATGTAGACCTTACTTTATATTACAACCCTTTAATTAGGATCAGGTCAGATGTTTTAATAGGAATTTGACCCCAGTTTTAGCCAGTAGTCTGGAGACTCTTGAGGAGCTCTCTTGAAATTGGTACAAAAATGTTACATGAAGTACTTTAATCAAGGAAATAATGAGAATAGGGGTTTTTTAATGAGTTATATCAAAGAGGCTGTGCAGCAACCACCTGTCAGAAAACCACACAGTAACTGTGAAGTAAGGATCAAGCCAAAAGAGAGTAATAGACTTAATTTTCTGCACGTGTGTTGATATGTCATAGCAGGAATAACACAGGTGTAGACAGTTATATTAATAATGGCAGCCTGCTCCAGGGTCATGGTCCTGTGCATGTTAGCATCTGTTAATGGGTGAACAGTTAATATTATTGATTACACTCATGCTTGTCCTTCTATCTCCTTTTAAATTGAAACCACAGTATGCTATGAATAGCTCTTGCCTATTTTTTTCTTATGAGTCAGTGTTTATTAATTTATTACTACTGAAATTCATACTTTTCTACATACATGACATCTTAAGAGACCCATTTATATTGATCACAGATCACATGTTAATCTAATCAGAGGATATAAATACTGATAAGAACCCTGGAACAGATTTTTGTCATTAATTCATTGATTATATTTGATGTATGTGTGCATATTGTATCGTGCTTAATCATATTGTGTTACCGTTACTGCTCAGTGACTGATGCTTACCAAACCAGTTTAGTCATCACAGTTATCAGTCAGAGTTTTGTGGTTACGGCAACATGGCTGTGTTCACTAAGCTCCTGATTCAGCCCCTGAAATATCTGATGAAAACACTTGGGTCAAAGATGTAATCCTTAATATTTGGATGCTTCAGACACTTGTTCATTTTCAGAGTAACTATGATCAGAATCTTTTAATTTCTCAATGCAATAAAATATAAACAAACATAATCAAGTTTTTAAAGGTTCATTGGCTAATTTACCTGTGTTCTTATAATAATCTATGTACAGGTCCAAATACTTCAGAAGCAGTACCACAGGGGAACATTATACAATAGAGGTACGAGCTGTACATTTATCAGTGTTGTTTTCTTTTTTCAAGTAATGTTAATGGAATGAAATGATACATGTCTAATTGTGATTTTTGTTTTGCAGTTTGAAAACCTGGTGGAAAGTGATGAGGTAAGTGTGATCTTTTATCAGAAAACGTTTATCAGAAATGTTGTTGTCTTAACATTTAGTGAAAGCAAAGGTATCCCTACAATATTGTTTAAATAATGATATTAAGGTATTTGATCAAAAATATTGTAATATTTAATTTTTTGCCAAGCCCCAATGAAAGTAGGTATAAGTTTCAGTAACTATGTTTTGAGGAAGACATTGTTGGTGGGTTTTCTCTTAACTCAATTATTGTTCTATTTCCTAGAAACCAATTACATTGTAAAAGACTGAGTACGAGTTTTATAAGATAGATATACTAATTAGAAGCTGCATTATGCGGTACTCCCAGGAAAGTTTTTATTGTGAGACTCCCATCAGACTTTCCTTTGATAGCCATCCTGCACTGATGCACCACTGCGCACCCATCATGGTGATCCAGCAGTCAGGATGTAACTTGATTATGGCCTGCAGTGTCCCAGACTGGTAGCACTTGAGTCAAACAGTGCAGTAGGGAAGATGCATTTCAAATTGCTTGACAATAAAATGTCGTTTGTTGCATTGCAGGCTGAGAGTCCCCAGCCCTGCCAGAGGTAAGAGACGTGGTGTAAATCCAAAAACAAATAATCACAAATGTTCTTTTACGAAACAAAATGTTGAAAGATTATGAAAGAACAGTTTGTAACAAGGTGGGTTGTTCTTTTATTAGACCCATCAGTGAAGAGGAGCTCAAGCACCTCAGAGAGCACCACTACACTGCCATCTCAGACAAACAGAGGCTGATCGACCAGAAGCTACAAGTGGAGGTGAGAATCTGTTTAAAAAGAGCATCTTCACATCTTCACAGGGATCTGTCTTTGTTAGATTAGCCTGCCCCTGTTACTTCATTTTAAGTTTCAGACCTGTTTTTGCTTATTTTTAATTTGCTGCATTGTTTTTTCTGTAGTGTAATTTTCTGTTCTGTGTTTTTGTGTTTGTTTCATTTTGTTATTCCTGCTTCAGTTAGAGGCACAAGAGGAGAAGTTGAGGCTAGAAGAGGAGGCTAGAAATGCCGCCCAGCGGGAGGCCGCCAGGCTGGCACGTGAGCGCAAATTGAAGGAGGTGAGCCGGCACTGAGCGCTCCCTTCTGCCAGTTTGACTTACTGCTTGGCTAAAACAACTTCTCCTCTAACGTACTGGCCCTGTGCAGAGGCATCCCAGCATTTTAAGTCCCTCGGTGTCTTAAAGGGACGCAGTGACATTTATCTGTTACCTGTCGTCTTTTTGTCCTCATTAACTTGTTCTTGTTATTCAGTCAAAGGTATAGCTATTTGTTTCTGTGCATTATTTACACGACAAATTTCTTGTTAGCATTCTTAGTCATCCTCTAAGCCAGTTCTCTGACTTTTTCTGGCAAGACCTTCCTCACATGCCAAAAAAGTTCAGCCCCCATAACATTTTTTTTACCAGTCATAGACAATGAAAGGAGACGCAAGCAATAAAATGGTTAAATTTCCAAATCCAAGATGAATTTTAGTGAAATGTAGCTCACCATGATTATTTTAGTAAACTCATGTCTTATTTTTGCCCACATACATCATATTCACATAATTTGGTTTCACACAATACTTTTCCTCTGGGTGTCCATGCCGCCCTGCAGTGGCTCAGGGCTCCACAGTCTGAGAACCACTGCTTAACACACACAACAGCTGCAATAGAACAATGCTAACTAAAAGTCCTTCAGTGACTTTATAGTAGAGAGGCACAGATCACATTTATTTTAGTTGGGCGCCCAAGAACATAATAATGATATTCAATAGGTTATGCAAAATATAAAGCAAAGACTTCAGTGCCAGTAGACCAAAAATTGGCAATGAACCTTATTTATAAGTTTAAGCAGTGAAATAGAGAAAAGATAAAGATGATGCGAGTAACGGCACTACTTATGCCCTGCTTTCACACTCATTGCAGTCCCTGCATTGTAAATAGAGAAATGTGGGCTTTGGAAAAAACATTATTAAACCAGACATTTTGATCAAATCCTAGCTTTATATCTTCTATATTGGTTCAGGGAAAAGGCCTTCCTGTAGGAAAATTTCCTTTAATTTTATTTTTTGAGCTTGAAAGAAAAGTTGCCAACATTTCTTTGCTTTTCATTCAGCATTTCACTTCTTTTTTTATTGATATTGCTATTTACACACATTTTCTGGGTAATGCATAAAATGTCATATGATTTTTCTAAGTAAGACAGGCTGTATTTCAATCATTAGCAGACAGGACTATCTTTTTACATAATCTGTGGTTTTATTATCAGCAGCTGTCTGCCCAGAGGAAACGGGGCAAAGCAGATGGCTCCGGCGGGGAAACTCAGCAACGAAAGTGAGTGACTTTGTTTATTAGACAGCAGGATTGTTGTTCAGCTCAGGACATGCTGTAGTCATGAGGTTCTGCACACATTTTATTGGGACACTAAAGAAGAAGAATTCTTTATATGTCATATGCAGTTGTACAGAGTGTAAGGTAGTGAAACTGGTTCACTGCAGCCAACCAGTCCATGAGGAGCAGGAGGCAGTCACAGTACAGGGCCCAAATCCAGAGCACTGACCCACATGTACATGTATTTGATGTAGTGCACATACTTAGCAGACTAATGCTGGATATCTTCATAGGGATTTCACACGTTTCTCTTTTAAAATTCTTAACAGAAACATTAATTTAATGATGTAAGCACATAGTTTGCCTGTACATCAGGCATTGGCCAGGCTGTAGAATAGATATTACAGCACTACAACATATCCAATCTCAGAGCTTCGTGCTTAAATAATTCTCACTGTGCTACCAGCACACAGAGCTGAGTGCAGTATCATCTTTTTTTCCCTATGAATGTGAAGAACAGATGTCACTAAAAATCTGATCAAGATTCATGATTTGGGCCCAATGAGTTTTGTGTCAAAGCTGTGAGTGGCTGCCCTTATTGTTCTGTTACTGATGATTAATTATGTTCTGTTCCAGACAAACCTCTGGGGAGGATTTCGAAGTCTACCTCCAGAATGTAAAAGCCCAGTCTGAAGCTTTCAGAAGCAACAGTAAGCAAACAATATAGCCTCAATCATAGCTGCTGTAATGACACACACAGGTTTACATACACGTGTTCATCAGCTCAGACTGTACTGCTCCTGACTATAATAACCTCTCTTTGTTTCCAGGACTGCCCTCTGACACCAACGTGGTGACTCCCAACACAGAATGCAGCTGGGACTTCACCACCAAGACCCGCTCCACCAACGATGACGGGACCTCACTGGATCTGGAGTGGGAGGACGAGGAAGGTGAGAGTTGAATCTCTGCTCAAATCGGAAAGCTTCCTCATGCTATACCTATCAAACATTCTTTTAACGTCTTTACTGAACTTCCATTTCAGTTGGATCACACTGAGTCAGAGCTTTCTATCTATCTCTCAAACAAGACTGAATGTTTTTCAGTATCACTGCAGCGAAGACAAGGTGACAGAGCAGACCAGTTGTGCAGTGCACACAGTGTCTCTTGTATATTTACACTCTTAAGTCATATCCAAATAAGACAAGTCAGTAGTAAGGACTCCTTGTTGCTACTCAGCAGAACACAGCCATTCTCCAGTGGCCCTCTTTTTAGCCGGCACTCAAAGGAGGCAGGCTGCACTGTAGAAATAGTTACAGAGATGGTCATGCAGGATATTCAGCAGCTGTCACAGTTACTTTATCATTTAAAAAAAAAAGTCCCTTGTCTACAGTGTGTTTTACACTTACTTGAGGTCTTTGCCTATATCAGAACCCTGATAGAGTTCATTCTTCATGGATGATAGGATTTTCTGACCCAAACATCAGTTTAATCTTGAATGTTTGGTGGTAAATTCTGCTTATCTTAGCTTTTGTTTCTTGAGTTTTTATGATTCTCCTCCTGACATGTCAGTTGAGCCCAAAGTTACTGAAATATGGGAAAATGTGAATCAGCAAAGATTTTAAAAGGTGTGTTTTTCTATTTAAAAGCAACTTCATAAACTTCTTGGACTGTTCCTATTGCGTGTTAGAAGAGCACTGCACAGTAATGTAGATGTAGCAAATGCAAGCAAAAACTTTCAAAGGAATTCCGAGTCACAGCAGTTGATCATCATAAGCTTGTGTTACATGTCTTTTTGTCACCACTGTGTATGTGCACATTTGTGATTTCACCAAAGACCTGGAACTCGAGCGTAGGCTGTGACCCAGACATCAAACTTCATTTTGAGGAACAGAAACAAGATGCAGGGAACCACATCTGGCGAGCAGGGAGGGTGGGGAGCAACAACAGCGCTGTTGCGGGCAAGAAACGTGCACGTTTCCAACACACTGTGACATCTGTGTTGTCTGGATGGAGAGCACAGTTGCCTGCACGTCACGGTTCAGGTGTCAGCTCTCAGGTCTTGATCTCACCTTGTACTCTTAATGTTAACACACTACTTTATTTTATAATAATTTCTGCAAAAGTATTTGTATGAGGCGGGGCACTCAAGACTGCTGAACCCCAGCTTAGCAGGAGCTGCTGGTCCACTTCACAGCCTCCCTTCTCCCTGTGTTTCTATATTACAGCTTAACAGAGACAGTATGTGAACCGTCACTTCAGCACTGAACCTAAAAAAGGTCTTTTATATATATATATATAGATAGATATAGTCTAAGTTGGGTTCCACAGAGACATAAAAATGCAGTTAGGTTTTCAACTAGGTTTCGAAAGTCTTGAGTAGAAACAGGTCACTTGGATTTGTGCCTGCAGCTGTTTCTGACTTCAGTGACTCATGCTGTCAGAATGAAAGCTCGTGTCCTTGCGTCACAGGAATCAATCGTGCACTTCCAGCCTGGGAGAGGTCTCGGACGGAGGAGGACATCCTGCGCGCAGCCCTGAGGCCAGGCAGCAAGCAGCTGAACAGTGGCCCGACCTCGGCCTCCGAGGACTCCAATGCACTCGAGTGGGAGAATGATTTTGTGAGTACCCATCCAGAGGACAGTGCAGACACTGAATATGAAGGGTTTGTCAATCCTGTCCTGGAGACTCCCTCTGAGGACCCCTCGGACTATGGCCTCAGGTTGGACAACCAGGACAGATAGTGTCCAGCACCAAAGGAGACGTTTGTTGTGTCCTCTTCATGTCAGAGCTCACCAGCTTTTTGCCTCATTAAATTGAAATGTACTCAATCGCTCTTCATTTTCTGTAATCGGAGACCCTGATGCTGCGGGAAATGATGGTGTGTCTCTACACTACAGTACAGTGTAGTGATGTTTTTATCAAATACTCATTTTTTCAGTGCCTTCATTTGCCAAACTAGCTGACCATGTTTTGCATTGTACTGAAACTGATCAGTTTCTATCATTACCTTTCAACTCATTGTTCAGTAAGTGCTTATTTTGACTGCACAGTGCCCAGGGGTTCACACAGAAGCTGCCAAGCTACTATGGTGGCAAGGAAGCTTTATTACAAATGCATATGATTGATTTGGGAATGTTTTTCACTGATGGAAATTGACATTTCTCACTGTAACACAGAAAAATGTATGAAGTTACATGTTTTGTTTTGTTTTTTTAAATTCCAGTAGGAAAAAAATATTTTTCTGTGCATTTGACCTATCCTTACTGTTTAGCAGCAGTTGACAGCTACAGTGCAGTGCACTGGAACCAGCTGCAGTCCTGAGGCCAGTGCCTTGGTCAGTGCAATAGCACAAATGTTCCTGCATGTCTTTTGCTGTGCGAAAACACTCGAACTAACACAGAAAAAACATCCAAACTACAGAAAAAGTTCTCACCCGGCCCTCAGTCTCTCTCCTCTGCTCATTAGCTTTGTGAAGTTATTGCATGATGGCAAAAAGGAACTGGCTCCATACAAAGGTTGCTGATGAACAGGTTAAACATTGGACTAAATGATCTGATGAGTCGGTGTGATATTACAGCCACTGATTCTACATTTGAACCTGGAGTGAGGATCTGTGTTGGTGATGGCACAGCACTTATTTTGTGATATGCTGCATGCACTCTAAAGAGAAACCTTTACTCACTGACATGCTCCACCCCAGTCATTACTGTTCTTTTTGTATTGGAAGGCTTAAATGATACAGAGTAATATTTCTAATATGGGGCCCATTAAATAAGAAACTCTGCATACCTTAATACATAAACAATTACAGTACTTCAATAATGAACCAGAGACCTTTTATAACACTTTAAAATAAAAGCACATAGAGTGACTCCTTTTCATAGGCCTATTCTCTTCTGAAGGGCTTCTGGGTTTAAACTGGTCTTTTTTTTTTGACACATTCATTTTCATTCAAGAACGTTTTATTTCAAAACGAATAGCACAGAAATATAATATGATATTTACATCACAAATATTATATGCTATGAATTACTGAAGAGAGCAGGTCTAAATGTGGCTCCATGTAATTTGCATAGAAGTATCTGCAATTTGCAAAGCATCCAAAAATAAGGTAAATGAGGCTTTAGTCATGAGGGCAAGAATGGAAAACAACGTGTCAAGTTCCTTATTTCAACCAGTTCATACTATTCCGTTTTTTTCAAAGATTGCTAGCTTTTGGCCTGAAGATACTCAAATATTAACCACTCTGTTCAACTGGTTCTTTGGTTCATTAACAGTATGGATCACACAGAAGATGAAAATCTTGACATTTAAGAAGCTGCTACAAGCAATAAGTTGGTGGCACTAATCCTGGCCATTATTTCAGGTCCAAGTGCATGTTATGTCAATTGTTTGGGGTACAGGTGGGCCTTAGCAAAATGGAGTGAAGCTGAGGGAAAGCTAAAAAAAAAACCAATCAAAAATGGAGTTGGATTATTATTATCATGTGTGATATGATAAATTATAGTAAATAACAGATTCTGATTTGCCATTCCCATTTTCCTAAATGTCTGCCAATCAAAACATTATAAATTACATAATAAGCTGTCAGTGTTGATCTGGTATGATATATGATGTGCCCCCAACAACAAAGCTGCTCTGCTACTAAAACTTAGCAAGTTAGCTTACTTGCTTGCATCAGGCCAGCTTGTGCCAACTCACAAAATGGACGCATTTCTGAAAAAAAGAAAAAAGACCTGACCAGCAGAGACACAGCCCAGCTGGCAAAAGCTCACCTGCAAAAAAAAAACAAACCAAAGAACTCCTGCCCAAGAGAAACTTAAAAATCTAACATAAAGAACGGATTTGCTGCTACACACTGTTTTTCCTTAACATTAACCGTCATATTTCCCATAGGCTTTTAAAAACATTTTGCAATTTTACCCCGTTATGAGCTAATGTTATTTGGGGGCCTTTCATGGAAAAGTAGGAGAACCCTTGTTAAAATCACAAATTCAAACAAGTGAGCTGAAATGTATGATTACACTGTTGTTATGAATAATTATTCTGAATAACAGAAAAACAATCGCAGAACATACAACGGGGGGAAATTAACAGGAGACAATCTTCACTGAAAACAAAAATACCTTCATTTAGCTGCATCAATAAAAGAAACCACATTGCTGATTTCTGATTGGTTGCTGACATTTAGTGTTTGACATGTTCTCATGAGACAATAATTTTATATAATGACTTAATTATCAAAACATTCAATAATCATGATCTAATTGCTAATCACAGTTCATTTTTACAGAAATATTATTTTGACTCTGAATAAAAAAAGGAAAAGTCACCAGAAAATGCAAACAACTGATTTACTGCTGCTCTGTCCATTATTCTGATTCTAGTGCATTAATTTTTTTTATCCATCCGGTACGGTTACGCACGAGTTGAGACATTAGATTTTTAAATCTGTTTGAATCTAAAATAGTTCACTGATTGCACTCAAATGTCTGGATTCACTGAAATGATAGACTTATATGAACCGAAAACTGATCAGACGGTGGTGCACTGCTGTAGAGGTGTGTGTAAATGGGACATGGGTTGATTCGCACTGTGTGTAATTTAAAACTTGTATTGTTTTGAGCACATTTGAATCTTATGTTTTGCTGTGATTACACAATCTCTCAATAATCACTGTAATATTATGTAAATAAAAATTCATGTAAATTAACATTCCTTGTCACACTGAGCCTAAGAAAAAAATAAATAAAATGGAGAAAAATTTGTTGAACATCTCAACCCCTCACTGTAAGGACCAAGTTGACAGGTGGTATCACATTCAGTCGGGATTCATTTCTAAGTATCTTTATTTGAAAAAAAAAATCATCATTGTGAGCCGTCACTGGAAGTAAAATGGTTCTTTTTTAAGATGATATTTTACACTGACAGAGTGAGTTTTTCAGGGGAAAATTCATAAATAACAAGACTCAAGGGGGACAATACAACACAATTGATGCTTGCAGGCAGCACTGAAGTTCTGTTTACATCACAATATGAAAATTGCAAATCTTTGGTGCAATTTAAAAAAGAAGTTCTGATGTATATTTGGAGACCCTTTAAAGGTAAAATATACCTTTATCTAGAGGAACTACACAGACCAGACATGGAAAAATTTCTTATTCTTACACTGCACTGAGTGTGTGTCTTTGTGATTTGCCACAGGTCACTGTGTTTCAGGTCTTTGAATCTTTTCCTTTTGAATCCTTTTAAATCCTACTTAAAACTAATGTTGTTAATAATAGTGTAAGTTCATCCACCAAAGCCTGTTTACACTGTAAAGCTAATCATTTTATAAAAGTTTGTATCTTATTAGTTTCTGATTCATGTTTGCTCATTTAAATAAAATCCAAAATCATTTGAAAAACAAATAATAAACCTTCTCTATATATGTTGAATGTCATTACCTTGTAGGTGTGCTGCATATATTTTTAATGAATTTTGGGGGGAAATGTGCGTTACTAGTTAAATGGATGCATTTCAAAAGCTTTTTGCTGTAAACCACCAGCATGCACATTAAAATGACCTTTTTTTCATAAGGTTTTTACAGTCCTCATGAAGCACTCTGCCAGTCATCCACAATCCTCCTCTGTCTTACTCGGTTTGAAAGCTTTGCCTCATCATGTGGCATCAGCATGTAGGCTGTTGATAACCCATCGTATCTCACAAAAGTAAAAAATCCCTTTGCTTCTCTGTTTAACTGGCAGCTCATGTAAGTCTTTCTCATCAGCTGCTCTGTGACTGGTGAAGCTCTGCTATGAAAAATCCTCAGTGGACAGGAAATGAGGCCTTAAATATTTCTTGTTGAAGTAACAAGAAGGCCTGTTTCCTATCATTCCCTAATTCTGTGCAGATCAAATCTACTTGATAAGTGATTATTTACCTTTTTTTATCATCTTCCAGTTAAAAACAATGTAATCTCTGGGATGTGCTGCAAGTGAACACCACACCAATGATGGTTGTGTCATATCTACCAAATCTGCAAAAAAATCAATCATATCATATTGTTCATTAACAAACAGCTAATAAGGGTTTCAGATTGTGTAATAATACTGACTGTAATCATGTAACAAACAGAAATGTTATAACTTCCTAGATTACTCTGTATGTTTAAAACACTGTTTCAAGACACAGTAAGTCACCCCTGTAATGAGGTTAAAATGACCAGTAAAAGCAACAATGTGCTGTAGTTTATTACTGTGTATTTTCAATAGGGTGTTTTAATTTTTTTTACAAACTTGCTACTAACCTTTTCTTTAAGATAAGGGAAAAAAATGGTGTCCACTAAAATCACTCATCTGTTTCCCCTAGTGGTTGCTGGAATGGGAGTTTGTCGCAAAACTTGCAACGCAAAACACAAAATTGTGCACATGTACCATGAAAATGAACTGTGTAAATTTTGGGGAGGGGTGATTACTTTTTTCTTTTGAAGTTTGCACCCAAAGATACTGAGGGGCTTTACAGGAAGATGCATGTTTGATTTGCAACTCTGACTTTTCTGTAAATAAAAGTTGTCTTTCCAAATTTGCATTGTCATGGCATATTACAAGGGAAAATATTGTGGAAATGGTCATTTTTGTACATAATCAAGTAAAATATCTATTTATCTGATCCTAGGGTTTGAGTTTTTATATGACCCCTTTTGCATTTGGAGACAAGATGAGTCCAGTTTCCAGTATTGGCTCACTGTCACTACATCACTGTTCAATGTGAATATTTAATTAAATTGTAAGCTGCATTGCGGCAACATTGTGGCACCAAGGTTGTCACAATGTTTTCTGTTATTAAAAAAAAGGCATATCATCTGTTCTTGTAGTGGTTTTATTTGAGCTTAATATTTCTGCCTACTGTCAGAAGCTATTCTAATGTGTAATAGTGATAGTGACATAAAAATATCCTGGAGATTTGCAAGAAAATGGAGCACATCTTTGTTGCTTGAGAGGCCAGGCAAAGATGTAAGCTTTTCCTGCCCATCATGACTCGATCAAACACTAGGCTGGTATGAGTGTGATTAAAGAGTTGATAAATATCTGGTACCTGTGGATAACTAAGGCAAGGTTTCTCTTTTGAGACAATATTTTGATGAGTATTCACAAAAAGGATAGAATGTTTCCTTTAGCATGTGGTGATGTTGGTTTTGTGTGATTGTCATGAATCCATCACCAAATAAACTGGTTCCAAAGTAATCTTACATTATTTTTGCTGTAATCTGAAATGTAAATATGACACATAGCCTGACAACCTCAGTCTGTGTCATCCACGTTGACCTAGTAAAGGTCACATATACTCAGTGTTTGCAATTATGAGCATTTCCATAAACTCAAAAGCACTGGTCCTTTCAATCAAACCTCACCCTTACAAGTTATAAACAGGAAAAATATATCAGTTTGTGCAGCCAACTTCTTTTCTGTAAAATAGTGTTCATCAACTTTTTTACAATAACAAATGGTATTATCTTAATGACAGAAAGATCAGTATGGAAGGCTCCTACACAGGTTTGACAGATAAAGTTTAAGAGAGGTCTATGTTTACATAAAGTTACGAACATAAACCTCTTTGAATTTCAGATTTTTAAAAGTTTGTAAATTGTATTAACAGGCATGTGGAAGAATCGAGTGTTGCAGCAAACATGAACATGTATGTAAGATTTATAGTCACCTCGCATCTCATGTATTATATTTCTTGTAGAGAATAATATAAATGTGTAGATCATTTGCTTGTGAAAATACTGAATTTAATTTTGACCTAAGTGTTTCAGTTTTACTGTTATGTGTCCTTCAAGGCAGTAAACACATTAGCTGACTAAAACTTTCGTGAACTTCCTTGAGGATGGCTTTGCAATGTGGTAAAAAGAGGTCTGGTTTAGCCATTTGTACTACACATCTGCCTGTATTGCATGCATGAGATCACGTGAAGACAATTATGTCAATATTAACTGTACCAGAAAATTGGGATTTTGTAACACTTTACCAGTACAAGAGTGGGTGTAGGGCACCCACTAGTGCTTGAACGTGAACACTGCATCTCACTTGAAATCTGAAGACTGAATGAAGAATCCGCACTCATAACAATATTCCTACAGACAACAGCTGTTCGCAAACGGAAGTGGTTTTGAGTCAGTAATTATTCGTTTGCTTAACTAGAGTTAAACGAATTAACAACGCGGAGTCTGCAACGAACAAATGACTATAAAGGACAACAATACAGACCGCAGCGCTCCAGACTGAGTGGAGCCAGCAACTTGTGAGACGTTCCAGAGCCGCATCACGACCACTGTAAGAATTTCAACTTCATACACTGAAGCATCAAAAACTTATTAGAATGAACAACACTTATGCGTATTATGTTACAGATTCAGTCACTAATGTTATTTTTGACGCTTTTGATCGTCATAATCTTGTTGTAACTCTCAAAGCTGAAAAAAGTTAACTCACTAGCAACATTTTTTTAGCTGTCCAAGGCGACGGATGCATGTCTTGAAAAGTTAGCCATTGAATGTGGTACATTTAGAGTAGAATATCAAACAATTGTCAAAGCTTATATTATGGCAGCATATTCAAGCGAAACATATCCAAGTTCTCCTTCGCTGTAAAACCGACGTATGCACTAGTTTGTCAGGAGGGAAGCGGAGTGATACGCATTCCGCCTCTCCAGTCTACTTGTGTCCAGTATCTGGAGGACATGGCACAGGGAGACGGAGGGAAGAAGCGGTGGAAAACGAGCTATTTTTTGTTTAAGTAGGAAGTTACCATCAAACGTTAAAGGAAAATCTGTGACTTTGGCTTTCGTGCAATGTTGCAAGGTATGTGACTTCACCGTTTGTTATTTTAAAGGAGTGGAATAAACTCTAGTGAGCTAGCTACATCAGTAGGGTACGCTGGGCAGAGGCTCGACACTTTCCCTCTGAGAGCTGGGCTAACAGTTAGCATAGCTTAGCCTCAGTTGTGAGAAGTTCAAAAAGTTTCTGGAATGGAGGAAGAGGAGGAACGGTGAAGTAACTTTGGCTAACCGTTCAGAGTTAGTTAACGATGGCGCATAGTTATTTTTAGGGTTAAACAGTGCCCTGAAACGTTATACTTTTAAAATAAATGGAAGCGGTTGTTATGATGTGTTCGACAACATTTTTCGGTTGAACAAGTTGAGTTCTGTTAACGTACGTTAACTTAAGCTAAGCTAGTTAGCAAATTCTCGAGGTTACTTACATTAGCCTGCTACATACCAAGGTTAGCATTTTCTAGTGAAACTGTGGGTTTTGTTATATCTGTGCGTATTTTTGTTTTACAAATTAATTGAAGCCGCAATGATAACTATTTTTAAACTTTTATTTGAGGATTTGTGTATCTTGACGTTACTTAGATGCTTCTTTCTGAATCCCTTTTCTCTGGGTGGTGGTGGTGGTGGTGGTGGTGGTGATGGGGGGGGGGGGGTGCTCAGTGCTGCTTCTCACCGAATCGTTCTTCCATATTGTCTGTTCCCTGTACTTCATGCTTGTCAAGCGTTTCGGAAAGATTTCACACCCTAAAACCAAGTATTATACTTGAACTTTGCAAAGTAACGGGGTTTGAATTTATTGTTGAAGCGAGTATCACGGCATTTTATTTGTTAAACTCAGTAGAGATATACTGCGATAAACAACTGCATAGGCCAATACAACAGCGATTTCAGCTGATTTGCTGTTGTTGTTTACCACATTTAAATTTCTGTCATTTTCACATTTTTATGCAGTGGTGTATTGTGTAACTTGAGTGTATTGATCACGGTATAGGCCTAAGTTTTGTCCCTTGGTCTCCAAAACAGTCTCCCTGGCATGTTATCTTCAGTTGCAAAATGTTTCTTGCCATTGACTGTTAAAATATCAGAATAATGGGTGTGAATATTTCATTGAATTAGCTCATGTCTTTGTGATCTACAATGTATTCATGTTGGATAATTCGTGGGACTGCATTTTCTATACTCAAAATATTTCTTTAAAATTTAGATCACTTCTATGCACAGGAATTCCGAGGAGGAACCACTGATGGTTTTTCTGTGTCAGGGGATACTCAATCTTTAATCACAGTTAAGATTGAATGTGATCAGTATCTAAAAAGGCTAGAGTTCAGTTCAAGCCCTCTCAAAATTTCACTGTTTGAAGTTATGTTTAGTCAAGATTGATTTGACGGCCAGCCTTTGATGGTTAAAATACAAAGAGCTATTATTGAGATCTCTTATCAGTTTGGAGAGATAATCAGCTTTATTTCAAGAGTTAGTTGTTTATTTGAACGGTTAGTTCAGATGCAAATCAGCTTTTGCAGTTGTCCATTCAGGCACATTATACCTAAGGTATGCTCACTCCACAATAGTTTCTGCTTGTTCCAGGAAGATTGAACATGTCCTTATGTTGAAATCTGTCACTCATCATTGCTCACCCTCTGTAGTGAAACAATGAATCACTGCTGATCTAGTCTAAAAGAGGCCTAGCTGCATCAGATGTGACTGATTGGGTTATGTAGGACAGCTGCTGGAACATAGTCTGGTGAATTTCAGAAAAACTAAGAATATTTACAGGCTAAGATCATGTGTGTGTGTGTGTGCCCGTGCCTGTGCCCGTCTGTATGTTCTACTATAGAAGGTTTCCCTCCACTTTCATGTAAATGTAGAACAATAAGCAGTGGAAGTGGCAGTTGGACAGCTGTGTGCTCTAAGGGAGGGATCGAGGCAAAGATGGGATGAGGAGGAAGCAGCTCTTTGTGGTCACATCCTTTTGACTAAGGCCGGTTTCACAAGCCCCCAGGCAGCTGCTATAGGCTACATGTATTTGATTGTCTGCTTAGGTGGGCTGCATAATATGAACATAAGTGTTACTTGGCACAGCATGGTTTGTTTCGTTAATGTATTTGTTCATCGGGAAGACAGCTTGAATCATGTTTCCTCACACACGTTAGTAGATGGAAACCATGGTCGGTGGGTGCATTAGAGACATTCTGATCCTACATTAATTTTTAAGGTGATGATTCAGTAATGCATCTTACCTGACTTGTGTTTGTGCAATGCAGATAGAGCGGAAAGTTTTAACCATATTTTATATCAAACCAGTAATAACAAAGTCATAAATAAGAGGAGCAGAGTTTCTAAAATATTTTTTTCATTTATTTTTTTCTAACTAATTCAACTTTGAAATTTATTTGAGGTCAGAATTAGTCATTTTATTTTTCTATATAGTGGTAGATGCTAGACCTAGACCTTCATTTTTTATGCAACAGGTTTTATTTTGCTGGATGAGTGCTTCTGTCTTTGTAGATGCTGCCTGGTAGAACTTAGCAGCTGAAATGTTAGTGTTGATGAGTGTCTGCAAGTTCTGCATACAGCACCTATCAGATAACTTCTTCCAAATTTTGGCAAGAGGTAGTTTCTATGATGATAACGTGTCAGTTCAAGAAGGGGACCAAGGGCTTTTAATCATCTTGTTAATTGAGAGTTTGTTTTAGTGTTTGACACTTGATGAGATTCAGACTTTATTTATAACTTGTTTAATTTTTTATTTTTAAAATATGTTTTCATTGTGATATTAATCAGCAGATGCGAAGAACACTTGCTTGTTTATCTGCACATGCAATACTAAACAAATGAGTGTCTATCTGATCTTAACATGTATCTGCTATCTTTTCTGTCTTGCAGAAGGCTGGTGGAGCAGAACACTGACTGAACATTTGTTGGACAGGTCAATCTGGAGAGGAGCTAGTTGTTGTTGAAAATTAGTCATATCCTCATTTTTTTAAGCCTGTCAGCTTGCACTGTGGAGCCCCGCTGCAGCTTGTCAGTCCGACAGAGGTCCTGATCTCAGCTCCTGCAGCCTGCACCCCTCCTCCCTCCATCAGTGGTTGTGACCCAAGTCCGGACAGCTTGCTGCAGGGCCCTTCCTGAGCAGCAGCAGCTGCGTCCTGCTTGCTGACTCCCCTCCCTCCCCTGCTTCCTGTCCTTGGTCAGACAAGGCTAAAGCCTCCTCTCCCCTACCCCACCCATCATCTCTGCTGGCCTCTCATTTGCTTAACACACACTCACATTTACGCACTGAAGTGGTTTCTCTTGTTGACCACTCGTTCACACACTGTCTTAGGTTACTAACGCTAGTTGGAGATCATCAGCAGGGTGCTTGTAGATCCTCCTAGTCCTGCTTTAGTGACCTGCGGACACCACCAGAAGTCCCTCCTTTTAACTCTGCTACAGCTCTCAGCATGACCTCCATGTCCAGTCTCTTCTCCTTCACAAGCCCAGCAGTCAAACGCTTGCTTGGCTGGAAGCAAGGAGATGAAGAGGAGAAATGGGCTGAAAAAGCAGTGGATGCGCTGGTTAAAAAACTGAAAAAGAAAAAAGGTGCCATGGAGGACCTGGAGAAAGCGCTGAGCTGTCCTGGGCAGCCAAGCAAGTGTGTTACCATTCCAAGATCACTGGATGGCCGGCTACAGGTTTCCCACAGGAAGGGTCTGCCTCATGTAATCTACTGCAGAGTGTGGCGCTGGCCAGACCTCCAGTCACACCACGAGCTCAAGCCCCTGGAGGTGTGCGAGTACCCGTTTGGCTCCAAACAGAAGGAGGTCTGCATCAACCCATATCACTACAAGCGTGTGGAGAGTCCTGGTAGGTACCTTGAAGAGGGTTATCAAAGAGATTCTAGACTTAAAAGGTTGTTTTAAACTGGAAGTTCAACATTTGACACATACTCTCGAATAACAGTATTTGTTATAGAATTATAGAATATATTTAAATTAGCATCTAAAAAAAAAAAATTAATTTCTCTCAAAATTGCCTCCCCCAAGACTTTTTAAAAATGAAAATAAAAAAAGATTCTGTGGGGCACAGTCGTACTAAATCTGATAATATAAAAGTCTTTAACAGACAACTAAAAAAATACATTGTTTTGAACAGCAGCAAATATTAGAGAATATAAACCAGTGTAGAGCTGTGTACATCCCTTAGCGAGAGCTCTGTGTAAACCATGGAGCTGGTAAACAAATCCACAAAGGTCAGGAGGCTGTCATCACACGGGCTTGTTCCGCCCACCCCCTCCATTTCACAGAAAATCAATATCACTAGCTCTTTTTGAGTCTTATTAGATTATATGCTCCAGGCACTCCAGATGGGGTGTGGCATCAGAGAGTGGCTTACTAAGTGCATAAACCACTCAGACTAAACTCCCAGCACTTTCTCATCACTATCCACCCCCCTCTCTCTTTCTTACCTCTCTTACCTCCCTCCCTCCGGCTGTCATTTGCGCACCACATCACATATACTCATAGGTGACCATTAAGGGTGGTGCCTTTCTGACACTAGGCTGATTTGGGTTGGCTAGCTTTCTCTTGACCAGTTCAAGGACATGGGTCACATGTTGATCAGGAGAAGCTGCACATCATTTCATTTCAAATGAAGCTCACTGGGAAGTTTGGAGGAACAGCCTTGGAGTCGTGACGCTTATGTTCAGTTAGGAGATGAAAATCAAGGCTGGGGAAACATAATCTACCTTGGACAAAGCTGAAAATCAAAATAAAAATGGATGGCCTCCTTAGTTTTATCTTTGCCAAGGTTTTAAGTGGCATTTGAGGAATGCAGGACTGTTGGTAGTTAGAAGATTTTGTAATTTATGTTCAGCTGTTTCAAGACATAGGTTGGAATTGTATTTTAAAAAAATAACACAAACCTGCTGCTGTTTAAAAATACAGGCTGCATGTAAAAATGTTTAAAAGTTAGATGAAATTACAAATATACTATTGTTTATTTATTTATTTATTTTTAAATAAATGTGCTTCTGTTACTATTAACATCATGTCAGAAGGCTACAACAATAATAAAAAAAAAAAACGTAATGGCCCTACAGTTTTTTGTTCATATATTTGTGCCAAAATAATTAACCAGTCAGTATATAAGTAGAACACCAACTGGCAACAAGTTAAAAAATTTTGTTTTAAAGTTTTAGTCCAGCAAGCAAAAATAAGTTTGGTTTCAGCCTCTCCAGTGTAACAATATGATCTTTTTTTCAGTTGTATTTTGTTTTTTTATTTTTTCTACTGCTGGTTGAATGAAACAAGGCATCTGGAGACCATGAAATTTGGGAAACTGGAAGAGTGTTGCAGTGCTTTTTGGGTTTTTATAGGTCAAAAAATGATAGAAGTAGAACTGTTGTTACACTTCCTCTGTGTGCACCATGGCTACTTTTCTAATAGCATACCCATCAAGGGCACGTCTTTGCAGCTTTGCTTGCATTCCTTGTTGATAATGGAAAGGAAACATTATTACTAAAGGAAGAGCATTTATGCACAATGAAATTCATGCTTCAAACTGTGTGCGTGCATGCGTGTGTTAGATGGGGGCTCCTAACATGCAGTGATACATTAGTTTTCTAAATGATAATGAGAATACCTTTCTCTTACTATGTACCTCGGTAATGGCCAACTTATTTCCTATTATGCTTTCTTTGTTTTCCATCATCAGTTCTCCCTCCTGTCCTGGTACCACGGCACAGCGAGTTTAACCCACAGCACAGCTTGCTGGTACAGTTCCGCAATCTCACCCACAACGAGCCGCACATGCCCCTAAACGCCACCTTCCCAGAGTCCTTTCAGCAGCCACACAGTGGGGGCGGCAGCAGCAGCGGTGGAGGAGGTGGGGGCAGTTCTTTTCCAATCTCTCCCAACTCTCCGTATCCTCCTTCTCCAGCCAGCAGTGGTACTTATCCAAACTCTCCTGCCAGCTCGGGGCCCTCCAGTCCATTCCAGCTCCCAGGTATGCCAAATATACTCATGTACCTGACCCTGGGAATCATGCCAGTCTATTGTGTTTTTGTGGATTGTTGCTGTCTTGTTGCCAACAACATGCTAAATGTTAATAAACACTAGTTTTGTGTTTTTTGGTTGTTTTTTTTAAATTATGTAATGAAAGGAAAAAAGTGTCCATTAGTTATTTTAAAAAATCTGACAATATGATAAATATATGTGATAAGAGATCATCTCTTTTAATGTTTGCATCATATACAAAACTCCCAGTTTATGCACATTTTGGCAACACATTGCACTGACCCAGTGAATACTTAACTGAAACACAGTAGTTCCCTCTTAACACCTACTTATAGTTTAAATGCATACATGATGAATGTCATCAAAATACAATAAAAAATGTCCTTATACAGTACTCTAACCAGGTCAAGTTATTATATTCATCTAAATCAAGCTACAGTCCTAAATGAGAACAAAGGGAATGCCAGCTAAGCAGTGTCCACCAGAGCCAGGGCTGCTGGCTGATGTCAAGGCACCAACTCAGTGGACCAGGCAGCCTTTCTGTCTCATTGTTACTGACAGAAACAGAACAGATACATACAAGATGAATAAATATAACTTAACTGAGACATTCCTTGCTGTCCTGTTCAAAAATCTTGGTATATTAGATAAATTCTTGTGATTATTTTGATTATACTCGTGTGTGTGTGTGTGTGTGTGTGTGTGTGTGTGTGTGTGTGTGTGTGTGTGTGTGTGTGTGTGTGTGTGTGTGT
>JAQMCX010000058.1:5193776-5229817 GCA_029814765.1 Acanthurus leucopareius | reverse complement strand
GATTAATTTCGATTAATTAATTACAGACCCTATAATTAACTCGATTAAAAATTTTAATCGAGTCCCACCACTAGTAATAATCATTTAGAATCAACATTGATAATTCAAAGATTCAATAGACATATGGGACTGCAAGTTTGAAGTAACTGTTAAAAATTTTAATTGTTATTTTTTTTAATCCCCTCTCTGTCAGATGGAGCGAAGTCCAAACATATCTTGGCTTTTTCACCTCAGAGTATTATGTAAGTACACAGTTTCAGTCACGTCCTACTTCCTTCTTCATCCTTCTTTCCGTCCTTCTGTGTCAGCCTTTTCTATCTTTAACCTTTTTTTCTATCTTTTTCTGTTCTGTTGCTCCTACTTATGAAACAAGTCTAAATTGAGCTACATGCAAATCATGGCTGTTCGCAGGGTTTTGCAAATTCAAAATTCACGAGAGCTAACTCAGTTAAATTCACATGGATTAAGATGAACTAGTTTACGTTCCTTATAACACCTCTTGAATATTGAACTGAGTTGACAATCCAAAAAATTTAATAAGTTCACTTTAATTACTTCAGATTTTTTGGCAGTGGGGCAGAATTTGTCCAAACTAAACATTAAATTTAAAAATTTTATTTGTTCGGATAGCTTTTACAACCTGTGCTTATCACTAAGTATCAACTATAAATACACAAAGGCTTTCCTCCGTAAATCCTCACAACAATTAACCACAACAGATACAAAGATGAGAAAATTATGCCCAAATGGCCAGTTATAAATTAAAAAAAGACATGGACACTGCAACAGATGTAAAAGAAATATTAGACTACAGAAATTATGTACATCACTTGAACAGCAGAGTAGACATCAGACAACACAGAGGCGTATAAATAATATGAACACCATGAACATGAGTAAATTCAACCAACATGCTCTGTAGTGCATTCATGCACAAAACATTTGTGGCTTTTTGCACATAAAACCAGGTGGATCACACAAGACCACGGTGTAGTGCACCTGGTTTGCAGACCGTGACACGGTTTGCTAAACGCTATAAAAAAATTCACTTCTTCAGACATTATTGTCAGACGTAGTTTGATTGTTGTATTTGTTGTACTGATGTATTTGAAATCAGGACAGCTGTTAGCTTTAGCAGGGCTTAATGGCCATTTCCAGTTGGACCTCCAGAATCAGGCCCAGCAGCTATTAGAGTTTTAAAATAACTGTCAAACAGATAGTAGAGCATCACTCAATATCTTTGAATGTTGAATGTACTTGTTTATTTTTGGCAAAGACAAAACTTTTGTCCTCTATGTTTCTGTGGAGCTCATCAAAAAAGCCCATGACAGAAGTGTTACTCAGTGTTGGTCTTTATTTCCTGCAGCTCTCATGGGCCTGCTGGGTGTCCTGGACTTTCTGTTTGTCAACCATGCCTGTCACAGCATCATTACCAGAGGAGCATCAGTCCAGCTTGTTTTTGGATTTGAGGTTTGTCATACTTAAGATGAGGCAGAATTGAAGCTCTGTACTTTGAAACACTGAAAGGTTTTTCATCTCATATGATGTCATTTCCAAAACTTAATCATTTATTCTACATGATGGACTGATTCCTGGATTTACTGAGTCATTTTTGCTCTCTTGTGATATTTAAGGCTTATAATTGTAAAAAAAAAAGACTCTGTACCAGGGACATTTTAATGTGCTACTGCATCAGAAATTAACTAAGCAAAACAAACATGGGAACAGCTGAGGAATATTTGCGGGAGTTTAAGATATTTTTTCTCCCAGATTAAGCACACTTGACACCATCCTCCACAGACATACATCACATTATTTTGCTGTAAAAGGTTTCTGCTTAGTATATTGTCTTTTTATAGTTTTCAAAGTGTCTCTCTTTTTTATGATTATAGCAGATCAGCATAAATAGCAGATCAGCCTTTACTATACATTCATTGTCCTTCTTGCAATTTTATTGAGATCATAAACAAGAAGATGACTTTCAAATGTGTGTATCCTCTCTCTGTGCTCTTCAGTATGCTATCCTGCTGACCATGGTGCTGACCACCTTCATTAAATACCTTCTGCACACTATCGACCTGCAGAGTGAGAATCCGTGGGACAACAAGGCCGTCTATATGCTCTACACTGAGCTCTTCACAGGTCCTGTTTTCAGCTGCTGTTTAAAATATGATGTTGGAGCCTCTTTTTTTTCCCTCTTTAGACGTTGTATGTGCAGCTAGGGCAAATTAGCAGCCATACTCAAATATAAGTTTTTCCATTCCAGGCTTCATCAAAGTGCTCCTGTACATCGCCTTCATGACCATCATGATAAAGGTCCACACCTTCCCCCTGTTCGCAATTCGGCCCATGTATCTGGCTATGAGGTGAGCAATTGTGTGTGTGTGTCTGTGTGTCTGTATGTTTTATTGTAACTTTTACTGCTCTTCTAACTATCATTGTTATAAATCAGAGTTAAATAAATATTTTGAAAATAGTTCCTAGATATGTTTAATTCATATTTAAGGCATATTTTAGTTTAATTTCATTTTCCTTTAACTTTCAGGCAGTTCAAGAAAGCTGTAACAGATGCCATAATGTCTCGGAGAGCAATCCGCAACATGAATACACTGTGAGTAATGTTTACTGTTTGCACCTGTTGTCTAAACCAACAAAACAAAATATTATTTTCCAGTGCATCTTTCCTAATTATTTACATATCATTTGGTTAGAAAAAACATAACCAAAAATGATATTTATGAACTATGACCCACATGCACAATAATGTCCATTCTCTATTCAGTGTTAGTGTGTTTTCAACAAGTTCTTACTCTGGTGGAAGCAAGTCTATGTAATCTGTGTAAAGCACATCAGAATATTTAAGTTGTTTAGCAGTGTGTACATGTAGTGTCTTGTCTGTAAACTCCCTTTTTCTACAAATTATTCAATAGTGATAGCCCACATTCATTGGAAGCTGATCAATATTGACTCATGAATCAGTGACAGCTCAGCTTTCTCATGTGTGCTTTAAGTGTCTAAATACTCCAAAGGTAGATTACTCTGTTTCACTAATACCTCACCACAGCTGAACTGTCACTGCAGCAAGCAGTGTCCTTCTTCCTGCCCACACATCCACACACTGACCGCCTGCCCACAGGACTACAGAGAGACCTCAGCACTGCTAGAGCTGTGGGCTGCTAGCTGGGTTGTTGCTAGTCGCTTTTTAGTTAAAATAAATCCTTGAAGGTCCAAAAAATTGCTACTAAGAGCATGATCACCTTCTGATTCAGAGTGTGTATGGAGAGGAGGAGCTATTCACAGATAGACAGCTTGAAAGTGTTTGTGAGAGAGGGGCTGACTGGATCGATGTGCTGCAGGCAGCTCTGCAATGTATAAATAAGGGTTATTTGCTTAACAATTTAATGGTCTATTTTCATTGTTGCACTAATGACTAACCAATAGATGATATATTGTTAGGCTAGTAAAAGAGGGTTTAAATAAATATTATGACATGATAAATTTCCCTAGAAGGCCTTTAAAGACTCCGTAATCCGATTAGTGATCTACTCAGAAAAACACTGATCAGTCGCTACTTCTCTGTAGCAGGGAATTATTTGCATGCAGACCATACCAGCAGGCACATATTACAGACCTGAGTAAACCCTTAGCTACTAAATTCTCTGGCAAGAATCACAGTTAATTTCTTGTTTTCACATGTTCAGATATCCTGATGCTACTCCTGAAGACCTGCAGGCTTCTGACAACGTCTGTATCATCTGTCGTGAGGAAATGGTCACTGGTGCCAAGAAACTGCCGTGTAATCACATTTTCCACTCCAGGTAAGTCCTGCTGGACACAGTCTGACTCAGCAGGAATCATTCTAGATTGCAAGCAAACAAAGTAATGTAAATTTTGGTTGTGGTCAGCATCTACAGCAACTGAAGTTACACACAGTTCCTGTGTTTAAACAAGGGACAAGTTTGTGTGGTCAGACAAACGTCTTAAAACAAAGTGTTAGATACGGCATTGTGTTTAAAGGTTGTTGTGTGTTTGTTCTTGTAGAGTTTCAAATAATGTCATGTTGTCTGCCTCCCCTCCTCTCAGCTGCCTGCGCTCCTGGTTCCAGAGGCAGCAGACCTGTCCTACCTGTCGCATGGATGTCCTCCGGGCATCAAACAACAATCAGACTCCAGCCCCTGCCCAAGCTCCGCCCCCTGCTGCAGCAGCCCCTGCAAACGCCCCCGCAGCACCGCCTGCCAATGGTGAGTGTCAAAACCAGTACGAACGAGCACAACCCTCATCTTCCTGCTTCCATTGGCTCTACAGGAAGCCTACTCACGCCCAGATTGTTTGCAGTCCAGAACATGTCATGTGGGTGCCCTCAGCTGTAAAACACACACTGCACAAGCGTGAACCAGAGTGGAAAAATGCCTTTGAGTCAACTCATTCAGAACAGTACATTCAGTACCTGAGAGTGATATTTTACTGGGTACATTTACCTGTTTAGCTAAATGTAATGAATTTGTTTACCTGCAGCTATCAGGACTGTGAAATAGCTGCAGAGGAAACTTTTCCAATCATGGATGTAGGACCTCTATGTCTGGAGTGTTTAGTGATTATAACATCTTCAGAAAGCACAGGTTAATGCAGTCTCAAATTCAAGCATTTGAAAGTTCTGACCACACTGCTTTACCTTCAGAGGAACTTGTCCAGATATCTTGGTTCATGTCACTCATTAAATGGTACTTAACTTTTCTCTAACTTTTTTTAAATGAACAACTTGTCTTGCTCATCTCTCGACTTGATCATTGTGACTGCTCTGCAGAGAATGTTTATTTTCTCTGATAAATTCAGTTGAATCATGTCCAGGGTTGTTCAGGATCTCTTTTGTTCCATTTTCTCTCCAGTGGCTCCAGGCATGTTACCTGGCTTTCCTCCTGGCATCTTCCCCTTCTGGGGTCCCTTCCCTGCAGTGCCTCCACCTCCTGCTGCAGCAGCGGCAGCTCCTGGTGCTACCAATGCTCCACAAGGCAGCACAGAGGCCACACAGGCAGCTGGTAGGTCTGCATGATGCTCTTCTGCACGAAAAAGACAATCCAACCCAGAGTATTTGCAACATTTTGCTAATTCTGTGTTTTTAGTTTTGTCTTCAGCAATACTTATGTGACTGGTAGTTTTAGTGTTATTGTCCTATTGTACTGTTTCATTCTTGACATCTACCCAGAATGCTGTGTGTTTATTTCATCAGGTACCAGTCAGCCCCAGCCCTCCACTACAGACACTGCAGCTGCTGCAGCTGCTGCTGCTGCTGCTGCTGCTGCTGCTGCTGCTCCAGGATCAGCAATCCCTGGCTTTCCCTTCTCCCTGCCCCCTCCTCCCTTCCCCACTGCACCATGGCTGCCCATGCCACCGCCTCCTCCATTTGGTAAGCACAAAAATGCTCTACTGCTGTGTACTACTGCTCTACTGAGTTTCTCATACACTGTCAAAAGATGTCAGCTGCTGCTGAAAAAATGTAGAAAGACGAGAAGTAAGGAAGTGGAGTAAGAACACGGCAAACTTCTTTCAGCATAAAGTTTCTAGCAAGACAGCCATGTGTGCCTGAGTCATGTAAGGTATAATATTCTTATTTCTTCTATCAGCCTTTGTTTACGGAAGTGTTGAGTGTTAAAATAGCAACAGACTTTCCAGTCACACTGTGTTAAACTCCTTAGCGTTTTCAACTGTATGTACAACACTTTTCTGGCATCATTTCTGTGTATAGTTCTCAAGATTGTCAGTGAAACAATTATTGATCAATTTGGATCCATGAGGCCGGATCTTCTGATGATATTTATAATGCTGAACCTTTGCCCTTGTTGAGGAGAACGTGTCTGTCATTGTTTCTAAAAGTATTGATTTCTGTCTGTCCTGACTGTAATTTAACACCGCAGTTTTTCATGCTAAACCAGGTCATAAGTGTTTACAAAAGCACAAGTGTACTGGCATAAATGTGGCTAAAGTTATTCATTTAAAAACAAAAATATGGTGTTGAAGACATATCCTAATGATAGTTAAGATGGAACTTCATTGGTAGAGCACTTTTCAAACTCAAGTTACAGCATACCTTACACAAGGCACTGCTGCTTCTATGTACATTCTTTTCTAACTCAGCTCACCAAAACTGCAGATAATATAGAGGGCAGCTCCTCAAGCATGTCAGTTGTGTTGTGACCTAATTGAAGTTTGCTTCCCCTCAACAAGTTTGTGCTAATGTCTCTCCTCGTCTCCCATCCTCCAGTGTCATCAATGCCTCCTCCTCCTCCATCTCTGTCTCGGCTGTCAGAGGAGGAGCTGAGGGAGCTCGAGGCAGAAGGCCGACGAGGGCTCGAGGCCCGGCTCCAGTGTCTTCAGAACATCCACACCCTGCTGGACGCCGCCATGCTCAACATCCATCACTACCTCAGCACCGTTGCCACACTGACGTAAGCGAGCCCTCTCTACCATCAGCTGCATCTTCTTAAGCTTTACCAAATTAAACCCGAATTACTGAAACATGTATTTAACTTTTAAAAATACATCAAAATATTTCAGTACTGCAAGTTGAAACTCAAGTGAACAATACAGTGATGTGGCCTAATATTTACCGATTTTAAAAGTGAAACAAACTTGAGAGTTGACCTGTGAAGCTGTTTTCAGTTGAATGCTTCATGGTTGTTCTGCTGCTGTGTTCTCCACAGTCCTCCTCGGGCTGAGGCCACCTCTGGAGGAGCCAGCGGGACAAACCACACAGCTTCATATCCTGCAGCTGGCAGCAGCTCAGACAGTCCCAGTCAGGACAAGGACTCCTCCAGCTGTAAGTAAACAGACAGTTCACATCAACAGTGAAGACAATCAAGACAATTAAATTGAAAAAATTAAAAAACCTAAAAACCTGTTATAATGTATTTTTTGTGTGTCCAGCTGAGCAGGTGGATGGAGTTACAGTTTCCTCTCAGCCAGCTGACTCTACTTCTGCTGCCTTGGACACGGAGAGACAAGAAACGATGGAGGAAGGAGAGGCGCTGGGGGAGGACGGGGAGCCCAATGCTGCTGAGCTGAGGCGCCGCCGTCTCCGTAAACTAGAGACAGCATCATCATCATCATCCTCTCCATCCCCACCAGACAACTGATCCGTGCGTCCGGACTGAGACATGTTGCTCTGGACCAACAGGAACTCTGAACTGATTGATAGTTGCTTCAGTTCCTCATTGCCTCTCTTCCTCGTGGCTCTCGCCTTCCACAGGCTCAGGTTTCTAACTGTGTCGAGTTGGACTCAGGCTACCAGGAGACGCAATGATTTTTACTGCTTATCTGGACTGTTTTATGTCAGAAAGCAATAGCACGACTTTTTTTGTTTTGTTTTGTTTGTTTTACAACCTTTTCCCCCCCAAGAATGACTGCTGCAATAAGAGTTCTGCGGGTGTTCAAGTTTAATCAGGTGGAGGAGGAAATTTGATTTCAAACCCATGTATTTGGTCAATGTAAGAGAGACAGTGTTTGGATTCCTGTCTGATAGTTTTACTGTGTGTAAGGTCTTTGTTAAATTTGTTAAATTCAGCTTTTTTCAGTAAAAAATCGGGCCCATTCAGCACATCAGTGTGAGACACAGCACCTGGATCAGCGTCAGATCCAGTGAATTCAAATCAAGGGAATTTGACTAACTACTCTGGCTTCAGCTTTGTTTTTCTTTTAACATTCATCTCTCCTCTGTTACCACTGCAGATGCTGTAATTTACTGATTTATTTGAATATGTACATACTGTATAAAGAGTTTTAATAGGATGATCTGTACATAATGCAGAATAAACTGTTCGGCTGAAATGGCAGCAGCAAAGCAGTTCGTTGGTTTTTGTGTTCACACAGTTATTTTATGGGGGCGGCTTGTCTTCAGTCTGAATGGTCATGAGATGTTACATGTCATTTAGCAATAACATAGGAGCCAAATGACATTAGACATTGTATTGACTGATGTACAAAACATTTAAACATCTAAATGTTCTGGTGTGCTGTAAAACACAGCCGACACTCATTATATTCTACATAGATTATAGTAAAATGGGCTTATTGTTGTAGAAAAACATTTTCTGCTGAAACAACAGACTTGACAAGCTCATGCTGATGATTTTATTGGTTTGTTGTGGACATTTACTGTTGTGATAAAATCAAGCCACAGGTGAACGACTCTCTATGAGGAAGCCTCATTCCAGTAAAGTCATAAAGGAGAACATTTGGTTCTAAAAACGAAGGTAGATCTGTATAATGTTACAAAATAAGTTAAATTTACATCAAAATATGATTACACAGGAAGAAAATAAGAATATAAATCAACTTTGACAATTAAAAAATTTACAAAAACTTTGCAAATGTTACACAAACCAGAAGAATGGACAGATACTGGCCTGAAAAAAAATCACAAAGTAAAATTTAAAAAAAAACAACTCAGTGCTGTAAATAACTGCAGTAACGTTTAGGTCTAGTGATGTAAGAGAAACCTGCTGATGTGAAATTATTTATTAAAATGCTTAAAAGAAATAAAGAAAAGGAACACTCAAAGAAATAGATGACAATTTACATTTTAGTAAATTTTTCTTTACACCTAAAACAATGTAAAAGAAAAGGTTCCCGTCTTCACAAGACTGCAAATTAATATCCTCTGGTTGTGAGCACGTTGGTACCACATGCTGCAAGCCTTCAAAAACTACACGCAATTACATGTCAGTATTTAATAAGGAATGCTAATGAAGCTCAATGTGCCTTTTTTAAGAACTTGTAAGAACTTACTAGTTTTAAAAACATTGGGACAATGAGTGATTTCTTAGTAATTGTGACTAAATGTCAGTTTAACCTTCATATGGAGATCACTGAGCACATCGTCTGGTCTTCTACCACTGAGTTTGTTCCCTTAGCTAAAAAAGATTTAAATAAATTCCCTGTTCAAAAATCAGAAGGTGCTTATTCACTATTTGGTGATGTTTTCCTGAGTTTTCAGTGCAAATACTGCTGACAGAAGGTGAGGTGCAACTGGCTGGTAGCTAGCCGTGTGTGGGTTGTCCTTGGGATTGATGCCATTTAGGACATGACGACCCTGTTAGAGCAGAGGAGTTGGGGTCAGTTCTGGGGGGTGGAGTAGAACGAGTGGTGCTGGTGGTTCTGGTCTGGAGGATTGCTGGCAAACAGGAGAGGAGCAGTCTCTGATCCGTACCAGCTGAA
The DNA here is from genome assembly GCA_029814765.1 of Acanthurus leucopareius. NCBI lineage: Eukaryota > Metazoa > Chordata > Actinopteri > Acanthuriformes > Acanthuridae > Acanthurus > Acanthurus leucopareius. Next base: position 5,220,607 of record JAQMCX010000058.1, on the reverse strand, counting down.
ACACATGGAGAAGAGGAGCAACAGATGATGGCTGCGCCTGCCATGCAGTGTTTGAGGAGTCTGATATGATTTCTCATCTTGAACAACATCAAAAGGAGTGCAGACTAATCAGAACATCCATTTTTTCTCACTGAAGAACAATGTGCCAAGGAATTGTTGTCAGGTCTGAAACTGGAATTTAGAAATATCTCAATTAATCTCTTCCTCCTCTTTTTAACCCTTTTTAAAATTTTTACTTCTATACCCATAGTCTAGATGAGTGATGTGCTCGTTTTGGTCCAGTGTGTAATAAAAAAAAAAATTATTAGAAATGTAAACATGGATTTAAAGTATGTCTTAAAGTCATGTTAGCTCTTGAGAACTGATTTTCATTGTATCAAAAGCTCTGCTTAGTTTTTCTAGATGGTCTGTTAAAAAAAACTGCATGGTTAACCTTTAAGGCCTTGAGATTGTGGTATGTTTTGAAAAACTTGGATGACTTCTCCTGCAAACACCCTGGTAGGGCGGTGCCAAACAGTTTGTAGTTTCCAAGCTTTGTTCATAATGTTGACATTCATTTCTGAATCAACATTTGATTGCATAGGCTGTAATGCGGAGCGCAGGACTTCTGAGTGTTGTGCAGGTTGGACAGGTGAGCAGAGAGACAGACAGCTGCCAATGATGACTGCATTCCTGAGACAGTCACAGGCAGACCGCAGCTTCTAAGGGACTGACACCTTTTTCTTTTCTTTTCTCTTTTTTTTTTTTGATGATGTCCTAAAATGCCAACAGATTTCAGTTCTTCATTCAGTACCTTACCAGAAGCTTCAAATGTCAAACAATTGACATTTTGTGCAGCCATACATTTAACTTCAACCATGGATTCATCTATTTTCTTAATCTGTTACTTGTACAGTCTGTGAAATGTTTCATTATTGCAGCTCTACCTTTGAGTCTGACATGGATTTAATGACCGTACCTTGAATGTGGATGTGAAGTGCGCACCCATGGAACAGGTACATCGTCATCGCTGCCTTGAGGATCATCGAAGAAATAGGGACGAGGTAAGACCCTGTTGTTGACGGCAATGCTGCTGGTCTGAAAATCAGGAAAAACACACGCTGATGTGACTTAAACTGCTTCAGCAAAATGCATCCAGTGGCAGCGTTTCATCTCTGGATTTCTAACTAACTACCTCTTGAGTAGGCCGGCGAACTCTGAAGATGAGGATAAGTAAACTGGTCGGGAGCAGCTCCCATATGAAGAGGATGGCACCAAAGGCCAGGAAGCCCCTGTCACCCAGTTCATTCTGCAAGTCAGCCTTCAAACACAAACACACACACACACACACACACACACATACACACACACACACGGTTATCTAGGAGTGTTCTAACTTATCACAATGGTTTTGAAACTTATCATGATGTTTGAATATGTAAAAATATTTACAACCATTATTGCCATTTTGAACAGTGTCACACTTTTTAGAAAGAACTTTTATTCCAATATTAAATGTATAAAATGATCACCTGGTCAGAAACATTGTACCAGTCAAAGTTGAACGACTCTACGTGGTGTTTCTGAGACAGAATGAGGACTGTCAGGTTGTAGCAGGCTCGACTACTGAACAACACGATCACTGCTGCTCCCAGAACAGCTGTGCGGCAAACTGTGGTCCCCTGGTCAGGTTTCAAAAAGAAAAAGAAAACAACAACAAAAAACAAGTCAGCCTCAGTTTTAAAGAGTAGGGAGGAGAAGTCACTTTTAATTTATTTTCACAACTGACTCTAATACAACCACTGCTGCATTAATTCAGAGAGCAGGCATTGCTGACCAGGTAGGGGCTGGTGGAGCGTGAGTGTCTGGTCAGGAGCAACAGCAAGGCAGCCAGAAACACAGCATCCAGAATGAAGAGCGAGTCATTGACTAGGACTCGAACCAAGACCAGGTTCCATGTCCGCTCCCCTGACCCGCTGCTGGCACTTCTGTCCTCGAAAGCCGCACAGAACACGTTGACACTGAGAAACATGGCGTTCATTGCACCGTACATGCACCGTGCCAGCCACCTGAGCAAGACATGGAGGCCAGACTGATAAACAGAATAGTACTGTAGTCACACTATGTTTCCAAGGCTTAATCATGATAACCAGAAATCAGAATGAAAACAGGGTATATTATTTTCCTAAATGCAAAAACGGTGTATTTTTTTTTTGTATGTACTGTAAAGTAAAACTTACAGTCTTTTGTCCACCTCTGAGCTATAAATCTCCCTCACTTTGAGTAACACCTGTGGAACAAAAAGAAATGCAACAGAGTAAGGTGAGTAAACACCAAGAATGAAACTGAAAGCAAATAAAGTGTTTGATAAGCACTTTATTTGCACTTTATTCTAAGCTTAGGTCATGGTACTCTAAAAAGCTCACGGAGGCCTTGATTTTCACTTATTTAATCATAAAAAGTTTTTTTTAAAACACTACAGCTTCATAAGACCAATTTGGTTTTTTTTCTCTATCATATAGATATATATCCATTCACACTACAATTGCCTTATCTTAGTTTCAAGAGAATAACCCCTGTCCCATTCTCCCCAGTCTTACCTGAGTAAAATACAGGTTAATGAGGCTGAGAGTGAAGAACTGCAGACAGACAGGAAAGCAGTAGAGCAGCCAGTAGACTGCAACAGGTAGATGGTTGGCCTCAACGGCATTTCGGAAGTAAAAGGAGAACAGGGTGGTGCGGAGTGCAGCCCAGAGCAGGCAGAGGAACAGAAAGACACTCTGGTAGCTCCATCTTTTGTGTTTGAAAATGTAGAGGAGCCACAGCTGGATGTACACCACCAGGAACAGTCCGGCGTACAAGGTCGTATAGAGGATAGTGAAGCCAAGCTCGACGGAGGGGGCGACGGCTGGGAGCAGGGGGATCGGCAGAGGCAGGATGGAGGAGTTGGGAGGAGGGTTAGCCGTGACTGGAGCTTCCATTGGAGTTCTGACAGGAATAACTAACCGTCCATCATCACAAAGAAAGCAAAAAACTTGAAAGGGTTTACATGGGAGACCTGAAAGCAGAAACCAAATCACAAGAGGTCAGCAGGTTATGAGCAGAACTCTGAGCAACAGATGGGCAACAGATGTGGAGGAAAAAATGTATATCCTGTTAAAATTAATATGACTAGGCAATGTATACCATGAGGCTACTACATTTGTGGGCAATAGTTTAGTTTTTCTCAAAATTTTTGTAACAACATATTAATTTATCTTAATATGTTAGGAGTCTGATTTGCCAGATTAGTCACAGAATTTCCTAACTGGTTATTTGAAGTCTTAACAGTTACTCACTTACTGAAAGGAGCCAGCTTACTCATCACTAGCACAGGGTCATGATACATGTTGCTGTTGTAATTCATGTAATATAACCTTGATAAATGATTAACTCATTCATCAATATTGCCAGTTTGTTTTGCAGAAGTTACCGGTAACGACAGGCAATTTAAGGTAAACTATGTAACTTTTTTGCACTTACAATAAGTCAGGGCTTGTGATGCAAGGAAGAGCAGCTTGCATTAGTTAGAATAACTAAAAAAAATACTTTAAATCCATATGTTTATATTTATAAGTTTTATTACAGAACAATGCCCATCCGTAAAAAACAAAACAAAACAAAACAATAATAAACTCTACAACCATATGAATCACAGTATGGATTTTGATATAGCCAATTCCATATGAAGCTGTCTAGCTAATTTCTTTACAATAAACTGGGGAAAAAGATAAGTTGAACTCTACATTTCATTTTCAGGTACATTCTTGACATGTCAGAAAAAAATCACAGAGATATCAGATTTTCAATATTGTACACCATCAACAACAATAAAACAATATAATAATTATACAATGACACGATTACAGTGATAGATTGGTTTTAGATTTTAGACAAAGATCTTACTTTAGAGGAACACAACAATACAACCACTAATTATGGTGGCTATGTCGCTCCCCTTCTGTTTTCTAGTGATCTGAACTCAGAAATATAATACTACAGTACACACTTTCCCTTTCAGTTTGGACAAAAACAACATTTTTTCAAAATCAAGTGAATTCAAGAACTATTCTATAAAACCGGACTATTATATTGTACAGGTTTTCGTGATACCTGAATGTTTTTTTTCAGTGACCTTTGAAACCCACAGCTATCCGTATGTCTTTACATTGGTCTTTCGGAACATAAACAACCGGTGGTGTTCCGCCTACGATGCTAACAAACGGCTAAGCTAACTGAAACTAACTATATTAAGTGAAATGAATGTCAACTATTTTTTACGATCGTTTAGCTTTGCTTTCCCTGTTCATGGTATCAACAAACGATTAAGCAGTCAGTAGCCATGAAATTATGACAATATCAGACCTTAATCACGTTAAAATCCAGCTCCGGGATACGCAGCAGGGCAGTGAACGTTAATCCCTCGTTTCCGTATCGTGTGATCACCGTAACGTCTGATGGGCGGAGCTACTGTTTTAATTCCAACCGCCAATCAGCGATGACAGGAAATCGCGGTTTCTTCAATTTTTGTTTACCTATCTTAAGAAGCAAGACGCATTCAAAGGAGATAAACATTAAAAGTGTTTGTTAACCGACAAGTAAGGTGTTTTTGTTAACTCTAGCAGCTGTTCGTGCACGTTTTGTTGACCATAGCTTGATATTAAAAGTGGAACTTAATAGCAAAAAAAACGTGAATGCTGCTCCGGTCCGTCCGTTAATCTCGTGTGACTAAGCGTGTTGCATTATTAAAGTGGTGCAAGATGCCGATGGTACTGCGATCCAGAAAATCCATCCGGCCGAGTAAGGCAAGTGAGGCAGAGTTACTGGACACGGCACCGGCAGCACGGAGGAATTCGACCCGCCTGCACGGGAGAACCAGCGTTACGTACGAGGTGGGTATTTTTATTACTCAGCTTTTCCGCCTCCTCTTCCTCCACGGCTGAAAACTTCACAGTCGGCCACGTAGCTTCCTCGGCATCGCCAACGGCAGCGACGTTAGCGGGCTAACGCGAGAAAAATCACCCAAGATAAGGATTTTACAGAGAGCAGCCTGTCTTAAACTGTTGTATATTTTTTGATATTCACGCTTTAACGTATATAATATTTGCTTAGCTGTTAGCATAACTATACGTGAAAGCTAACAATTGCACCGTGAGCGTGAACGTGCGCCCAGCCAAAACTTGACGTTGCTGCCTAGCAAGTTCTCGCATCATGGTGAGTATTTTGTCACGCTAATGAAGTCCCTGTTTAAAGAGGATGAATAAGCATTAGGTATTCGGTTTTATTTTCTTAACTTTTCTCAGTCGCATGATGCAAATGAAGTTTCGACATCTACATGTGTCCACAAGTTTCACATTTTAAAGTTACTATTGATGCTTAATTACGATGCTATTTCCTGCTTGTTTTCTAATTTTATCCCGTCAGGAGTCGGATGAGTCAGACTCGGAATCCGTCCAGAGCCAAGTGATGGAGACACGGCAAGGTCCCCCGGCTGAGCTGGAGGAGGAAACTGCTGAGGAGGCGGATGTCACGGTAGTCTTATCACCCCGGAGAAAACCCAAACAAACACCACTCTTGCTGATGAAGATAGAGGCTTAGATGTTTTGTACGGGCTAGAAAACATTGCTGGATGCCTACGGTGCTGTAGGTTGCAAGGGTGTGGCACAACTCTTATTTATACAGCCATGTGGTGGGAGAAAGTGTCTGTGCAGCAGCATTTACGCCAATTATCACCAGGAAGTTTTGTCAGACATGAGCGGATGTGTCTTAATCTCCCTTTTCCCCGATTTTAGAGAAGTAAAGATGAATTACACTGCATTCTGAAGCTTTTAAAGCTTTATAGTACAGTAGAGTAAAAGAGCTTAATCAATACTGAAGTTATAAGGCCATCATTTAAACCAGTATTTCAAGGGTTTATGTATTGGCTAACATTTCTTTGCAACGTTATGGCATATTGTTAATGCCTAGCATGTCTTGTTTTAGGTTAATATGTTGCTTAACACTTAGTGCTTAATTACATATTAAGCAACATGGTTTCTCAATTGTAGTGTCAATCAAATACTTGCTTAATACTACAGTTGAGCAATAAACTTAATCATCAAAGTTGAAAGTGGAAATACTATTACATTTTTGGAAAAGAAAACTTAAGCAGAAATAAAGAGTAACTATAATACATGGATACATCAAGGAAATATGAGACCTTATCTCTAAAGATTTTTGTTTAAATACAGTAATAGATACAGCCACTTTCAATTTCAGATTGCTTAAAGTGCTTCACTGTTCCTGTTTCGTAAGATGTATATTGGAGTTAGACTCACATTGTAATCAATATTAGCTTAGCTTACACTGTTAGATTGCAGCTTTAAAATCTTTCTCTTGGTATATATGATACAAACAATCCCTTTGAAAAACATAAAGTGAGGGATCTGTTTCAGTGCAATTTGGTTAAATGTTGATACCAATTTTAAATCTTGTACCAGTTGGGCTTTAAGATGAGATGGTGAGATCAAGATGTGCAAAAAACAACTGTCAAGAGACTACTGGGCAGAAACTTGTGTGATTTGGTGAGAGGGGTGCTATAAATTGATAAGTGATTGAGTTCTTTCTTCCTCAGGATTTGAAAGATTGCAGTGTTGTTTTGGACCGTCTCTCAGCTGATGATAAAGCTGGAAAAAGGGAGGCTGAAGAAAAAGAAGACATGAACCGCAAAGGGGGGAAACCCATGTCCCGAATTCCTACATTCCATAAACGACCTGTGGGTGTGAGCCAGAATGCAGAGCTGACTCCTCCCAAAAAAGATACCCCTGTCCATGTAGCTCAGCCATCTGAGAAAACTGGAAGTGTGGAGGCCTCGAAATCCAAGCCGCCCGATGCTAGAGCACTTCCTTTGCCGTCAGTCCGAGTCCCCAAAATTGGCTCTGAAGCCTCCTCTCCATTCAGCAGCAACGAACATGCTGCAGCAGCAGCTCATAGTTCCATAAAAACTACACCCAAAAGCTGGAGTTTGTCTGAGTCTGTGCAGTACCCTCTTATGACTGTAACCCCCAGACCTGCCCTCAGACCAGAGCAAGGGCTGGAGCAGCACTTACCAGAGCAAGACGAGAGAAAAATGCATGAAATAGAAGCTGAGACCATACCAGATGCCCCCATATCTCACCTTCCATATGAGGGCTCTATCATTCATAAGCCACCGGCAGATGCAGATGAGAAGTACGATACTGTGGTTAAAAGCAGGAGCACCATTACTGCCTATGGAGACACTGAAAAATCAGAGATCAGTCAAACAACTGAGGATAGCCAAGAGGAGGCTATTATGGATGAGGAGCCACCGTGGGAGATGGAGCCAACAAACCTACTTGAATTAAAGGACAGCAGATCTTCATCAGACAACGAATGCGAGGATGACTCCGCAGGTGAAAAGTCTGAAGTCCATGAATCAGGGGAAGTGGAGGAGCATCATCATAAACCTCTTACAACAGAGCCAGAATTCTTAAATCTTAAAGATAAAGGGGCCAGTGTTGATGATTTGACCTCTGCTTTAGCACCGGAGAAGCCTGCCAAAGCTAGCTCACCCAAGTCAACTAAGGTGGGTTATGCTGTTTTTTTTGCTCGGTGAGTTCCACTGATATCTGTCACACTGTTTTCTTTATACAGATTCAGTCATATAAAAGGAATTTTACCACACCCTGCAGCCTAGGAACAGCTTTGACATGCAAAACAATCCCACGCTGTTTCCCAGACTCTTGTCAAAGCTATGATGTTATTTAACCAACTTGTTTTTTAAGATGAAATTATGCTTCTCCTGTTTGTAGAGTTCTGGATGCTCCAGTTTTGTCCTCTTCTGCTTCCTGCCCACCGTCTTGCTGCTTCTAGTGGGGTTTGGCCAGCATGTTTGGCACTACGGGCTCCCCATGTCTGTGGCGCAGCTCACAGCTCAGCTGGAGCTGCACATGCTTGAGGGCTTTAGCTTCATACCAGAGCCTTGCAGCACTGATTGTCGGTGAGAAAATAATCAGCCAAGTGTTGATCCCTTCAGTCAGTTTGGTTCTTTTGAGTGGTTTGCTATGAAGGCATTTCTTCTTTTAAAAACTCAGAGGTCAAAAAGTTAAAACAGCTTAAGTTTTCCCCCTCCCCTGTTCAGAGTGCATCTGGTGGAGAGCATCCCTGTGGGTCTGTACGAGTCTGCTCCCTCACCCAGACAGAGCATCGCAGACAGCTGGCTGCATCTGCTCGACAAGGCCAACAGCTCGGTCCACATCGCTGCTTTCTACTTCACACTACGAGGCAGTGGCTTGGAGTTCACAGACCCCACTGACTCTCAGGTAAGTTCAGTGTCACACTCCAGTCCCATGATGCAGCATATGGGATAATATGAGAATCTTTTGAACCTCTGATGTGTCTGATTGTGTTTCCACATACTTTGCAGGGAAGAAAGGTCTTTGAGAAACTTAAACAACTTGAATCCAAAGGTGTTAATCTCCAGATTGCCGTCAACGCCCCCCAGACCTCTACCCAAGATACGGAAGAGTTGGCTGCAACAGGTACAGCATCACCTGACAATAGGGATCTTACTGTGTTGTCTCTTTCTTGTGCTGTTCATAAATTAAAGCAGTACAAGACAACATCATTTGTTTGTTAAAGCATACATTTATGAGCCTGTACACTGACTTAGCTTATGTAAGCTGTGGGTGTAATTGGACGAGTGTTTCAGTCAACATTGTCCTCACCTGCTATCTGTGTATTTCTGTTTTGCATGGGCACTGTTGCCACATCCTGGGCTAAGCACTGCCCAAGATGATTGCGATTGGTTTAAAGAGAAGCATATGAGCCAGAGCATTTTTTCCCCTAAACTAGAGTGATAATGTGTGTAATCAAACCTTCCTGGTGATAAGGCTGTGAGACTTTGCAAGCCTATTCAAATTAGGTCAGCAACTGAGCCTCTATTCATAAAACGGCATCTGATCACAACTACGATCCAGCAGATTCATCCAAATATAAGATTAGAATACATTCCTGTCCACAGAGCTAGAGAGCAGGGGTAAAATGTAAAATATGCCTTCCTAACAGCAGCATGGGAGAGCATCTTTGCAGAGTAATGTGAACTTAATAACTTTATTTTTACCTTTTGTCAACTTCATTATCAAGACCATTGCTCAATGTTGGTGTGCTGTGTTTGTCAGTATCATGCTGCTGCTTCCCTGATCAAATGTTCTTTACCTCAGTGATTCCTAATTGTGTTTTTTTCTTTTTGTTTTTAGGTGCAGAAGTCAAAGAGGTTGACCTCAAGGCTGTAACTGGAGGCATTGTCCACACCAAGCTCTGGGTGGTGGATCAAAAGCATCTCTACTTGGGTAGTGCTAACATGGACTGGCGTTCTCTCAGTCAGGTAAGATAGAGAGAAAGTTGTGTGTTTTTAAAATGTGTCTGGATCAGTGTGAGCAAGGCGTTAGACGTAACAATCATCATGACCGGATTAATGCGTCTTGTGCGCTTCGCTGAATCCAGGTGAAGGAGGTTGGCCTGTCAGTGGAGGACTGCAGCTGCTTGGCTCAGGATGCCGTCCGGATCTTCGGGGTTTACTGGAGCCTCGGTGGTGCTAACAAATCACTGCCACTGTACTGGCCTGCTCGTCTCTCCGCCCTGTCCAGTTCCCAGAATCCCATGCGCCTGAAGTTCAATGGAGTGCCTGCTCAGGTCTACCTGTCTGTAAGTTTAGAGCTACACTCTAACATCTTTATAGGCAGAACGCTTTGAAAATTAGCCTTTTTAAAGAAGCCTGTTTCTTTAGTGTTTACCTACTATGTATTTTGAGACTGATATGGATCCTATTATATATTTATCCATAATGGAAAACTGTAGTGATTGAATTTAAACTGCATTCTTGTCGGAGTCAAAGAGAATTTGAAAGAGAACATTTAGGTCATTTTATCATCATGTCAGTTTGGTCTAACACTAAATTACATATCGAAATCCATTCCAAATAAACTGGATCAAAAGAAACTCATTAAGCATGTTAACCTATAGTTAAGAAAAAAAGACAACAAAAAATGATTTGGAAAGTGAGACATTCTTATTTAAAAATGTCACATGTACCATACTTTTCTTTCTGGACATAAACAAGGAGTGTATCCAGCTTTTTCCAAGCTGGGTCAGCCATCTTCCTCTCTCTCTCTGGTTACTCACATAATTCTTATCTCCTGTGTGACATTTCTGTCGTACAGAGTGCCCCTCCACAGATCTCAGCTCGTGGCCGCTCAGATGATCTCACCACCATCCTGTCTGTCATCGAGGACGCCAAGCAATTTGTTTACATTTCTGTCATGGACTATCTCCCTCTGTCTGAGTTCACAGAGCCACTCAGGTGACCACTGAACTCACCCATGTATACTGTTACTTTTTCTCATCTCCCATAAAAACAAAGAGTTAGTGATCTCTGTATCTCATGTTACCTGAAGTTTCGTGGTTTATAAGATGTTTACAGGAAAAAGTAATGCTACACATATTATCTTATAAATAGATATAGACTATTTAAAAGATTATTTCCCTTTGCTCTCCAGTTAAAATACTAGAAACTGACTGAAACAAAGCTGATCAGTCCAGGTTTCATAGTATTTAAACAGAGTACAGGACTACTGTCCTCATCAAGTGTTTATATGTTTCCCCTTTTCTGGAAAGCTTTGCCTGTTGAAGAGTTCTAACTGTGCGTTGGTTCCTCTCTCTCAGGTTCTGGCCCGCCATCGACACGGCCCTGCGTGCTGCAGCATGCACCAGAGGAGTACAGGTCAGACTCCTGATGAGCTGCTGGAAACACTCACCTGGCGCCATGTTCACCTTCCTGCAGTCCCTGCTGGTGCTCAGCAGGCCTCCACTGAAATGTGACATTGAAGTGGTACGTAGTGAAATTTTATTTCCAGCACAACGACTGAGACAGAGTGGTTTTAACACACTGATGATACATCCTAAACTCATGTTGTTTATCTTGTGTCTGTGCAGAAAATTTTCACTGTGCCTTCAACAGCAGAGCAGATGAAGATTCCCTTTGCACGAGTCAATCATGCCAAGTACATGGTTACAGACAGAGTGGTCTATATAGGTATGTTACTGCAGCTTATAACATGTTAAGAGCTGCTTCCCTTCAAGCAGAAAAAACATTCACTGACAGACTCAGAGGCTGGATTTAGTACATTTAATTAAGTGCTATACTACGTTACTGTTTTAACATACTGAGGTGTTTTCATTTGATCTCACTTTACATTTTTGCTTCACTCCATTTTTAGAGGGAAATATTCATTTTTTTACTCACTGGATTTACTTGAAAAAAACAAATACAAGTAATTTTACATATTTTGTTGATTATTTTATACAAAATATACTAATGACTTCTCAAATCAAGTCTTATCAAGTCATTTTAACCTTGAAATGCATTTACTTAAAAACTAAATTTGTTGTATTATAAAAAAAAGTCCATAATCAGTTTTTTTCACGCATTATGAACAAAGTTTATTTAAAATGGTTTAGATGATTATGCAGATTCAACATCTTAACAGTTTGTTTTAGTATTTTTAGGACTGGACAGAATTTTCCCTTGAGAATTGTTTCTCCTTGTATAACCTCTTTTACTTACATGAAGAATCTGGATACTTCATCCCCTCACGATATGCTGTAAAACTTTTATCTGCTCTGGACAGTCTAGGGTTTATCTACAGTTCTGTAAAGGATGATATAACTAAATTATAATCTTTTCATTTAATAGGCCCATAAACAATTCTAAGATATATAACTCTATACAGCAAAGTGTGGGAAAGAATAATATTCATTTTTACAGGCTGCTCACATGTTTGCACTTCAGATTTTTTTGTTTGTTTGTTTAGTAAATAATTTATTTTAAGGGGAAATGTCTTAGATATGACCAGAATATGTTTTACTTATAAAAAGGGAACTTACATTTGCTCCCATGTTCATAGTGTAAAAACCAACACTCCCCCAGTGTTCTGAACCACAGACAGATTAGTCAGCTAACAGGGCCACTAGCTGCTCTGCGCTAACAAGCTAAAAGGCAGAGAGTGGTTTGACGCCCCTTTTAATGGAAAGCATGTTGATATTTAAGTAGACTCTCGCCAAGATTTTAAATGACGTTGTTCTTACTAATTCATACAACTGTCGTGCAGTGTGACTGATGTGACTTTCTGTGTTCACAGGGACATCCAACTGGTCTGAGAACTACTTCACCCAGACAGCTGGTGTGGGCTTGGTGGTGAACCAGACAGGCTCTGAGGTTAAAACAGGCCAACAGACGCTGCAGAGCCAAGCAGAGGAGCTCTTCTTCAGAGACTGGACGTCTCAGTATGCAAGCACGCTCTCTGTTGAAGATGTGGAGGTCTGTCCTCTGGGCCCAAACTGAGGGTTTGTTGTATTGTAGACAAGAATCTAGGATGCTCCTGCCACTTGAACTTTGATTTTACTTATGCAGAATCCGCTTGCTGTAATGTGTAAATGAAGGTTTGTTCTATTGCTGTTTCATGACTTGCTGCCTATGTTTGTACATAATTGCGTTTTTATATTTTGTTTCAAAACGTGTTATTTTTTTATACTCGTTACTTTTTTGACAATTGTTTTAGATGAGCTACAGCTCAAGGGAACTAGCTTTGTACAATTTGTTTTATGCCTGGGGCAATTTGTATATTTTCCTGGTGCCAAGCTTTAACAATCCGACGCAGGAAATAAAACATTTCCAAAAAGGTGTACACACCACAGCCATGTTTAAACTGCTGAAGCTGTGTTTCTGTGCAGAGAAAGTCTATTGGATGTCAGTCCAACAGTACAAGGTTGCTGTAAATACTTTCCATTTTCCGTTCAAAACTGATGGTTGGCTGTTTGAATGTATTATTACATTCACAGAATTATTTTATTATTCACATTCTGACTCTGATGAAACAAGGGACAGTGCAATTGGTCCCTGGCCAACAGAGTTTTGCTTTACTTTACAGTACGTGTAAAAATAAATAAAAAACTGCTTTTTGGTTAGTGATCTTTGACAGTCTTGATCACTATGAGAGAACTTCTTCTTGTTGTTGATGAGTCTCATTGGTTAGTGTTGTGAGTTCACCATAATTACCAAACTTTTCTTAATTACCCCTCCCGTTTTCAAGCTGTAGGGTTTTGTTTGTTTGTTTCTTAATAGTGAAGGTTTTTAGTTATCCGTCTCCGATGCTGCAGAAGTACAATGTTGAATGAAATTTTATTTGTGGTCCTAAAAACATCAGAAAAATTGCATTAAATGAGTCTATAACCAAACACGGCCTCCTGTTTTGGAACTCATGTTGCTTTGAGCTAAAAGTCACCAAAAATAAAATTTAAACACTAATGGTTGACAGCTGTAATGTTTTTCATGTTGACCATCTTTGTTTAGCATGTTAGCATGCAGTTGTTACTAGCTAGCAATGAACACAGCTAAAATATTAGGCTGCTGGAAATGTCAATGGTAGTATCTGCTCCTAAACCAAAGTACTGGATACATTTAAAGATCCCAGCAAGACGTGTTAAATAAAAACACTGATTAGAATAATAGTTTGTGTCTGAAGTGTGTTTTTTTTTAATAACCTTATAATAAAGTCTTAAAATTACATCAACTTCTACCCTATCTAAAAATATAAGAGCAATGAATATGCAAATTTTCCATTTCTAAAGTTAACTATCAGACACAAGATGTCTGTTTCACTGAGAATTAACATGAGCACAGAGAAACTTTCAAAACTTAATGAGACGGCTAGTCAGGTAGTTGGGTCAAAAACCTAACAAAGCTCAAGTAAACTCAGTTTATTTATAAAGATGTACGAATGCTTTACGTTTATGTGCCTTTATTTTCACATTTAAGAATTTCAATTACATCACCAAGCTGACAAAAGATTAACAAATAAGTAAAAAAAAACAACAAAAAAAAACAAAACAGAAATCAACTAAAACCTACGTTAAATTCAAAAGTATTCTGTTCTGTGTGCAAGAAATTCTTTGTTGTGAACTTTATCTCACACCAACTTAATAGTATCTCAGTGACATCTATACATTTATCATTCCTTGACTTAGAGTCCTTGCTGGATGCCCAACAGCAATTCTGCAAAATGCTTTACTCCCCTTTGCTCTTGGCTTCTCCATTCATCTAGCTGATCCTACTGCATGTGTAACAGATGAAGAAGAGATAACACAAAGTGACTGAAGATGTTTTGCATTAGAGGAGCCAGACAGAAACAACTAGGATAGGAGTAGTGGCTTCTTAACCATCGCCGATGACTGCCATCCAAGTCCTCTCCTATCCATGTGCAGAGGGCATGAGGATGTAGGAGCGTTTGCTCTAACAGGAAAGGGTTGTGTTCCCTCCTGCTTTCATTCCATTGAAAGCTGCACACTGTCTGTCTGGCCCTGCTGTTGCTCAAATTTCCTGGCTAAGAGGACATGACATAAAAGATAGAAAAAGCTCAGTTAGCTCAAGATTACCAAGACTGTCAACACAGAAACTGGTGCCTATTTAAATGTATTAGACCCAAATCATCAAACTAAAACAAGCGAGGCATTTGTCAGTTAGGTCAGGAGACGTTTACACAAGGATATTGCCATGATGAATTAATAACATGTTAAAAACATTTTGCAGCGCCAGCTCTTCCTCTATTCTCTGGAGATATAGGGAGTTATAAAATAATTATACATTTTATTATGGATTGGGAAAATTCTGTCGCTTATTGCCAACACTCCTGTGCCCCCCTCTTGACACCAAGCTGATCAAATTAAAGTCTCTTCCCATTTTCTCTCTTGTGAGTGTCCGAGAGTCAAAGATGCCGATCTCAACTGCTCTGTGAGTAAGTCCTGTGCCACTGATGCTCACCCAAAGAGTACATCTCCAGCTGCTGCCGCAGGCGGACCTTCTGCAGGCTATCATAGAAGTTGGGCTCCGGGCTGCTGCCGACGGTGGGAGGCAGAGCGAAGATACGCATGATCTTCCTCTTGTTTCTTTGTTAGAAATATATACAGAGATACTTTGAAAAAGGGATCGTGAGAATGCATAGGCCTCAATACATTGCAGCCACATTGCTTATGATTTAATATCATATTTATTCCAGTAGCTATGCTATGTCATGGTTTAAACTGATATTAAATCAAAATACATTACGTTTAAACATTTACATGAATGCCGACTTCGTGTCACCGATGAAATATCAAAATTAAACATTTCCGGAATTGAGGGCAGCGCAAATTTTAGTATTTTTGAGCAAGACGGGAACATGCTGCCTGAATCACAAGCGTGTGTTGTGATATTCTTATTGCAAGTCAGTAGTGAAGGTTGGCTAATAGCGCAAACTGTCCTTACTTTCTGGCGTACATCAGCAGGCCGAAGCTGACCAGGATAACCAGCAGGTAGACATTGGTGGCCTCGTTCCAGGCTTCGTGTACCGAGTAGTCAATAGACTCGGGCTCGTTCGCCAACACCCCGTGAGCGCCCATTTCTGTTTTTCGATAACTACGCTCAAATTCTGCGCGTAAAAGCTGAAATTAAGAAGTAATTCTAATAAAGGCGCTTCCTGTTCCCCTGTCTATCAGCGACTCATCTGAGCGATGTAAACACCATGATTCCACATCCGCTTTCGTCTTCTTCTTCTTCTCTTTCTTTTTCTGCTTCCGTGCAGCTCACAAGCACCGGGGCGCGTGCTGTTGCCTCCTGCGGTTCACATGTAATGCATGTCTAATAAAATTGTTCAAGTATTTTTGTGAAAAAGGAGGAAAAATCCTGTTGTCAAACATATTTTTGAAAAATGAAGTTATCTATTTTCACATTTTGGCACGTCAGACAAGCCATTGGACCAATTTCCTTTCTCCGAATCTCGAGTTACGGCAGAATGCCTCCATATCAGTTTAACATGATATGGAGGCATACAGTCTGGTGTCTTGAGTGTGAACACCACTGATAAATGTGTGTTTTGCTAGACAAAAAAAGTGTATTTCTTATCATGATTTTAACAAACTTTTAATAAAAATAATAGATAAATCACATGTTCAGCTCTACAAACAAAATTTAAGATAAATAAAAGCCACGTATTTCAAATACCTATTTTCCATTTGGTATTCTACTAATTTGTGAGGATTTTTGATTTAATGACTGCTAGTATGACTCACACGAAGTCTTGTGGTTACATCTTTGTGTAGAGTTATAAAGCTCTTTTTGTAGTGTCGTCAAAACGGCAAAACAAACCTGTGACAGCTTAATGATGTCTGTTGGGGAATTCAAGCAGAGTTTCACTGGTTTTCAGACCATTCTTAAATTTGTTTGGCTGTGTTAATGGAGGGCATTCATTACGAAAAAGCAAAGTTTGTGCTTTTATTTGAGGCTTCTTCTGTAAAACAACTGCATATTCTGTCTGTCTGCCAGACACAGCAGTCACCAGAGACATCAACCCCTAATAAGAAGGCTGTCCATCACATCGAGGATTAATGACATTGTTTACTCCAAATATAAGCTAGGCTGTAACAACAAAAAGAGAAGAAAAGGTGATTGCTAATAAGAGTGTCATACTGCTAGTGCTAAAACTGATAACTGCTCCAATTGCTCCTGAGCTAGTTGTAGCAAATGTTAGTCTTTGGTTTTATCCTGTAACATTGTCCAATGATTATTTAGAGTTGAATTTTGAGTTTGTCTCAGAAGTCCATTCTTCTTTTGACATTATTCTGATCAATACAAAAACAGTCTTATTCATTCATTTTTAATTCACTGAATAACATGCTAGCTTGTTAAACTGTCTAAAAAAGTTACCAATTCTCCAAGAAAACACCATAATGGAGAAAAAAATTTGATGCAACCATGTCAGTTTATTTGTCAAGTTTACGGTGAATCAGAACCTTTGAGTGGACCACACAGTCATGCCTGAAGCACCAACCATGGCATTTGGTAATCTGTATGCTTCAGTCAGTAATAACAAAAAACACACTTGCAGGCAACACCGCTCCTAAGTGCTTCATGAGGAACTAATACATGTGAAACACTGGCACTATAGTTTTTCATCTCAACAGGTGTTGAGTTTAATAATCCTAATGATGACAGAAAGTTTCAAACTGTATGTAATCAGTCCAATATTATAATATCCTGTGATAACAAGGCGACTACACATATAATTTTGTTGCATCACACTGGTTTAATTTTATATTATTTTTTTCAAAATTATCATATTTTTCAAAATAGAGTTTTACTAATTCATCACTACAGAATACATAAAGCTGCATTTAACATAATTGCTGTAATGAATAACTTTATACATAACACACAGACAAGAGCCAAAGCTCAGTACACATGATGTTTTAGACCTGACAACAGGCTTATAAGCCATCAACTGCAGTGGTTCCTCATGTTACAGCCAAGAAGCTGTGGGAAAGTGTTTCTCATACAATGTAGACAAAAAAAAATCATAACAGAAAAACAAACGAAACAATCTCTCAAGGTTGCTACTTGTAGCAAATGTGAATGTGGCATGGCAGCTATGACTTCACTAAAAGCTGTCTTAGAAGTGTCAGTGCTTCATCAACATTTTGTTGTAGTCATTTGTGTTGAGAGAGCAAAATAACACACCTCTGAACAACCAGACGCTCGATACACACTTTTCAGAAATCAGTTCCATTAGGTGCCAAAGCCAAACCAGCCATTCAGACACATTAGCTGTAAAAACTTAAACACAAAAATGCTTCGAACTAATCATGGTGGGCAAATCATGTTAAAACAAAAATGTAAATTATGGATAATCTGCCATGATTTGAGCCTGTCAGACAAAATAAACAGTAGGAGTGCTTCAGGAAAACAAAGAAAACTGGACAAAGTCAGAGTTCAAAAGACATCTGAGAAAACATCCAAACTCAAGTAATTTTGACAAAACGGCTGAATGCTTCAAAACCAGACTCAAAGTATAGCTAAGTGGTTACTGAAAGCATTTATAACCATTAATAACCAATTAGATCACTACCTTGTCATAATATATATACATAGACGGGAAAAAAAATTTATATCAAACCTTAATCACCAAGGAAAACCTTAAAGCAAGCAGTAAATAAGCTGTTATTTATTATTTATTTACATCACATGAGCTATTTTTAAAACGGTGTAAGCAAATTATGATTCAAGTTGTTAATTACTGGACCACACAAGGACTTGGTGTGGGTGACAGTTTAAACATGCACTGTTTCAGTGCTCCCTCTAAGCCTTAGGAATGAAATGGGACCACCACGCTGAGCAGAGAGAAAGACAGAGCAGCTCACTTCCTTGCACTTTCATTTCCACATCAGGACGCCTCACATTACTGATGTACCTGTAAGTATCAGTAATTTCCCCTGAAATGAATCTTCAACTCTTGATTTGGGTTTCAACAATTCCCCATTTAGTATAATTGCTCATCAGCGCAAGGTTTTAATCTCACATTCTTGTGTTGTTTTCCCCAGATTTTCATATTTACACTAAATCTGCTGTCATGTTGAAGCTCATAACAATATACTCAAGCCACTCCAACTGTAGGCTTTTAGGTGTATACTCATGTTGCCACATTACCTGCAGCAGTTTAAACTAGGGCTGCAGACGGAAAGACTTTGGTCAACCCAAATACAGCCCTAGATGTGGTGTATATTTAATAAAATACCACCAAATGAGCTAAAATACTACCATAGCTTGAATATTACTATATGTGCTGCCATCACCTGTTTTTTCACAGAGCGGCATCTGTATAATGGTTCCAAACTCAGCTTCTCGTGCCTGGTCTGTCCTTCTGCCAGTGGTGGCTGTGTCAGAAGCAGTGGATATACACTGTTAAAGCATCTATAAGCAATGCTCTTGTTAAATATATTAAGCTGAAATAACTGATTATGAGTCTACATTGATGTGCATCTGCAAGCCTCTAGGTTTACTAGCACTGGCTTTAGGTCAGACTGAATCCGTCTATTCAATGCATTAGCAGAGTTATTGCTACAACTAGCTCAGGAGCAATTGGAGCAGTTATCAGTTTTAGCACTAGCAGTATGACACTCTTATTAGCAAGCAATATAAAAAGCTGTCTTAAATGTATGTTAAAAGCTACAACAAGCTATTACTGCTTATTAGACTTGACTTTCAAAAAATGCGTTATAAATATATTAGCCTACTCAAAGCTAATGCATGCAGTGATCTGGATTAGTGTGGTCTACAAGCTCCATGGTAGTGGTGAGAGAGCAGGCGTAGAGGGAGCACTGATTGATTCACTGGTGTCACATCAGTATGTCCAAGTCGTCACCGTGGTCGTCCTCCTCTGTCACTCTCAGCGATAGCACCTCCTCGTTCAGAAACAGTCCACTCAGACGCTCTTTGCGGGCCTGCCGCTGCTCTTTCAGCTGGCGCTTCCGAAGGGCTTTCTGCTGAAGCTTGCGCTGCTTTGAACGTTTCTGAAAAACAGTGTGGCAACAGAGAGAGGTTAGAGAAGATACCTAGATGAGGATCAAGGTGTTGACTCAATCAACTAGTCACAAACACTCAGTGAAATGGTGAAAGAAATGTCTGTGAAAGTGCACAATAGTAGGGCCCAGAGGTGAATGTACTCTTTAATGTCTCCTACTCCAGTCAACTAAAATGTTTGACATGAGGCTGAAAAATATGCCTGTAAGGCTTGGAATTCTTTCCTTTGGGCTCAAAAAATTGAAAATCACCAGGGAAAATAAAAAAGATTGTCTCTATATTTACACATAAATGTCCATGTTTCTTACTTTAGAGTCTCGTATACGTTCTGCAGCACTGGAAAGGTTGCCATCACTGTGAGCTCTGCTGATGTTTGCAACACTGCTTCCACTACAGGCTGAAGCTGTACCGCCTGAAACACAAGGATGTGTCAAGTATCTATCAGTGTTCAATCAAAGCAACTGAGCTGGCTTTGCTCCATCACTGACAGTATCTACTGCTGCAACACAATTACTGCCACTTAACCTCCAGCAAACCAGACACCATCTTACCTGCTATGGAGTTGGAGGCTGTAGAGCCAGTGGAGGAGCTAGCAGAGCTGACCATACTGGCATTGCTGCTACTGGCTCCACTGACACCACCCGTGCTGGCACTGCTGTGGCTGCTCCTCTTCCAGCCCTCTCTGGTGCTGCTGGCTCGCTGCCTAGGGCTGTGCTCTCTGATGTAGTTACGCACCTGATGACGTTATACAAATGGAAAAACACCTTACTTTTCACACTGCTTTACTGTAGGTTACAATCTCTCTTACTCAATACACTTCCAATACTAGCAGTTGGATCAAAAAGGCAGCTAAATATATCATTTAAACCCGAAGCTGCAATGGGATCCTGCTACATTCAGTTATCCAACTACCCACTACCCAAGGATGGAAAGAAGCGATATTGAACACGTTAATGAAACTTGCATGATCCAATTAACAAGTGGAACAGCTATTGCTATAATGACATTAAATTTTAAATAACTTTAAATAATCACGTAGGTTAAAAATAGGCTCCAAATAAATTCTAAAAGCCCAAACACATGATCAAGCTTTCATGTTCATGGAAAACTCCAACTGTATTGTCTCTGTATCATCTCAGTAACACACTGCTTACACTTGGTACAGATACACGAACAAACACCACCATGTCAATTGATTTAGCAGACTTCTAATTTTAAAATGGTGTGTTCCAGAGTTACCACCTACCTGCTTGAGCTTCTCATCGGTGAGACAGTTGAGCTCTATGATGAATTCGCTGTCAGTGGGAGAGATTTGAGCACAGGGGTCGATGATCTTGATGATGTCCAGCTGCTCCCTCAGACCCATCTCTGTGCTGACCTTTCGGCTCAGGTATTCAATATACTCAACCTGGAAGAGGACACACAGATGTAGTTTTGTGTTTTGTTCCTTTTGTTTAAGCGTCTCTGTCTGTATTGTACACTAAAGGTGGATATAAAAGTGTTTTACTGAACACAATGGAGTGTGTCTGACTGCTGGTGTATTTGTATCAAACATCAATGTATTGGAGATTGATGTTCTTTTTTTTCTTTTTTTTTGCAGCTGCAGAGTCATCACAGTAGTTGCTTGGATCTGACTGATGGACAATCTGCAGAGATTAATTACAAAAGTCCTGCCACTCCACACTTGTGTAAGTGTACAGATAAGAAATGACTTTTCCAATAAGATGTTAGCTTGTGAGTGCAATGCCATTATGCTGCTTACTCAGGTTTTGGAAACAAAAGTCATAAACTAGTATCTGCATCAGCAAGCTTATCAGTTTTCCTGCTGTTGATTATGATAGCACAGAGAAATTGCCCAAATAAAACCCTGTGATACAGAAAGGTGTGCTGGCTTTGTTTACTTGTTCATCGTTGGTCATTGCACTCCATGGTAACTCATCCAGGTTGCGATGAGGGTGAGGCTTAGGCTTCCTCTTTGAAAACAGACACGGGGAACTCGGCACGCTCGGGATGATGTCAGACAGGACATCGCTGCCACTGGCAATGTCACTTCCTGGCAGCTGAGAGAACAGCAGAAACACAGACAAAGAGAAGCAGGAGGACAAAGAAGCACAGATTATTTGGAATGAACACATTAGCCTGGTAAACATTAAGCTCTACACCCTCTGTGTTTGATGCAAGCAAATACTAATGACTTCCACGCTAAGAACCTAAAGTTAGTAAACCAGTCAGCCAAGAACCAACCTGCCACTCAAACTCGCTGTCGGACCAGTCCCAGTATGTGCTGATGGAGGAGGACACGTCACTGCAAACGCTGCCCTCTGGAAACAGGTCCAGAGATGTTAGTTCTTGGTCGTCCAGAAGGGAGTAACAGTCATCCTGATCTCCAACAGACACAGAGGAGAAGAGCTCCTCGCTGCACTCCGAACTGGCAACACTGGTCCCACAGGAAGTGAGGTTCCACCTGAGGAGGACAATGAGTGAGTGTCAAAATGTATTCTGAGTCATTTCTGGAAATTGTTCTGATCATTTCAGGACCAGATGTGCACATGAAAAGGAAAAAGGATGTACATCTCAACTACTTAAATGCATTTCTCTGTAAAACATATTAAAAATATCAACAAAATTCATCCATACAAAAACAAAGATGCAGGAGTCACTGGGGACATTCTTTAAAACTCTGTTTTTTACCTTGAAGTTCAAATAATAAAATGCTGCTCTTTTGCATTTTCTAACTTCAGTTTGCCAGTAGGCAATTTTTATTGAAAGTGCCATGGGACACTAGAATTACCATGCACACTGCCAGCCTTTTTTTTTTTTTGCACCTTTAGGTATCGTTAAAGTGGTTATCTTGCATTAATTTCCATAACAATTATTACATTATTTTACAAACTACCTCTGACATACAACAAATACATTCTGAAAGTTAGTTTACCTCACAATCTGGTGACAGTTACCTGTTAAAACACACAAAAACACACTCTCTACTTGCCTGTTACTGTGGAAGCGGTGTAAGGGATCTGTTCTGTGACAAGATGAGAGTTGACAGCCAAAGTCACTGACGTCCAGGGTTCCCACATCACTGAGGTTGGCTCTCTGGGAGAGGAGAGGGAAAGGCTCCTCAGGGGCCAAAAACTTCTCATACAGAGATTCAGACATGGCCAAATGTCCAACACACCTATATTAAAGAATATAGGTTAGTTAGCCGATTAATTAAAAAATAACAAGAATGCAGAAAAATTTAGTCTTTGATATTCCTAGAGCGTGCTGTACTTAACATGAATACATTAAAACTGTTCATAATAAAGTTAAAAAAGAGCACTAACATTTTAGTGCATTGGAAATGTTGGAAAGCTCCAAAAATTACAGACAATGCTTACAATTTGTGTAGTAGAGGGGTACAACATATCTTAGTTTTTTCACTGCTTAGACATATATCCTATGATCCTATACATATGGTATAAAAAATTAGGAGTGGGACAAAGTATTAATATGGCTTAAAATCTTAATACTTTCTTCCAAAATCTTAATGTTATTTATACACTATACCAAATAGCCATATTTTTATTAAAACATGCAAGCACTACACAGATTTCATTGCCAGTTAGACTAAACAAAGTGATTACATAATGACATATGACCTCATTTCATTTCTCTTAGACAGTTTAGTCTTTTGATTGTTGTTGTTGTAATGTTGGCATCTCAGGAAAAATTCAAGTTGAAATACGTGTGTGTATTTGTACCACAAAACTGAATAAATACATAATTCTTGCATTTTACTATTTTACAAAGAAATCACAACAAATTGTTGAAGATAGTCTGGCAATTTACTAAGTATCTCAGAACTGCAGTATCACAAGATAAGTTACTCCCCGGCCCTAAATGATACAAAGATGATTTTATCAATAGGTAAACGTGACGATTAATGTTTATGATGCAGTATGACCTTAGGTTCTGTGGAATGGAAGTAATTTTTTTTCATATAACTCTAATGCTGACCACTTATCTACAAAAAACTGCTTTACTGTTTCTCAATCATAACTACATACCGATATGAATAAGGGAAAAGTTATGATGACCCAAAGAGTTTTTATGTCTTCCACTGATACATTTTTCTGGTAAAAGTTTTCCTTTATTGTAACTCTTTGGTTTATATGAAGAAAGTAACGTTATGATAAAAGAACTACTATAATAATGTCGTATATAGTCACAGACTAAATAAGAATTTTCCTCCAAATACAGCAAGCAGTAACATTGGACGGGCTTTCTACTTTAACTAATCGTGTATTGGGGTCTTGGAAGCACCGGTAACGATGGTGGGTTGTGGGTGATATTTGTTGACAGCAAATGTCAACTACGTCAACAATCTAACTCCCGTGGCGTTAATTGTTGTTTTTCTTGATAAAAAACTAAACGGCTTTAACACTACTGTAAACTTATCGTCAGAATTGTAAAAGACGTTAAAAGTTAAGACAAAATGATCAACAACACTCAAAGAAGGAGGCTACATTAATTTGGATACACTTTACATCTAATCTCATCGTCTTTCGTTAACGTTGACTGGTTCACAACACGAGCTAACATTGTTAGCCAGTTGCTAATGTTCCAAATGTCCACGTAGCAGTTACGAAGACACAAAAGACACCTAACTAATATTTCCACCATAATAACATTTCTGAACGGTTATAAATCTGGAAAAGTTGTAGTTAGAAGGCTATGTACATTAAGACACCAACCTTTTGTCGTTCAAAGAATGTTCATTTCTGCTACCTCCATTTGCAAATCTTTTCTTTCCTACCGATGATCCCAGCCGTTACCGCGAGAATTAAGTTACCGAGAGCGAGACGACTGTCATATGACATAAATGCGGAAGCTGTCACATAAACAGAAAACTAGCATAAAGACAGCAAAAACATCTGTGCTTAAACTTTGTCTTTTTTCTGTCAGTTATCTATTTATACAACTTATTAGTTCATGGTAAGCTATGTCTTCCAGTCATGCAAAGGACTCCAGCTTTTTAGGAGGCAGGATACCACCAGAAATCGAGATAATGTCTAAAAACCTTAAAGATGTTGACCAAGAGATGTTCAGAAAAATACTGAAAGGTAAATATCTAATACTTATGAAATGTCTGCAAGATAATCTAGCGCTTATTGTGTCTCTAAAACAGCTATTGTGACTTAGTTAGACGTTTGTAACATTTATTTCGATCATCTTGTTCAGCGGATTGTGTAGGACCTAACGTCAGGCTATCTGTCTAAATGCATTCATAAGCCATGAGCGAAAAACTTTATATCGAACATTTAACGTCATATGTTGCTCATTCAATAGTAATTAAAAGATACCAATAGCCTTTACTGCGAGAAAAATAACGGTTTCTGCAGGAGAGACCTGTCCCTTATGTTCTGATAAGATCCAGACTGAAAAAGTGCAGTAGTAGAAGTTGAAGTCATAAAATAAGTGTGTTAAATGGGCTTGTGTGTTCAGCTGTTGTCAGTGCCCTGGAGGGGAAGGACAGCAAAGAAATGATGAAGTCCATAGCCGAGAGCAGTCCCATCCCCCAGGAGAAGCTCAGTTACATCGTAGCTGGGATGTACAGAGTTCTGTCTGAGGCCATCCGCATCCCTATATCGTCACTTAAACAGGAGGTAAACTTGGGTTAATCTCTGGATATTATGTTGGAGCATGTTTGCACAACACATAAAGTCTATAGACCTTTTTACAGAAAATATTTTGGTATGCCATTATAAGAAAACACCTGTAGCTGATAATGTTACTAATAGCAATTGAGCATGTTTTATACTAGCAAAAGTGACTAAATTTAATCTACCCAAAACCTTATTATTTCAACTAGAGCACGCTTGATTTTTGACACTTCACAGTAGAAAAAGCATGGGTGTAAACAATAGAATAAATAATGGCTGAATTATATTTAGCTGCCAAGGTCCTGGTCGTAAAAGTTTGCACAGTGAATAGAAAAAAAATAGTTGCTATGGCATGTCTACTACATAATCCAACAGTGAAATGCATTGCATTTTTTAAATGCAAAATTTACCACTAAACACCTGCCAGTAATGACTGAGAATGATGATGATTATTTGTAAGTGCCTAAAATCTCAGTCGACTGCTCACTATGAAGTGTCTGTATTATAGGGAGCAGTGAATAAGTTAACATACTGACATAACTTGGGTGAATTTGACGCAACTTTGTTATTGTGCATACTGACTGACTGTAACACCTCCTTGACCTACTTGGACACTGAACAGAAGAGAGCAATATTCATGTTTTGGAAACATGCTTTTCTTACTGTGCGAGTCAAAGGTTTGCTGTGAAAAAGACCTATGATGGCACACTTCATTGCAGGAAGCAAATGATTGAGTTAAAATGATGCAATGTAAGTGTCTGCTGTACAGAGAGTTACATTGCAATTTTTAAACCCCTACAGGTGTTTTCACTTAATACCCCAATTATATTTCTCTCAGATGTCTACACCTTGGCTTGTATAAAGGCAAGAAATGCTCATCGCTTCCTCTTTGTATGAAAGTGCACTTTTTAAATGTTTATCTTATAGTTCTATAGTAAAATACTTGTTTACTTGTGTCCCTGGATAGGCATTCAAAGAAGATCTTAGAGAACTGAGGTAAGGGACATCATTTTAATAAAATCTTAATTATACTGATTATTACTCCTGCTTCTATATCATACAGTTTTTAACCTCAAATGCTGACTTTTTTCGTTTCTGTTATGTTTTCTCAAATAGGATACCCGAAGACTTTATCACAGATTTCTCCAGTGTGGTTTTTGGCAGTCGGTATGTTAAATTAACAGCATCTAAATGTGGTCTGATATACATTCAGTCTCTGTTTTTGTGTCTTCTCATAAAGGCACGGAGCTCCATTTATCATGAATAAATAGTGAAGACAACATGCCTTTTTTTATTGCGACCTGAACTTGTTTAGTCACTGTTGTTGTTAATTTTCTCCACCACAGGACTGGAGTCAAAACTTGATAACATTTCACCATTCCATTAATCCAGTCCAGTGCTGCTGCAGAGGATTGCGTTCAGATGCTGTTCACAAAGACAATATCAAATCAAATCAAATCAAATTTTATTTGTATAGCCCTTTACAATAACCAAAAAGTTACCCAAAGTGCTTTACAACAAAGCCATAAAACAGTACATATAATCAATATATAAAACACAGGTTTTAGACTGTGGAAAGTGCTACAGGTTATTAAAAGCCTTCTGAAAGTACATAAAATAGACCAAACAGAATAAAAATAAATAAAAAAATAAAATACAATAAGTGCACATAGAAAAACAAGACTGCCCTAGTCGGAATCGAACACCAATCTAAAAAAGTGGGT
>JAQMCX010000058.1:5154500-5193676 GCA_029814765.1 Acanthurus leucopareius | reverse complement strand
TGCAGCAAATGGTCGGAGCCGGAGTCGAACTCGCGACCGCTGCGTGGAGGACTAAGCCTGCCGTACATGGGCCGCCCCGATTGAGCTAAACGGCGGCCCGTGTGCCAAACTTTTTAATTGTTTGTGTGCAGATTCACTCACCTGTGCTTTCCTCAGGGTTGTTGGTCTTAAAAAGTCCTCAGTGGAAATGAGCAGCTACTTAAAGGTTCTGGGAAAGATCATTTAGTAATCAGGGAAGGGATGGTAGAGTAATTGAATCCCCTGTTGAGCCTTATTTTAAGGGATCTGATCTTAATATTAAAATTTGTTTAGTTAAGCAAGAACATGCTAAAAGAGGTATGGTTTAAGTGGGTAAATGTAGTGTTGTACATTTTTGTGATTGGTTTGTGAGGGCAGTTGTTATTTTTTCCTGTCTGGTTGTAGGAGCCCAGGTCAATTTTAGTAGCAGGCTTACATAAGGCTGCCAGTTTCCATCAAGAGCTACTGCTGTTAGGACCTCATGCTGCTTAGGTCCCCAGTTTTTGTGGGGACATGTCTCGTTGATCGTTTTGTCAATGTGGGTGAAAAAAACACCTGGTTGGTTTGCATTAATCCCCTGCCTCAAGCCTCTTGTTTAAGTCCAGCTGCTATACGGCCATTTTAACACTAAACTACAGGTCATTTCCTAGAAGCACACAAAATAAACAGACATACTTGGCTCACCATTCATTTAATTTGTGCTGTAAAAGTGGATGGATGTAAAGTGACTTACCTGAGGCAACAGGAAGGCTAGAGTTAGCTGTTTTTAGCGACGTAATAGCATCAGCCACACGAGATGGATACACACACACTGCTGCTGTAATCACTCCTGACACATGACACAGGCAGAAGAGCAGAGGAGACAAAAAAAGTCAGTACCTAGTCTGTGTAGCCCTCTGCAGGTTGAATTTTGGTCTGAACAGACATTCTGACATCCTTTACAGGGCTGCTGAAGGTGAAAATGAAAATATAAATAACCACTAACTATCAAAACCTGTCTGATTGTCTGAAAGCTTGTGGTTTCTGACCTCCCTGACCTTTTTTAGGGAATGTTCTAGTGTTCCAAGATCTATTCTATTAACTTGTAAAGTATAACTGAGGAAAGAACAAGAGAAAACAAAATATAGGACAAAACCATTAAAATAACACTTAAACTAATACTGGGTCTTTACCTGAAACGGTCAGTTTACCCATCAATCAAAAGATTAGATTGCAACACTTTTAAAGAGTGACGAATAGTTTAGTCATTTTTCTAGCAAACAAAGATTTGCTGCTATTCCCTTTTACATAACTAATGCATTGCATGTTCAAAAAGTACCCAATATTGATGGGCTAATTTGCCAGCCCTGAAGTGCTTTGCAGCTTTCTTGATATCTTTCTTATGGGGGCAGCTGTAGCTCAGGTGGTAGAGCACCTCAATGATTCAGTCCCTTATTCTGCATGTCGAAATGTCTCTAGGCAAGATGGTGAACCCTTGATTGATCCAAATGGCTGATCCATTAGTGTATGAATATATAATAATAATTTTAAGGAGGAGAAAAAATACTCAGTGCATTGCTGTGTCCCACTTTTTCTGTATCATCTAAATTTAACAGCAAAGCTTCCATGGATTTCTTACCTGTCCAGACCTGAGAAGACAATGGCTGTGAAAGATACATCTTGATTGATTAACCATCTCCTTCCACACCAAGTTCTGCAGCAGGCACTCAGCCACCAAGTGGCTCAGAGCATATTAGCAGTATTTACTTAATGTGAATTAGTTTCTAAATCTTATAACGGAAGCACACATCTCCATCTTATTATTATTGATCAAATTATCCATAAAATTAGATGTGATAAAATAGGAAGATAAGAAGAACATTTAAGATTTTGGAGCTTTAAGAATATGTGAGAGTGCCCCCCACTTAATGGGGCTAAAGAAAGTTACACAGCTTGCTGCCTAAGCTTTGGCTGTGTAGAGTCTCATTCTCCTCATTCTACAACCTGACTTTATTGGACTTTGAATAAAACAAGAAGAAGCAATTCATATTGGTATCATATCTGTTTTAATCATATAAGCACATTTTACATTGTAGCAATCTGCGCTGTCATGAATGCACCTGCATTACACATGCACCTAACATGTTCACATAACTTCCATGTCCATGCCTCTATACCTGAATAAATCATGGATGTATTAAGGAGAAGTGGCTACCCAGTTTATTCCTATGAAAGTAGCTCAAAGACAAAAAGTTGCATCAAGACAAAAATGCGCAACTTTCGCTGCATGAGCCCAAAAACTCCAGTGGCGCAAGGACGTGCTCTCACATGGACAGCACTATCTTAAACTCTCTGGTGATACACCAGTGCACACTGGCTTGGCCCACGAACTGAAATGTTTGGGAAGGCTAGGTCTGCCCTCTGAAGTAGTGCATACTATTCACTATTCAGGGCATGAGAGCACCAGAGCACTACGTTTTACTCAACAATATGGTCCATTTCCAGGTGTGTGGAAAGGGACACAGACCCACACATCGTGCCCTCTACCTCCAGCTGCTGGTAGGCCAACATCTAACACTGTCTACTATTAAAACATGCCGCAGCCATTTCATCTTGCAATATACCTTTTGGAGAGAGATAAGTTTTTGCCCACCTGCTGGTTAAGTGCTTTTAAAAAGGAGTGAGAAAATAGCCACCTGTTACCACAGTGGGATTTACCCCTGGTTTTACACGCTCTGAGGAATCCCCCCTTAAAACCACTATCTCAAATTTCTCTCAGGTTTCTGTCCTTGTAGGTAGCACTCCTCCTAACCTTAACTTTGGCAAAGAGGATAAGTAACTTATGCACACTCTAAGTTTGTCCATCCTGTCTAGTTTAAAGAGATAATGGGAGCTTGGCCATGCTGAGTCTGAACCCCCTGTTAATGCCTAAATCATAACTAGCTCTTTAAGATCTAGAGCTGTTTCATGAGATGACTTGTTCCCTCCTCCTCACAGACATAAGGGGGAAGAAACATCACATCAGCTCATTCATTGGGTGCACTGTGTCACTATGTTGCACACAAAAGAGACATCAGACAGACTCAACAGCTGGTTGTTCATTATAGGGAGCAGTCCCTGGGACGGCCTATCTCACTGACTATGTGAGGCTATCTCACAAGCATATGCCATGGCAGGGGTGGAACCTCCACCTGGTACTTGTGTCCTCTCCACCAGAGCTCTGTTCTCCTTCACAGCCCTCTTTGGAGAAATGACAGTTAAAAGACTGTTGTACTGCAGCATCACAGGCTTCACCATGGTCTTTCATATGTTTCTATATAAGGGATGCGTCTACATTTTACTGACTCATTCAGTACTGAGCGTGCTTGATGATCAGTGGGACAGTGTCAGTCTTAGGTGCAGTAAACACATATTCACTTTCCTTCAGTTGGTGTGTATTTTTACTGTGCACTTACATTAGGCAGAGCTTTTCCGTCACTCTGGAATCTCGAATGAATTATTGCTTTCCATCTGTGGCTTGTTTGTCAGGGACACTTCATGGTGCATATATGATTGTCCCCGCTCTCACAGCAGCAATTGTGTGCTAATCTGCCATATGCTGATGGTACCCGTGACTTCTCTGATCATTCAGTCAGAGCTTGTAGGTGGAGAGCCTGGAATCAGTTCATTACTATCTTGTTACGCACTGTGCATTAAGTGCTTGTGAACTGGTGTGTGCTTTGGACTCTTGGGGTACAGTGGGGCACTGACCACATCAGCTTTGCCTTCATCAGATCAGTGGTATACAAAAAAATCAAGATAAGATTAAGTTACAAAAAACAACTGACAGCTATACCTCTTAACTGTGATATAAACTGATAATTTACATGTTTACAATTTTAAATAAAAACATATTTAGTCACACCAGTCCCATCACGAGGACGTGGACCAAGAGGAGTCCATTGGTACTGACACAGAGGAGGCTCCACATCCTGTGAATCCCACACTCTCCCAACCTCAGGATATCTGGCCTCTAGTCTTTTGTTAAAACTTATAAGGAAAGCCTCAATAAACATGTATCTATTATTAAAGTATGAATGAATGAATGAATGAATGAATGCTTTTATTTCGGTTTAAAAACAAAAAATAAAATCATATTTTTACAAAAGAACCCATCAAACAGAAACCGAAAAAGGAATAGGCTGAAGCCCCAAGGCTTATTTTTGCCTATCCTGTACCATCATAGTACGAGAACAAGTATTGGTTGACATTTTTTAATAATGAATTTAACTGTGTTG
Source organism: Acanthurus leucopareius (assembly GCA_029814765.1). Taxonomy (NCBI): domain Eukaryota; kingdom Metazoa; phylum Chordata; class Actinopteri; order Acanthuriformes; family Acanthuridae; genus Acanthurus; species Acanthurus leucopareius. Next base: position 5,189,402 of record JAQMCX010000058.1, on the reverse strand, counting down.
CTGACTTAATGCTCAATGTGTTATAAATTAACAGCCGTGTATCACTCATAATTTAAAATCTGAATCTCTTTTTGCCTCCCTGACATATCCAAGTACTTGACAGATGGGCCAAAACATCTGCACTTGAAGGTATTTCTGTGCATGTGGTCAAAGCCGTCCGAGATGCTAATTGTTTTTTTTTCCCATTGCTCCAGAAATTTTATCTACATACGTCAGCCTCTTATGTTCACCAGAAATGGCTGTCAGTTCAGAAAATGTATCAAGATGCACCCAGAGAGCTACAGAGACTCAGCAATACCAGGTGGACATGTAGGTACCAGGCATATAAAAACCTCATGGACAGACTACCAGCTGTATTGCATGTACTTCGTGAGACAGATGTGGAGAACAGCGGGGAAAGATCTGTGGAAGCACAGGGCCTACTTATACAAATAGATCTCACCTTTATTGCAACTCTAGCAGTAGTGCTGGGCGGTATGACCATAAATGTATATCACGGTATTTTTCAATCAATCAAATCAATCAAATTTTATTTGTATAGCCCTTTACAATAACCAAAAGGTACCCAAAGCCGTAAAACAGTACATAAAAGCAATACATAAAATACAGGTTTTAGACTGTGGAAAGTGCTACAGTGCTGCAGGTTATTAAAAGCCTTTTTAAGTACATAAAATAGACCAAACAAAATAAAAAAATAAAAAATAAAATAAAATAATTGCACATAGAAAAACAGGACTGCCCTAGTCGGAATTGAATGCCAATCTAAAAAAGTGGGTCTTCAGCTTCGATTTAAAAATGCCAAGGTCAGTAGTGGTGCGAATGTCGGGGGAGCAGTTTGTTCCACAGTCTGGGAGCAGCGACAGCAAAAGAACAATCACCCCACTGTTTAAATCTTGACTTTGGGACTTCTAACAGAGGCTGACCCGGATCGCAAGGTCCTGCCATGATCATGGATAGTTAAAATCTCGGATAAGTAGGAGGGAGCCAGGCCGTTGATGGCATTAAAAACAAACAACAGAAGTTTAAAATCAATTCTAAAATGAACTGGAAGCCAGTGGAGTGACGACAGCACAGGGGTAATGTGTTCACGTCTAGACACAATATCCAATATTCTTGCTGTATCATACCTCTCTTTGTATTTGCAGGCGTGCAACTATAGAAGCAGCAACCTCCCAGAATGATCCTCACCTCCCTTCACTGGAAGATTTTAAATGGAGAGTAGATGTTGCCATTTCTACAAGGTAGCTTTTCAGTTTGTTGTTTAGTGCCTGTTTGGTCTTTCCTTTAAAAAAGTCTCTCTCACTGAATGTGTTTTAACTTTGCAATAAATGCAAGTAGAGGTAAGTTGGACTGAGCAGTATTGGTCACCATTGTTGAACTGACAAAGCCAACACCTTCTTAGTAATCCTTGGGAAATAATCCAAAGAAAAACATGAGACAATATGGGACACATTATTTAAAAAATGTAATTTCCAACTAGGTATAATGAGGTCTGTGTTTTTCTGTCTTCTCTGTCTCTACAGCTCTTTAGCCAGAGCCCTGCAGCCTTCTGTTTTGATGCAAATGAAGCTGTCAGATGGGACCTTTCACCGCTTTGAGGTACTTTATCAACTGGCTTGTTTCTCATTGTAGGCAGTTTTACACTCTTCTCAAATGCCCTGTTGTCATTCTTAAAGTATTTACCTAAGTTTAATTCATTTCATTTCATTTTCACTTCATTTTGAAAGCAGTACTGTGGGCAAATAAAGCAATGTGTCTGAAATAATTAATTAAAAAAGAAGAAAGGGCAGTGGTTTACATCACAGTTCACATCAGCCTCTAAGCAGTTTTCACTGAAGCTACTTTGGGAGCTATTGTCAGGGACTAATGTGTCTTGCTGACAGTGATATTGCCTCCAGTAGCTGTTGAAAGAATAGAGAGTGGTTTCTTTGCCTTTTTCTTTCCCAAATGCATCAATGGACAATTATTTGAAGCGATATAATATATCTAAACATCAATTAACATAAATTCAGGTTTTGCTGACATTTAGGTTTAAAATGGCCTTGTTCAGATTTCAGTTTGCCTTACAAAGGTCTTGGTTTTGATGTTAAAAAAAGCTCATCCTATGGATGGGCATCTGTCCACATGGCTTAATTCTCTGCTGTTGTATAGTAAGAGGTTGGTCTGACCAGTGAGCTAAATTAGGTTTGTTTCAGCTGTTACATAATAGGATGACAGTGGAATAATTGAAGTGGCATTAATTACCTACAGCCCAACCTAGAACCTGTGCCAAGAGTTTCCAATATATAGTGAGAGCATTTATATGTTTAGACAGTATCTGTATGCCTCAACCCATCACACATGTTGTACACCAAAATCTTTATTACAAAGCTTAAATAATGCTTATCAGAATAGAATGGATACTTAAAAATGTTCCAACATTCTTGCAAATAAGTCTTATTCTGAAAAAATACATGTTTTGGTTTGTTTTTTTTTTTTTACAATACATACAATGTCTTTGGATTACATCCACTCTGTGAAGTTCTTTTCAGCCTGAACCTCTGACCATGAGTTGTCTTTCTGTTCATACAAACCTGGCTTTTCCAATAACAATAGAAAAGGCCCAACATCAACATTCAGCTTACAAATGAGCAAGAGAGATAATAATGTTAATTTACATTAATCAAAAGATTGTGGTTTCTGTGCCAGTTAGAACAGCTCTGCTGCTTACATGACCCGCAACCAACCATAGTTGTTATAATGCACAGATTATGTAATGTAGGTATGCAAATGTGCTCATAGGAACCAAATATTATTAATGATGAATAACTGTTAAGGTTATAATACGGAGTGAGCAGACAAAGTGAGCAGACAAAGTGCAAGTATCATCAAGAAATTAATAACAGCCTTTATTCAACAGGGGGCGCCATACTCCATACCTACCCTAAATTTGCAGGATAGACGCTGCTTAAAAAGTACTCTACTAATGTGAACAGAGGCAGGAGGGAGGACTTCCACTACGGCCGTCCGTGTTCTTAGTGCGGCAGTTACGCAACGAGATTACAGCTGAATTAGAAGATTAACAGCAACAACATCCGATGTGCAGATTCTATTGATGGACATACCTTATCTCCCCCCCAATATGTGCTTTTCAGGATCTCTTCCGGAGTATGACTGAAGAGTATCTGCTGCTGCATTTACAACGAATAAACAAACAGATGAGATAGCTGCACTCTTTGTAACCTCTCTGCCTTTATGAGCAGCTATATATTCTCAAGTACAGTTACAAACAGATGATGACTCACAGTGAGCTTGAGGGTTTACCACGAGATCAAGGAGTAGAGAAATTATTACCGGCTATTAATAAAAGAACATACAAAAGTACTCATTAAGAAAAAGGCCCTCTTCACTCTGTACAAAAGTCAAAAGTCAAACTCAGCCATAAATCATATGAAATTCAAGGCCTTTCAGACTCTTAAAAAAAAATCTCTTTCAGTGACTATTTTTTAATATCACTGCAAACTCAGAAGACAAATGTGTAAGAAAATGAAATCATGGAAAAGAAAGTTAGAACGCCTTCACACTGTCCACACCAAGTTTCAAACTGAACAAAATGTTCAGAGTGTGCGGAAGCAGAAGCTTACATATTTTTTTGCACCTTATACAAGCATTCTATCAACAATTACTTGTATACATCTCAATAATAGCCATTATCCTATTGCTATAGTATTTTTTAAAATCATTGTGGTAATATAATGCTGTATCAGTATTTCAGCTTTTTTAGTTGTTTCATACTGCACGTCTTGTTTGTGTTAAAGTGAATTGTTGTTTTCATGTTCAGGTGCCTGTGGCCAAATTCCAGGAGCTCCGTTACAATGTGGCTCTGATCCTCAAAGAGATGAACGATCTGGAGAAGAGGAGCATCCTCCAAATCCAAGATTGATACACCACGCCAGACTGCCATCTACTTAAACTGTCCACAGTTCTTAGTTGAGATTTAGTGTAATTTTATAACTTGCACTGAATTATCAATTTCATCAATGTATCTTTCGAATATAATATCATGAGAGCGGATTATAATCTGTCTGTCATGATGTTGTGATTTGATGGTGTTGGCATCCAACATGCTTGACTGTTGACTGTGCAAAATGATGAGAATAGTTAGCCAGTTGGCTGCACAACAGGAGTAACTAATGAGCATCCTGAAGACAAAAAAACAAGGACTGAAGTCACCTTCCTGTTTCACAGTCTGTGTTTAAAAACTAATCTCTAAATCAGGCTGCAGCACTCCCTCTTTTGCTGTGTTGTAAGATGTTCATATTAGCACTTTTCAAACCAGAAGCCCTTGGGAGATTCGAGACAGCTACAAAGCCCCCATTGTGCCAAATGCAGTAAAGTGAGCATTTTGACACTTTCTAATGTGTCATGTGATCTGGTTAAGATGAAACTACACATTTTGTTCACATGATTGAACAACTTTTTTTTCTACTACTTTTTTCATGAGATTTAAACTAGTAGCAGAACAAAAGATTACTTGTCTCTTGGGTTATAGTTATATTGTATTTTGAGTTAATTCAAATGAAAAGTTAAGTAATTTTGCTGTTGTTGTGTGTTTTCCACAACATGAATTAATATTCCCCCCGCCCCCATTACATTTCCCTAATACAATTTTTCCATTCCTGTATTTGCAAAGAAAAGTTGATTTGTTCAGATTTTAGCAGTGTTACTGAGATATAGTGATTGAAAAGGTTCAGCTATACAACATTATCACAAACACACTATGGAATTGAGTTTAACCAGCTGCAATAATAACCTCAACAAAAGTGACAGCGTATAAAAAAAGCTTTGAGTTGTTTTAGCGGTTCCAGATCAGTTTCATAGAGCCAGAGACAGTGTTGGGTTTGATTTAGGCTATTGTTGTAAAAAGATGGTGCAGTGTGGTTGACTTCATGGAAAAGGACCTGCTCCATGAGAAGGATATACAGCACACCCACTTCACTACATGAGACATACTTTTCATTAGATTTTTGAGTGACCCTGACCAAGCAGTTTTAGTGCCTAAATCGAAGCATTTTTATGGTCTATCATTTACAGTGGTCATGTCCTGTTACTGTGTGTTCACAGATGAACCTGCTCGTACTCTGTAGATATGGAGGATTTATTACAAGGAATAGAGTAAAGTACAACAATTCTTATTTTGAGGTAACTAACACTTACAAGAACAATTCTGAGTATTGCATATCAGTCAATAGATCCCCATAAATCCTACACAATGGACCTTTATTTTTTGATACCTCCCTTCAAACAATAGTCAGAATATTATCATCTTATCACAGAGAGAGTGTCCTTGCAATCCCTGAATTTTCCCATTTAAGATTCACTTAAACCTAGATCAACATAGTCTGAACGTATGGTTTGTCAACTTTGGAATTCCCTTAAAATATTGATTAAAACAACTGATTCAAATAATTGCTAGTTGTCTGTCTCGGTCAATGAACCACTTTCATGAAGGTTGAAGTACCTCAACTTTTGGATGGACTGACATTAAATTGTCTGCAGACATTCGTTTTTTCTGTTGGAAGAGTTCTAATGATTTTGGTGATGCTGTGACTTTTTCTGTTTTACCATGTGATTGACATTTGTGGGTTTGGGTAAAGTGCACCAGAAAAATATTGGATGGTTTTTCAAAAACTTCAGTACACAAAGTTGTGCTTCCCTTGGCTCAATTGTAATAACTGATGATCATGTGATTTTCATATAGCACCATCAGCAGGTTTTTTAACATGTCTGATAGCAATAATGATAAAATGCCTGTAAATCTAACAACATTCCTGCTAGCCATAGCTTCTTTGTATTGACTGCAAATTAGCAAATGTTAGCATTGGATGCTAATCTCAGACAGCAATCATGATAAAAGTTCTGCGTGCATAACATCAGCACACTAGCATTGTGAACATATCAGCTTCATGGATACAGTTAGCATGCCGATGTTATCGTTTACTTGAAAGCACAGAGGTGTCGAAATGTAACCTCACAGCTGCTAGCAGACGCCTGGGATCGTCCAACGTATAACTGACATCATAGATTTAGGTAGACTATATGCACCATCCAACATTTGGAGAATCCAATGTCCAAGTTCACTATCTATTGCTCACTCTTTTGTAGACTGTTGAGGTGAGGTAAAAATAAATGAGAGTATCATTTTGGCTGCAGCCTTAATGCTCTCATGATGCTTATGGTGTTGCATCAAACAGACAGAATACTGGTAAGGCTGCTGTTTTTCACCTTATGAGACCACACTCAAGAGCTCTGGGACTGAAGTTTCCTCAGTTTAGCCTCTAATTTGCACCATACAGACTGTGATGTCCTTTCAGCAGACTTAAGGTTAAATGGTCCAACGTCTGATTGGATACAACAGTTCTACTAATTGTCCAAAAGTACGCAGAGTTTTTAGACACTTACATAGAGGCTAAACACGGGGGAAAACCTATCTGAAACAAAAGTTCATTTCCATAATAATGAAAAAAATATTCAGATTATTTTTTCAGTAGCATTTCAAGTCTGTTAAATACGATAAAACATTTAATTTCCTAGAAAATGCACTACTTTCTGTGAATACTTAAAAAGATAAGTAAGGATAGAAATTGGAATTATAAATCTGAATGTTATGATTAAAAAGTTTAGGAGAAAAAACAAGAACTGTCTTTATGTAGGCATTCTAATGTGAAATCTATGAACACTTTGACCTTAAATGATAACATCACTCCTCATTGTCATAATATTTACCATTAACCTCCGCCTCTCAAATATTATCACCCAGGGGGATCAAATAACAACTGTCAAAAAAGCTCACCTGGTTTATGAACTTGTCAGAATATAGTTTACATTTCATGCAAGCCTTAGGTGCGCACAGCAGCTCTAATTCAGACTTTTTAAAGTTCAAGTATGATTTAAGACCTTTGTCACATGAAACCTCAACTCTCTCATGCCTTTCATTCGTATTTGTTTATGCGTTCTCCCCTGAAGGGATGCCCTGAAATATGAGGCTTTCACTGAGAAATTAGATGACTGGTGTTTTAGAGGAGCACAAGCGCAGTCTTGTTATCCAGGACATGAATATCCGTCTTTCATTACGGCCAAGTAAGACCTTGTATAATAGTTTGTCAAGTGACTTTGAGGATAATTGCCATTCCCCACCCAGTAAACAATGTCCAGACAGTCTGTGCCAGAAGATCTGGCTCGACTGCATTGGTGGCCTATTTAGAAACACACACACCAAAATTTCAAGTGAGAGGACACACAAGAATCTCTGACAATTGTGTTTGTTTGTGGGTATGTGTGGTCAGTGTGTATTTGTTTGCTTGCATAATTCTTTGCGAGTGCCCTCATTTGCATATATGTCAGTCCGTCTGCCCTCACATGTGTGACAGTCTGTCTGCTGCAGCGTATATGTCACTCAGAGATGGTGTCTGTATGTGGGATTGAGTTCACGGGCTAGACTGGCCGACCTATATAACAGCACGCCTACTACTGATACGGACACTAATCAACTGACTAGCTTATAATCCCCTCTCTCTCTCACACACACACACACAGTAAACCCTTTTAGCAAAAAGGTGTTTATTTTGATACTACAGGAAATAATACTTCAGGTAATGCTAAAAATACAATGAAGTCTAGTATGAGAACTTGTTTATCCATTCCCTTAACCGAAGTCATTAAAGTCTGACCTTAACCTACTTCCAGCTTTACAGGGAGACTATGTAACTTTTTTTAAACTCAAGCCACTGAGCCTGAAAGTCAGTTACAGGAAAATGGCAAATGTTTAAACACTTATAATGTAACATGAAAATACTACAGGAAGAGAAGATATAAAAAGCAAAATTAGTAATGTAAGTAACTTATATATTTTTTTAAGTTTCTACCTTTAGATAACATTCGCAAGCATGAGCTACTGGTCATGCCAGACCAAATAAGACTGAAGCAGAAAAATTTGATAATATTGAATGAAATATTACAACAAAATAACTTAACTTGTCATTTGTAAGACAGAATATATGTTATTCATCCTAGTCATCAAAGTCTTGCCTTAATGGTGCAGTGTGTAAAATTTAAAGGGATCAAGTTATAAAATAGGGCAAAAATGTGATATAATAATTTATAGGTGTATGTTTTCATTAGTGAATAATGACCTGAAAGTAAGGATCACTGTGTTTTCATGACTTTAGAATGAGCAGCTTCTCTTTCACAGTGTCTGCTATGCTGCACCATCATGTTTATTAGAATAGACAGACCAAACACTGGCTTTGAAGGGAGAAGTTTGTATTTTTTGTGTGTCTAGGAGCTGGGTTCTCCTATACACTTGGAGGTAGCATAGGTTTACTCTGTCGAGTGCAATAAACTTTATGGCTAGATGCCACTAAATCCTACAGACTTAACCTTTAACCATGAACTTATATAATGCTAAAGAACAATAAACATTGTCTTTGCAATCACCAAGACCAACTCATAATCTTAGCATAATAGGATGTATACAATAAATTAGAATATTACAACAAGTACTAGTTTTATTAAAAGTAGTTTGACTGGGAATTTAGATCTATTAACAAAGAAAATGAAACTAATGTGCATATTACACATTGATACATTCTGACTTTAACAAAATTCTTGATATGTTTAGTCAGATACAGATGTTGCCTAGCATGACTGACTGGCTAAACGTCAAAATTTCGTAACACTCTATATCAGTTTAACAGTGACAATTTTTCTAAACCCTCCTCTGTTGGTAAACACTATCAAATGATCTTTAGATTTTACATTACAGACTGTGTAAGAGGTGGACAAATTTATCCCTGCCTCAGGTAAAAGTTGTACTGAGTGAGAAGTCAGATGCTGGATAACATCCCAGTATTAACAGCAAAGTACACTGTAACTCGTGCTCAGCAGCCATACTGGGAGTGAGTGATATTGCATCCAAAGATGAGCAGACACATTCATATCCCTGCATCTCTCAAAGGGTTTAGCATGAGGACCCATGAAAACTGTCCTCAAAGCTTTCATTATTTTAGCTGCTGCGTGTATACATACACTGGGTAATGCCTTTCTAAGATTTAAAAATTTTCCTTGATCCACACAAGAGGTAATAATTTCATCCTTTTCTGGTGCCAAAAAAATCCTTGGAGCAGTTTAGTGACATAACCCATAACTGCCTCACCTGACACATAAAAGGCAAGTTTATCACTCCAGCAGGTGACCTGTCACTATTTTTTTTCTTATATAACTGTATGAAACAGAAATGTAAGATCTCTAAAAACCCACATCTACAGATAAATTATTGTCTTACTATTTTTGAACAGTGATGCCCATTTTAGTTTCACAAACAATTCCTTTAAATGCCAAAATTGACACAGAAGTCATAAGACTTGAACATTTGCTCCACTTAATTTCTCAATTAAGATGATAAAAACTTTTCTTAGTTAAAAAAAAAATATAGTCAGATGGTTGAGCGATGGTTAGTTAAGTCAAAAAACAACCTCAAATTATTTTTTCCTTATTAAAACCTTGTAGGTCAAAATGTTTATGAAATCTTTCAAGTTTCATGATTATACAACTTTAGCCTATATAGCCTAATGTTTTTATAACACCCAATGACATTCAGAGCAGCTCCTGCCTTACTGATGATAATGATGCTGAATGGTTGTTTCCAAAGTATTTTTTTTTATCAGGGGCCTAAAACAGACAGATTACTGATAGAATACAAAGTTTTTTGCACACATTAAATTAAACTGTAATATTTAATGCAGTCTCCTCCTATTAACTAGGAATATTTGTACAATGATCGGACAGTGACTAATGACAAAATCATTGTTAAACATGAAGTACTCAGAAAAACTTTTTGAAATTTTCATACCAGTAAAACATGTTATTTTGTGACTGACCCCCGTTGGACCCAAACCCGCGAGCCCTGGGTCAGACAGGCTCTTGCCCCGACCCTGAAATGTTACATGGTAGAACGTTTTGTAACAGTTTTTCTAAACTCGACCAATGAGAGTAGCCGATCTCAATCACATGACACAACTTTTACATAACAGTTTTTTTTCCCCTCCGCTGCTCCATTGAGAATAACATCGGTACTTCCTGGACCCGAGCATGAACATGCAGTACCGTCAGAGCTTCCCAGCAGCAGACGCAAGCATGAATGGCAGTGTGAGCACTGACCACTTATGCATCACACAGGTCCGGGGATAGACCGCAAACAACCTGTGAGACATGGGAACAGAGTGTGAGAGCATGCTGCAGCTTGCAGCAGAGGCTTTCCAATCCAAAAACTTTGACCTGGCGGCGGACATCTACGAATGTCAGTTAGCGGGTCTCGGAGATCCAGACAGCCGGCAGGACCTGATGGTCAAGCGGGCTGATGCGCTCGCCTTCGGGGGCAAATTTACTAAAGCTTTCGATATGTACCGACAAGCCTCGGAGATTGAGAGGCTGAGACCTATCCAGCTTGCCAACCTTGTAGGGTACCTGTCGGACAGCATCAGGAGGCAGGACGGAGGTGACAGTCAAAACGTCAGCCGGAGGACCGGAGAGGAGGCAGCGGCGGCGGTGGTGGCTGGAGTCGGTGCTACAGGTTGCGGCTATGATGACCTCTCCTGCCGGATATGTTTGAGCTTCCTATTCGAGCCGGTGACTCTGCCGTGCGGACACTGCTTCTGTAAAAAGTGTCTAGAGAGGGAGAGGAAGGAGAGGGAGAGACCGGTGATGTGCAAGGAGTGCAGGGACAGCTCCAAGGTGGCCGATGTCCAGAGTTACAGAGTCAATGTGGTCCTCAGCAACCTGCTGGCCAAGTGGTTCCCGACCCCGTACCATGCCGGCCAGCTGAGGCGGGAGGGCAACGGACTGTACGCCGAGAAGAAGATGGAAGCAGCGCTGGAGAAATATAACCAAGCCATACTAATAGGTAAGACCCTTAAAGAATTATTGATATTTAACGTTACACCAGACCTTTCATTTCACAGTGTGCTGTTATTGCCTGTTGCTGCTGTGAAACATTTAAGACAAGTGTGCTTGTTGGAAATACTACATTTTGCTACTTTAGTTTATTGTTTTATGCCACTTTGGGTTTGTATAACAAGGCTTTTGCGACTTAACGGCATTTCGGGAGACTTTACATGAAGGCATAAAAGAATAAGAAAACAGTTATAACACAAAAACTTGGTTTCATAAGTGTGCTAAATACTTTGACAGTGGCACACTTTGCAGCGGCTCGCAGCCTCAGCTGGCATCTGAGCCTCGTCTCACCATGTGTTGGATAACAGCGTTATGTAGGCTGGGCTAGTGGACCAAACATTGCGTAAGCACGTAACCTGCCTCCCTCAGCTCCCTCATTGTGTAACGTCAACCGGCGACTCAGGCAAATGTGGGTCAAGGGTATTATTGCAGGTCACCACTAGGGTGCCAGAGGTTTCATCCAGACAGAGGTGGTGAGCTGAAAATCTAGGTAAACTTTATGCAGAACTTTTGCAGATAAGAATTATTATCAGTAGTCAAATAACTTGTCATATTTTTAGGCAGTCATCAATTAGAAGTAGTAGCCTGAAAGTTTACTCCCAGAGATCTGTGCGCTGATTAAATATTGCATACTGTTTATGTCACACTGATGTAGCAGTTAAAATGAAAAAGAGTCAATATAATGGACTACTGGAAATGGAAAGAACAGAGGACTTTTATGACTGGAATATCAGACCTCAGCTCAGTCACTTTGCAGGCTGTTTGTTTCGCAGAAAACTGAATTCTGTGAAAAGTGTGCCACAGCCACCCCAGCCAATAAGTAGTCAGTTTGAGTTGTGTAAGATTTTTTCAGCTACACCAGCATTTTTTTTTTTTTACACCAGGTTCCTGCCAGTTGAATGTTTATCTGTCAGCTTTTGCTGTTGAGATGCTCAGGCACCAAAAACTGACCTCTGTTGAGCTGGGCAGCTCCCTTTATAATAGGATGGGATTGTCCCCAGTTGTTAGCAGGTCTTAGCGGCTGCACCATGATGTCATTCAAAAATGATCCTGCATGGTTAGCAAAAATGTTTTGATAAATGATGATTAACAAAAAATGACATAACAGTGTTATTTTGGACGGACCCGCTTCAAACTGAAATGATTTGTAGAACTGGCTCAGAGTGGATGTTGATCTGTGATCCTGGTGGAGGAGTTTAAGGCTCATTAACTGTATCATTCTGACTCCTTTTGGTTAGTAAATAAAGGACAAAAGACTTTTTAGCTTTTGTCCTTTATATATTTTATATATTATAAAACCAGGAGGGAGGCTACTAACAGTGTGGGGTCCGATAACTTTGTGAGGACCAAAATGCTGGACCCCACACTGTAAACCCTTAAGTGTTAGAGTGAAGACATGGGGTAGGATTTAGGTCAGGGTTAAGGATAGGCAAGTAGTGGTTATGGTTTTTATTTGAATCGATCTCTAAGAAATAAATTTAAATCTGTGTTATTTCCTCACAGTTGATGAAAACAAGGATGTGTGTGAGTGTGTGCATGCGCTATGTGGGGACTCACCTCCCAACAGGTGACAAAGATGTGGTTACCACAGGGTTATTAAAGGATCCCCACATAGTTTTAGAGCTAAAAGCAGAGTAGGATCTAGGTTAAGATTAGGTAAGGGTTGTGTTTTGACATGCAGCAGTTATTGTTAAAGGTAAGAGGAATCATTCAGGGAATTAATGTAAGTCAGTTCAATGTCCTCAGAGTTATAATTAGCTCAGCTATGTGTGTGTGTGTTTGTGTCACACAAGCAGCTTTATTTAAAATAGCTTCTGTACTAAACAATGTACTCCTGTACCTCCTTTTCTGTTTTTATAAATTTGTTGATCAGTTCCTGTTAAACAGCCAGCCAAACATTTCCCCCTGATTCCCACAGGCTATACTGCAACATTTGCATAAGTTTTTATAGTTATGAAAACGGGAATGTGGGTGACCTTGATAGTGCGGCATGGTTTTGTAAGACAGGACTTTTTCATAACATGTTTTGTAATGTGGAAACTGATCTACTTTAAACATTCCTTCTTTTATATACTTGAAGCATTATGTCACCAGAGGTACATCTTTCTGAGACTTAATAAAATAAACAAGTGATGGCTGCACATTTTTAAAATTCTGCGGTTTGTTTGGATGCAGTTGCCTCAGTTGAGGAATGTTACTGGGTATATTAGGTATTTAAGCTGATGGAAAGAGGGCTAATCAATTAATTTATCATTTGATTGACAGAGTACTTATTTACAATTATTTTGATAAATGATTGATTGTTGAAGTGAAAAATGATCTGTTTTCAACTGCTCTTTATTGAGGGTCTGCTGCTTTTCTCTGTTTTACATCATTTAAAAACTTTTAATATCAGTTTTACTTGAGTATCTTTATAGACTGTTAGTCAGTCAAAACTGAGCTATTTTAAGACACCACCTTAACTGTAACCTCACAACTTACTGTCCCATCTGCCCTCCTCAGCACCCATGGACCACATACTGTTCAGTAATCGCTCCCAGATCCACTCCAGTCTGAAAGACTATGAGAAGGCTCTGAGAGATGCTGAGATGGCCTGCAGACTCATGCCTCTCTGGTCCAAGGTATGGCAGACAAGTGTGGCTTTGATCAGCATCATAAACCTACTTGACCAGTTTATGTTTAAAAAATGTAAAAACCCTCCCTTGTGGATGTTTGATTAGATATATATATCTCTCTCTCTTGCATGCAGGGTCATTTTCGTAAGGCCCAGGCCCTGGTGTCACTGGGCAGGATGGAGGAAGCACTGAGAGAGTACCTGGTGTGTTTGTCCATAGAGCCTGACTGTAAACTGGCCAAGACTGAGGCCTACAAGGTAAATCCAACATTAGGATTGTAGGACATATTAAGATGTCTGTATTCCACCTGTCAAAAAAGCTTTTATTGTAAGCATAGTGCACTATTGCTCAGTTCTGTTAAACCTATTTTGAAGAAAAATGTTACACACTGCATTAGCATTATTTTCAGAAATACATATAAGAATACAGAATACTTACATGATTGTCTTGTTGTCTCCTCTCAGCTTCTCAGAGATCTTCTGACTCCAGTTACAGATCAGGTCCCTGAACACGTCTCAGACTGCTCCAATATACTGTCTCTTCGAGTACACATCAAAAACAGCATTAACACTCCCCCTGAAGTAAGAGCTGCTCCAGCCCCAGTGCTCAGCAATTTCAATAAAAAAGCTTGAAATGAGGTTTCATTATCTTCTCCCTCTGTCCTTTCCCTCTCTTAGACCTTCAATACCAGTATGTTGTCAGAGTTCAACCTTGCCTCTACTCCTCCTGCACTTGAGAAGTCGGAGTTATGTGAGGTCAAAGGTCAGGGGGAGCCTGAAATCAGGAGGCTGGACCACTGTTTAATCCTAAAACGCAAACGAAGGAGTTCAGAGGAGGCAGGAAAGGGAGAACAGGAGAAAAACAATGATCACAAGAGATCCAAGTCTGGTGAGCTTTTAGGAGTTTGTGCACATGATTGAAGATGAGTAACACATATGCAGTCTGTTAGCATCATTTGTGTCTTATTTTGTTTTTTTGGATAATCTTTCCATTCAGGGCCAGCAGAGAAAACTGGTGCTTTGAGTTCTGGAGTCGGTGACATATTTGATCCAACAGATCTGGAGTGTTCTCTTTGTATGAGGTGAGATAAACTTTATAACCTAAGCTTTTCAGACCTGAGGCTTCATAACAGCCATAAAACCATGCAATAAATCAATTACCAGATGTGTAATATGGGTTTAATTGATGCTGAAAGTTGTATATAGCCTGTAATAAACTGATGCAACATCCAGTAGCCTACTAGGAGAGTGATCTACCGAATACAGCCTGGAAGAAGGGAATGTAGTAATCAATTTTGAAAATCAATGAATCCCTCCAGTCATTTATCAGACAAAAGTAGTGATCCAAATGCTAAACATAGTCTGCTTTGAACCTCTCAAACAGTAGCTTTTCTTTTTCAAATATTTTGAATATCTTTGGACTTTTGGTTAAATAAAAGGCCTACTCATGTAAAAATGTCACCTTGTTGTTCCCACAGACTTTTCTATGAGCCAGTGACAACGCCGTGTGGTCACACTTTCTGTCTTCAGTGTCTGGAGAGATGTCTGGACCACAACCCCAAGTGTCCACTCTGTAAAGAGGAACTGTCAGAGGTACATGTATCCTAACAATGTACAAACATAAGTCAGCCCATAACACAAGTCAGCCCATAACGCTCAATTTAGCATCATCTAAACTGAATCCAGTAAGGGCGCACTGATCCAACTTTATCTCTCCTCCAACACCAGAGATTAGCATATGGCTTTTTCCAGTGTTTAAAATCTGTTTGCCTCACTGTGGAAGTCATTGGGGTCATCTTTATGTAAGGTAAAATGAGTCAAGGGATCGCTATGGATCCAAAAAAAGAGTTGGTGACCTGCCATAGCTGTAATGAATGTAACTGATAGTGGAAATGCTGTATTTTGTAATGGCACTGACGCAGTTGAATTTGAATCGGTTATGTCACAGCTGATATCAATTCACTCAATTAGGTCACTATTAGGGTGAATAGGGTTTAGGCAGATCAGACTGGTGCATTTCTAGAGTAAGAAAAAAATAGATGACATGATCTTATGGGGCAAATATATACCAGGCCTTAACATGGATGTTGTTGAGCTTAACTCAAGTTTAATTTTTACTCAAGTAAACATATATCTGATATTGTCTCTGTTTCTCTCTCCAGTACCTGGTCCAGAGGCAGTACTGTAAGACAGTATTAATGGAAAACCTGATATCTAAGTATCTTCCCTCTGAGCTCATGGAAAGGCAGAAAATCCACCAGGAAGAGATGGCCGAGCTCTCCAAGTACGTATTTGTCCTCTGCTCTCTGCTTTAGTTAAACAATCAATATTTGTTCTATAAGCTGGATTTTGTCTCATATCTTTTCTCTGGTCAAATCTTGTGCTCTCATCGCTTGTGTTGGAAAGTGTGTGTGTGACTCTCCATGTAAATATCTTTCCTCTGCTGTTTGACCTACTGACCCACTGTAGATGTAACACATGTCTGACACACTGACCTCATGGCATACGTCACATCAGGAATCAAATGTCACTTATGGGAGACTGTAACAAACCCCAGTATGTAACCTCTGTTAAACTGGAGCAAATCTGATTCTCTCTCACGGTCATCAGTGTTGTTTTTGGACTAAAGGTCATTTGTGACTAATGACATAAACAGAGTTTTTATTTTTTTCAAGGATTTTTGAGATTTTAAGTTCATTCTCGACATTTAAAACAGACATGTTGGGTTTCGATGTACTTTGATTTCACTGTTCACCACATTAAACACACTTCCTTTTCTTCTTGTCTTTCTTCAGCCTTAACAAGAATGTGCCTATATTCGTGTGCACCATGGCCTTCCCCACTGTGCCGTGTCCTCTACATATCTTTGAACCCTGCTACAGACTGATGATTCGCCGATGCATGGAGACGGGAACCAACTGCTTTGGCATGTGTCTAGGAGACAACCTCAAAGGGTCAGTGCATGGATAATTCCTGTGTGTACCTGGTCATTTGTTTGGTTCAGGAGCGTTAGAGTAACACCTCACCCTCTCCCTCTTCCTGTCTCTAGGTTTGCAGACTATGGGTGCCTCTTAGAAATCCGCAATGTGAAGTTTTTCTCTGATGGCCGCTCAGTTGTGGACACCATCGGCAGACGGAGGTTTAAAGTCATCCAGCACAGAGAGAGGGATGGATACAACACAGCTGACATTGAGTACCTCGAGGACGTTAAGGTATGAGGGCGTGGAAGGCGTGGGTGGGGGGACGGGGTAAGAAAGTGGGAGAAGGACTTGACAGATGAGGTTTAAGAAGTTGTTAGCTAGTGGGATACTGTCAGCTCAACACAGAATTATAAGATGTCATAGCTCATTTTGTGTGTGTGTGTGTGTGTGTGTGTGTGTGCAGGTGGAGGGCGTAGATGAGCGGGAGCTGCAGTGTCTGCATGACACTGTGTACGAACAGGCCCTGGGGTGGGTTAACTCCCTGAAGACGGAGCAGAAGGAACGCATTGAAGGACACTTTGGACCCATTCCGAGGAAAGACTCTGTACTCCAGGTACAAAGACACACTTGGAATGTTAATGTTTACTGATGGACTTAACCCCTGATGTACTGCATGTTGCAACCTCCGCTGAGAGACTTTGTTTAACATGTTGTCATGGATGTGTGTGTGTACTTGAAAAAAAAGAGTGAGGACCCATATGCAGACATTTAGGTGGACCAGGTCTGAGAAAAAAAAGTTAGCTAAATAAGTTTTCAAATTTCAGGTCAGGCACCAGAAGGCAGTTAAAACAAGCAAACACTCCAGAGGGGTCAAGTCGGTCAAGCAGTAGGCTCTCAAACAGGCAGCAGGTTAAAACTCAGGGAACAGATATCAGGCAGAGAAACTATTATAGGTACATTAAGTAAAACACAAGTGTATGATATGATAAACTGGCAAAGGCAAAGGGCTGGTTAGCTGATCACATACTCTGACAGGCTGAGGAGGTAATGAAAGGCAGGTGTCTGCAGGTGGGGATGATTTGGAAATGTGAACAGGTGAGCATGTTGATGTCACATAGGTGAGAGCTGATGGGAGGTCTCAAGGTGTCTGTGGAAAGATGGAGAACAGCCAGAGGCAGGAGATGTGACTCCAGCAAAACAAAGCATTTAGGTCAAATTTTTAAATGAATGTCAGTTTTACATAGCTTATTTCAAACACTTGTCCCAGAGTCTGACCAAAAGGAAACACAGGAAATAGCCTCCCTGGATTAGCTATTTAGGCTAACCGGGTGTCTGCTTCTGATGCACTTAGTTGACAGAAAACAATTATTTATGTCACACTAAAGGTTACAGAGAATTGTCCTATCAGGTTTTTTCTACTTCATTTTTCTCACAGTTCCCTCTTCTCTCTTCCTGTCTTCAGATGAGTCCTAACGGACCCTCGTGGTGTTGGTGGTTACTAGCCGTTCTTCCATTAGAGGGCCGAGCTCAGCTGCCTTTCCTGGCCCTCACCTCTCTGAAAGATCGTCTCAGTGGCATCCGAAAGGTGCTGCTGTTCATGGCCCGCAGCAGGCACCGGTGACATGCTGTCTATAAGCG
Organism: Acanthurus leucopareius; assembly: GCA_029814765.1. NCBI lineage: Eukaryota > Metazoa > Chordata > Actinopteri > Acanthuriformes > Acanthuridae > Acanthurus > Acanthurus leucopareius. Next base: position 5,171,240 of record JAQMCX010000058.1, on the reverse strand, counting down.
TGCACCCACCTGGAAAATGCAGTAAACTGTCTGTCCTGCGCACAGCCACCTCCAAGGCAGCAGCTGAGCTGTTGTTCTTCCTCATGATGCACAAAGAACTGATGTCCCTTCTCTGTTGTAGCAGCATCCAGATAGCAGATGGACTCCATCAACAGCAACCTTAAACTTATAAAAACAGCAGCAAAGATTACTTAGATCTAAGTACATAGATTTCTTCCATGAACAACATTCAAGCATACAGAAAAACAAACCATGCAAGCCTGCAGATTTAAGCTATGCTAGGACAGGAGGGGACTGTTGTCTTTCTGAATATTACTGACATTTCGACTGGGTTTCAAACAGAATCGTCACTTCCGCTCAACTTCTGATGTCACTTTATCAATGCTAATGCGCACATTAGTACATGTTCTTGTCTAAAAATCTCCTTGTAAACAAGGCGTTGTTCATTCGTCCAGGTTGTACTGTTGCCTTTCTGGCCCTCCTCCATTTTTGTAGTTCTATGTTTTACCTCTTGCATTAATGTTGCATGTGGAATGACACACTGAAAAAAACAAACACAATTTGGAGTCTGATATGAGGGACTGAACTGAGCTGTCTGTCTTAATTTAGCTTTAAAGCAAAGTAAAAAAAAAAAAATCCCCAGTTCAGAATCATGCAGATCCATCTGCTCAAGTGGCATCTGCCATATATTCAACCAGTCAAAGTCCCTAAACTGTATGTCTTTAAATGTAATCAGAAATTATAATAGAGACCAAATAATGGATTTTTCATTTTGTGTAGATGTGCTAACTACAGCTGAGCAAATAATCGTAATAACACTAATTACATATGACTAATTATAGAAAAATCTGGGAATTTTACCTCTCAAAAAATTATTAGCAATAATAATTTTGACAGCTGTTCTGTCCTCCCTCCTCCCTCCCCTTCGTTTTTGGCCCCATATGACCCCACATTCTCCAGCTAAATAACTATGGACTGAACCTTTACATTGGCATGCTTTAAGGCTCTTGTTCTTGTGTTTTATTCATCCGTTTGTTTTTTTAATTTGTTGGATTTTTTTTTTCCATTATTTATTTGGTCAATATTTATGCATGCAGTGACATTGTTTACATTTCACAGGAAAAGATGCTGAGCTGCTCTCTTTCCAAAGGTCGTTCTTTACATCTTAACTTTACATTTGACATACAACGTCAGCAATAATATTCTGCTAACACTCAGAAAAAAAGCCCAAATTTTGAGGAACAGACATTAAAATGCTTTTACACATTCATGAGGGGGTAACGACTCAGAGCCAACATGGCTGCTGCTGAAAGCTGCACAGGGCAAACTCTGGAAACTGGAGATGAGGGATGATTCTTTCCTAGACCAACTATTTTCAGATCACTGGTGACCCAGATCAATGTAGTATTCTTACTGGCCCGGCACAATCTGAGCGATGTTGACTTCAACATATTGGGATTCCCTCATTGTCAGCAGACTCTCCATAGTTGGAATAGTTATAATGCTTACAGGCATAAAGAAAAGCCTGATACCGTTATGTCCTAAGTGTATTTATTCAGTATTTATTTAGACTTATTTTGCACTTCCACTGTAAGTAAGGGAAAGAAACAGGCCTCAGGATATGATGATCCAACATTGCTACAGTCAGGAAACTTCAGTTTTTGAATCACCACAGAATTGGGAAAAATTGGTGGATAAATTGGTAAATGGTCCGTAAGTTTGAGCCTATTTGCATCATGTAGCAGGCAAACTACTATAAAAGATCTCTAATCAAATGAGTTTGATTGACGCAAGCTGTGATGCATAAAGGCCAGTGCCTTCTATCCACAGAATAACGTGTGGAATAAAAATTCCATTTTCATAAGGAATGTTTATTAATCAAACATTTTTTTTCAAAGAAAGGAAATAAGTATATATAGGAATAAAACAAGGAAAGGTATTTTGAGAAAACCCACAAACAGATTTCTTAGAAAAAAATTTGTTGTTTGAAAAAAAAAACTACCGAGGCCTTGCTGATGTCATGACTGTTTTTACACAGCAAAAGCTCATCTCTAGAAATCACAAGAGAGTGTTGAGCTTTGCCTTCAAACTCTTTTATTTTGTATACTATATGTGCTTGATTTCACATGTTTGTATGTCAGTGGGTCCTGTTTATTTTTTAAGTTTCTTCACATGTGTTTGTCTCTATGTTTCATGTGTAACATACAGAGAGTGTCATGTCAGATCACCCCCCATGTATTGTTTTTGTATTAAAAGGGCCAAAGCCATGTAATGCTGCAAAATGGTGAAACTGATGAAGTGTTATACCACAGTCTTTTCATATTTGTTTCCATAATATTTTTTTTTTTACCACAATTGTTAAAATTCTGTTGGAAGATGCTTGTCTTAAGAGGCGTTTGTACAAAAAAACACAGACAAAGAAAAAAAAACAGGTTTCAACTGTCTCTCTAACATGTAAAATCATTGACCCAGTGATGTTTGCTGATATCGTATTAGGTTACCAGATGCTGTGATGAGGTCATTAGTATTATTAGTATATTATCCTAAGTCTCAACCCTAACTGGGGTTGAGTCATTAGTCAGATATAATCACCTTCAGTGTAAAAGCATATCCCAGAGATATTTCAGGTTCAGATAAAAATGTATTCCCTGAAAAAGGTGAAGGAAAATTCCTCCTAACACAAATTAAATATTATTATTTCATATTATTTCAAAATTTGTGAACATGAGTAAAAGTTCCAAACAAACAGTTTAAAATGATCTAATATATATAATTTCCCACATGAGGATATTGAGAATGACACTAAAATGGAGTTTATCTTAAAACTTAAATCTGTGAAGAAGTGTTGATCTGTGGCAGCAGATCTGGTGCCTTAAGGTGGACTTCCTCCATTTCAACCTTGATCAATAAACTGAACTGCAATGACTACTATAACAATGTTTTGCAACAACCTGGGATCCCCCAAGTAATGTCATAAGAGACTGACAGCAATTGATTTTCTTCTTCTGGTACAATTAAAACAACAGCAGTAAAGAGGAGTTGAGTGTAGAACAGCTTGTACCAAACTCCTCCTAATCACTTTTATAATTTTTTATTAACCTTTAATTTACTAGGATTATTCCCACTAAGATTCAAAATTAATTTTGCAAGGGAGCTCTGGACACATAATTCAAATATATAAAATCTTTAGTCTTTCTTCATGTTTGACATCTTTTAGTCAAAAAATCCAACAAAAAAATAATTATCATAAAGCTGTTGTTTGGGGCTTTTGTGCTTAAAGGAATAATATTGACATTCTGGGAAATAAGCTTGATAACACTCTTACTGAGAGTTAAATAAGAGGATCAATACTACTCTCATGTCCAATATGAGACTTAGTGGATGTGGATTCCTGGGAACCAAATTACATAACAGATGGTCAAATTTAACTTGTTAATCATTTATCTGAGCACTAACACCTCCACCACTGCCCAGGTTCTTACAGACATTGTTGGACTGAACTGATTTTCTACCAGATTTGCTGGTCTAGTTATCCCCTTAAACCCTGCAACCATGATAGAATTACATGGCAAATAGTCTTTGTGCTTTTTAAATACATGGAAATGGAAGTGTGTGTTGATCACTGGTGAGGTTCAATATGTTTAAATGATCACAGAGATGATTTCAGAAAAGATGTTCATTAGGAAACAGTGCAGGTTTTTAGCTGTGACCCAGCTGGGACATGAACACAGTGGCATTTGTCAAGTATTGAATTCTTAAAGTTCAGGTTGGGTTTAAGCTGCATTTGCAGCTCAATGGCATTTTGACATTTTGTAGCACTCCAAACTCATGATAACTCCGATCATGCCGACAAACTGGCGCTGACACCAACCTCTCCCCTGAGCTGTTAAGTGTCGGCTCAACTAAGCTGAGTTCTCAACAAACACACTACACAGCAAAATAACATCAATGCAGATAGCAGAGAGGTTTGATCTATTTGATCTTTTGTTATCAAGCTATGCAACATTAGGAGAATAATGGATCAATGTCCATTGGTATCTTGAACCTTCAGAATTCAATCGTTGACCTTTTAAAGAAGTGTAACTACCTCTGGCATCCACCAAGAGCACTTCCACAAAGAGAGAGGGAAATACGAAACATATGCTTCCTAATTATGCTGTTTTCCTGTCATTGTTGTATAACCTGTGATCAAAGTGTCATTTGAGTGGCTGAACAATGTATCCAGTATCATCTGTGGTCCAAAATGTCCTTTTTTTTTTGCAAATTTGTGACCATGTTCAAATGCCCTATCTTCATACGTATGAAAGATTATGTTGCTTGTCAACTAAAACTCAAAGCTGTCAAGTCAAAGGTTTCTGTGTGATGCATTTGAAACTCATCTCCAATATCTGACCTGAACCCAAAGCAACGCTTGATTTTTCTTCAACTGGAAAAGCACCAAAGCATTTGACCTCTTGTGTGTCCTCTAAAGTGAGTTGACTAAAACACACCTGATACAGAAAAAAAATAACTGCAGCTGAAATATATCGCAGTCTTGAATTGCTAGCTATAAAATCCTCCCCTCTTTACTTGGCCAGGCACTTCTTATACTTCCAGACATTTGTATGGACTTAAGTGACAGCATTGCCTGCTTCTTTCAAAGGTTGTTCATCTCCTGCAGAGCACCATGGCATCTTAAAGTTTCTGGCAAAATTCGCACAAGATGAATGTTAAGTCTGTGTATGACATCTCTCTGATAGTTTTTGTACATGACTGCTTTTGATAGATAAACTTTAGTACGCTTTACATCTGCCAAGTTAAAGTCTGACACTGCAGCTTGTGAATAAACCAAAAGGTTTGTGTTCTCGATCCTTCGCGGGATTTCGAGCGCACTGGACTGGACGACAGTCTGACGTCTCCTTTGTTCGTGTTCTTCAGGGCTGGCTGAGTTTTTTAGAAAGCGAGAGGTCAGATTAGTTACATCACTGAGTGTTCAATAATTCATGAGATGAATCATATCCTCCAATGTTTTCTGAATTCACACAATAGCACGATCGTGTATAATATAAGCGAGGTGGGTGGCAGTCAGCTTTTTTAGCGACAGTTTGTTAAAAGATTTAACTTGATTTTTGGAGATTATTAAACAAGTAAAATAGATTATTTTTTCCTCAAAAGATCGACCACTGTATTCTCGGAAGGCTCCATAAAGCTTGAAAAAAAATCATGAAGATAATAATTATAGCTGTGAGTGGCTATCATCACTGTCCAAGCAGAATCTAGGCCCTAGGACCCTCACTGATGCTCAAAGTATTTGTCAGATGAAGTGTCAGAGAATTTGAGGCAAAGTTACATCAGCAGGTCCCAGCATTGGTAGGTTACCATTGCAGGTCCCATCAAGACCCAGACTGTGAGTTGAATGTTTGGAGACAAAGACAACAGCACCTCCAAGCCTCAGACCTTTCAAAATTGCAATGTTTGCATTTTGATACCTTAAAAGTGAGATTCAAAGATTGAGATGTTACACACTGTGGAAGAATCTGTGCTTGTATTGAGGACTTTTAGATCACAACATAAGCAGTTTGCCATTTCAGGTCCTAGCAGGCTGAAAACTTCGCTAATTGAAATATCTGACATAGTGTCAACTGTTTGTACTGCTGCATTCATTTGCTACCCTTATGTGCCAGGAGGAAGCTCTGTGTTTTAACGTCTAAGATAAAATCATAAACAAATGACGAATCTTCAAGTGGGGTTTGAACACAACTATTTGGATTTTAACCCTGTGTACCATTACACCACAGCTGAAGTTAAAAACAGGAGTGTTGGAAAAATGTCTTCCTATAAAAAAAGAATGTTTCCAGAATATTGTTAAAATTAGATAAAACATGAAACACAAGACAAACATTAATTATGTCAGTATCTAAAGCACCGTCAAAGATTATTGAAGATATCTAGGCCTAAACTGACGTTTAGCAACAGACAAAATCAGCCTGATAGGACACCATGGCAGAGGCAGGGCTTGAAACTGTGCTGTCTGGACATCTAGGCAATTGTCTTACCCACTGAGCTATTGCACATCTTGAAATTGTGCATGATTGTGACTATTTAAAAGACCAAAGATCTTCATGCCCAAGACTCTTGAGTGCGTACTATGAAGATTATCGATTCTAAGAGACTGAATAATACAATCAAGTGTGGAATTTGAGGACTTTCAGTGATTATTTAAAATATGTAAATGGACATACTTGAAACTCTGAAACAGAGAGGTAAAAGCAGGTTTAGTATGTGATCCATTAAAAGAAAATTGAATTATGTTGAAAATTGAAGGGTTTGGATCTAAGTCAAGATATTAGAGACCTGTGATTTGAACACCGGGGAAGCAAGACCTGGCAGGGCTGGATGTTGAATGCTCTACGTACCATTTAGTTGCTCCCAATCAGCAGATATATGTGTGACATGTAGGGAAATTTAGATTTTTTGTAATAAGCTTAATAAGCTAACTTTGATGACTCATAACCAAATTTCATGCATGGACTCAGGTATTTTCCTACATCATAGAAATTCAATTTCATGGAAGTTTGTGCAGCCAATTATGAGATATAAACTGTTAGCATATCTGGTGCAGCACAGCTCAGAACAACATTATGAAGGTGTGCACGAACTTTGATGGAAATGGCTTTAAAAAGTCAGGGTTTAGGAGTATTTATATCAAACAAAAAGGAAAATAATAATTTATTCACCAAAAAAGAATTTATTAAAAAAAAAAATCCACCATTTATCATCTGCTTCTTTCACAATTTGTTGAGGGTCCCCCCCCCCCCTCCTAGTTTCATGTTTTCCTACACCTTAGAGAGAGGAGAGTGAAGCAGGTTGTAATCATTCACTTGCAATCTGCAACCTCATTGCAAGATGCCACAAAATCCTACACGCTGAGCCTTCACTGCTGAGACATGAGAGTGATGTGAGTCTTACCAACTAACTCTTGGACTGCTTAGAAAACATATTTCTAAAAATGTTCAAAATTATGTGTTTTCAAGGCCACAGTATCCCATCAAGTTGAAATATGCAACATTACCCACATTTCCCCCTCCAGAATTCTCCCCACATACATTGCTTCTTTGGAAATTTTACAAAATGAAGTTCAGTGGGTTTAACTTCAGAAATGTACACTTCCATGGACTCTTCTGCCAATAGACAGTGGGACTGAATGTTAAAAATGTAGCTACAGAGTGGCTGAGAAATGAAGTAGGGTACAATTTCAGGTTGAACAAGGTTAAGACAGACAAATGCAACACTGGCTTATACTGGTTCATATGCTGGCAGTGTGACCAGAGATGCATTTCATAAGTAAGCCTTCTTATATGTCAGTTAGCTAACAGCTTACATTAAGCGTGCAGGTACTCTTCATCAATATTTGGTCAAGAAAACATTCTTCCGAAGTAGAGGGTCTCTGGAGAGAAGTCTGCAAGCCACTGATGGACACAAATCCAAGCAGAGTAGTTTATATAAAATGAGGAGGGTGGTGGTGTGTGTATGTTTGTGTATAAGACGTGTGTGTGTGAGTGGTGGGATAAACAAGGCAGAATAAACAAGTGTGAGAAGCCAAGAAAAGACTGTTGGCGAGAACATCGCTGACGGAGAGAGAGCAAACAAGCGAAGGAGAGAATGTGCAGGGAAAGTGACAGCTTGTTTTCACACATACATACAGTATGTCTGTCCTGTGTTTGAGCATCACGCTGACCGTTAATGTGCAGCTGGATGACAGAGTTACACAAAGACAGACAGGAAGACAGTTTATGCAAGAGATGCAAATATAGGTCAGTCAGTCAGAGTCAGAAACTTAAAAAGAAAGAAAGGGAGACAAAACCTATTATAGGAAAGGAGATGAGAGGCAGATGTGATGATACCTGAAGGAAAGAGCAGCATCTACTTCCCATCCTGCCTCATGCTTTATTTGTTGCTCTCCACTATAATTACTCTGCGGATTAACAAGTCAAGCTTGGTGAAGTTGTATAAGGACTCTTAGAGGTTTGAAGGCCTACTTTTGTCAATCCCCGTATCTCTAAATATAGAGGTATAGAAGCTTTAATGAGTCCAGTGCATTGCTGACTGTAAATAACCGTCATCAAAACCTCTTCTTGGTGTCCTGAATCCGTCCCGTTTATGTAAATCAGCACTCACCATGCACAAGAGTCATTCAAGTGCACTGGTCTTATTGAGACATGGTTGTATAATCACATAACTAAAAAGCCATTTAAATTCAGACTTTTTGTCAAATGTCCTTTATGTGTCAGATATCACAGTGCAGAACAACAACAAGTAATTCCTCATTTTTTTAATGTGACTTCATGATAACAATGATGGAATATTCAAATTAGCCACACTGTCAGCGTCACTTCATGGGATAGCAATGTTGATCTGATAGTCAGCCTGCAACTTTGGTCTAGACTTCAATATATTTCAGCAACAACTTCACTGACTGCTGTTAAATTTGTTATCATTGTTAAGGTTTTGATTAGGTTTGATATTTTTAAAGAAATTACAGTTATTGGATGGATTGCCCTGAAATTTGGTTCAGACATTCATCCTCCCCTCAGGATAATTTGCATCTTTGGTGTTTCCTGGGATCTGTCTGCAAGGAACCCTGAGAGCCACATTAGAGGCTTAAGGTTAGTTTAATGGAAGATTTAGAAAACCTAAATTAAAGCAAATCACAGAGTAAGACAGACACAGAGTAAAACACCACACACATAATGTGAGATTTGTTTCTTTTCATGTAGCCATTTATCGTATGATAATTAGCTGAAAGAAATAAATTGTCCATGCCACATTGAAATTTCAACACAGAAAACAAAGAGGTGTCAGCAAAGGACAACATATCATCAACTTGTTGATATATTAGTTTGATGGAATGAAACTCAATATTCATAACTTTTGAAATGGAAACAAAATGTCCATATCAACTGCATCAATCCCTCTGATCGCAGTTTGATGGCTGAAGTGTGGGCAGAGCTTATTATCTCTAAAACTTGATGATATAGCAGCGCCCCACATGCCATAACAGTTCTGTGTTTTATGTTTTTTCATTGTTTGATTTGTTTTAACTTGGACATTTTCAATTTTTCATAATTTCAAACGAGGTGCATGCAGGCAGCTATCTAAGATGCCAAAAAAAAAATGAAGCAAAAACTTTGTGCCAAATCCCACAGTTCACTTGAGGCTGACAAAAACAACTGAAACCCCACAGAGCCTCATATCAAAATACATAACTTTTCAGCAAAAATAAACATGATGTCAATAACGACTATATGGGGATGTATTTCACGTAACTCACTAATTTTATGGTATCCTGGCGTAAAGTTGTGTATTAAAGAAGGGCTTCACCTTTTTTAGTGACAGCAACTAGTGCTAGGCAGTCATTGGTAGCAATGTTTATTCTTATCTAAATTTGGTGACTTCTGGCTCTAACAAACCAAGACAGCCATCATGCCAAACTCGAGGTTAACAGCATTCCACAAACCAATGGGTGACGCCACGGTGGCTTTTTCAATTTATTATTTGGTCTGTGTGCGTGTATGAAAGTTATTTTTATATATAGACATCTCTGACGAATAACAGGCAAAGGGAAAGCACCAACAGTCCAACAAGTTGATTTTCCAGCAATGATTTCTTTCATGAAAAAAATGTATTAATATGAAAAATGTCACAGACTATATGCAGCAGACTTGATACTGTGAGAAAATTCTTTTACTTGTGTCTTCTAAAGTTAAACTATATATCACCAGCAATTACAATACAGAAAACATTAGTCCCACTTTAAAAGTCTTAACTCCTGGCAAGTTTTTTTTTTTTATAATTCTTAGGTAACTTCATCTGATCCATCAGCCAGTATTAAGAGCAAGACCAATGCTTTTACTTTATCACACATGAGGAAGTGTGTTACTTTTACTAATATGTTCAACAGTACTATTATATCTTGGTATATCCAGTGAAGTGATTTAGCACTAGCAGCATTGATTTTAGAATATATAACAGGAAAACTCTCTGTGAGTAAGTAGAGTTGTTTTGTATTTAATGAGATGAGAAAGGCAAAAAACACAATAGAGTCTGATTAAACGTGATGAGGTGGACCTGTAATCTGTCTTCATGATCATGTCCTCATTCACTGGTCAGGTCACTTTTTCCCTGCAAGTGTAGCAGCCAGTGTTCTCGTTCTCATGTTAGTCCCAGTTCATTGTCACGGTGGTGATCAAATGCTCAGCTATAATGTAACTGGAAACAATGAGCATTTGGGAGTGGGTGCTCACCCAGTCCAGGGTCAGTTCAGTTCGTACACACAGGGCAATGAGGTCGGGCTGCCCTGGTTGAACCCTGAAGCATATAGGGAGCGTGCCTGTTCTGCTGCTGTGCTTCCTGTGGAGGTCCAGCTTGTCCTCTGCTGCCAGAGAGATGTAGTATCATGTCATGTCACCCCCAAAAAATAGCACAGTGAAGCCTTAGCAAGCTATCTGACAGCAAATGAATCAGCCTTGTAGCTTTAAATGTCCACTTCAAACTGCAGCAGCTAAAACTTAGCTTACAGCTCCTTTGCTCTTCTTGCTGTTTTTGTATCAAGTTCTTAAAGCTGCACCTTTCAGTGTTTCTACATGAGGAATTCATCACATGACTAATTTATAAATGCTTGTAGTAATGAATCCACAGAGAATTATCACCTGGCTCTAAATTATCCTTCAGCACAATGGAACTTTATAGAAAGCTGTAGAGCATTTTAGCAACTTTCAGCCAGTTGTTTTCTTCAAATGTAGTCTATTGTTTGGTTCAGTCATACTGCTCTTAGCCATTTTTACCATGTAAGCTGCAAAAACACACTGTAAGCTGCCTGCTTAGCAATATGAAAAAAACAAAACAGCAGGTAGATAGAAATTGTCAGTTAGCTGGTGGACAAAGTGAAGCATTTAGGCGGCTAAAGAGCCAAAATATTCTCTTTTCAGCAAGGACCACAAGAACTATGTTTCAGCAGAGGAGGCCACAAACATGACTCAGATGCTTGCATTGTCACTATGTGTCTTCTGAATGTGTCAGAACTGTTACTAATGTAACATTAGCCAACCTTTAAGATTCAAAGTATGCTAGCCTCTAAGTGTCCGAACAGGCTGGTTATCACTTCATGTAACAGGCTTATTCAAAGGTAACTTAAACACAGAAATTTTATTTTCAGGTACACTGATGAAAACATAACACATATTTCTAACTGTGGTAATATATCCCCATAAACCCCCTCACATGGTCCTTTAATTGTTCTGCTGTTTCCTGATAATAAAAAGCACAAAATTTTCCTAAATGAAGTAAAGTGACACCAGGACATGAACTAGTTTTGGATCTGCGTCTTAAAGATGTTTGACTGTGTGGGAGACTCAAGCCCATTCAGAGGTTACTCATAAGTTTTATATTTGTCACTCTGTGCAGAGGAGTGTTATGATGTGTTTGATATGGATACAGTCACACATGGGAGGGGTTCAGCATTGCATGAACTTCAGCGAGGAACTCTGAGAAATGTAATTACTTGTAACTGTAACCGTAGTTTTTCTTAGCAGGATAATTAGCTTCTTTGTTTGTTCAAGACTGTTTTCAAAAGTTTCTCTCACCCTAAGCAGACACCAATACCCCCACCTCTTCTTCTTGTCTCCTCACCTCTGTGCCTTTGATTTGTGCCAAGTTGGTTGGTTATATAACCTGTAAATGAGAAGGTCAACGCCCAGCAGTCATTGCTATGGATACTTGGCACGGACACACACATTGTACATCGTGGCTGGTCCAGTTTGGAGCTGCATGTGTGTGATAGTGCGTACATCAGAAGTAGGGCAGCAGTGGCGTTACCTAACTCACCCAGAAAAGACATCTGGGAAGTTTATGCAGCCCGGTTACTGATGATGACAGCTTCCTTCACATGCACAAGCTCACAGAGAGCAAACATTTCCCAAATTTTTCAGTTTGAGTCCAAACAGAGAAATTTGATGTCCTACTAGAAAACAGATTACAAAAATACATCATGACTTTCTTTGATACTGATAAAGAGCACAACCATGATTTAGAAATGTATTTGAAATGCAAATATTTTGAGGTAAAATTATAACACAGCAATAACCAAATTTGCTAAGAGTCATTTTGAGTTTCTCAGTGTCTCATAGAAGTTGAACATATAATTTAATTCATGTCCTTGTATGGGAAGCAAACAGAATCAGAGATGAACAGACTAGCATGTCAAAAAGAAGAACGCTCTTCCTATTTTGGGTTCCGACCTTGAGTTTGGAACACCCTGACACTGACTATTCATCAAACACACATAAGTATTTGGTCATGTGGTCTATCTTGCTTTTTTAAATCCATTATTAATTAAATAACTGATAAATCCACTCATCACTTCATCAGTTTAGATCTTACAGTAGTGATATTTAAACATAATGATGATAAAAATTCTATGACCAGCTTGTGAAATGTCCACCTAGTTTTTCATTTGCATAATCTTAACTCTACTGATGTTGCTAAACACCCCAGATTCCTACAAAAAAATACAGAGGGTTTGACCCTTAGTGGTTTAGTAGTGCGACTCTCCTGAAGAATGTGCAGAAATACTGATATCATCACTGTGATATTAACTGTTGAAGCACAGAAAGACATCGAGTCCAGACTCTCATGATAAAAAATTAAAATGCCTCTCTATGAGACCTACAAGACACGCATGCTGATGTGTTCATCTGAGTGTTGTGCACAGTGATTTCTCATACATTACAGGGAATTTGATCATTAAACGTGAATGGCTGTATGAAAAACACATATCTGATATGATCCCACTGCAGAAACTGTGCATGGATATACAGACAGAAAACAAGAACACAGAAAAAAATGATTTAATTTGTTCTTTACTGCACATTTTATGTACAAGACAAATCCTCAGAAGGCAATACAAAATAAAACAAAATGCAGAAAAAAACAAAACATAGTTACTGTGAGACAGATTTAATTGATACAAAGGAAATGTTCAAACTTGCTTTCCTTTCGTGATGCTTTGCATCCTGCCGCAAACCAGTGTCCAAGTGGTTCATATGCAAACAATTGATTTCCGTTTCATTTGCAATTGAAAATGTTTCATAACCAACAACATGATGCCAAGCTAAAGATGCACTGAGAAGTATTAAAAAACACATGAAAGTCAATGCGACGATCGTTCTTCCTGATTCCTTATGACTTTCTGGAGAAAAGAGGTTTCTGTAGGATGCTGGCAGATTATCTGTAGTTATGTATTCAAAATATCAAAAGAGAAAATTAAAAATTTACTTTACATTGACAACCCGGAGCATATCGGACACACTCAGCACTCGCTAACACAACAAACATCATTAGTTTCATGTCAATGGCTGATGTTACAGGAAAATATATTTGTCTTAAGAACTTGATACACAGGCAGCACTTTGAGGAAATGTGACCAGAACTGCAGCTGCAGCCAGTTAGCCATTTTTTTTCTTCAGCTTTACTCGGATGTTTTCCTGTTGACTCACAATATTTCTGACATTACTCAAAATGTGAGCATGTATCACTCCTCTAAAATTAACACACACATACACACAGAGTGACAGAAAGGTGAAGATTTACTGTGTCTTTTTATCAGTTTTAGATGACTTTCTGTGTGAATTATCATCTTCATAAAATGATTTTCTTTATTTCCCTGAAATTTTTAGTCATCTGAGTTACTTAAAAAATAATTATTATTTATGTGAGACTACAGGTGTTCTCTCTCATTCAGGCACCTTATTTTATACTAAGACTGTTGAAAAATATGGATCCACTTCAAGTAAGACGAGTTAACTGTGGGGTCCCACCCTGTCACTTAGAAAACATGTAAAACATGAATGTACAACATAAGGACGTAGAGAAGAGTTAAAACTGAGCCTGTCTTTAACTCTGATTGGAGGGTTTGTACCAATCTGGAGCCTGAAGCCAGGATAGAAACCAGGAAGAAAAAAACAACGCAAAACAGCAACTCTTAGTGTGCAAATGCATTCTGGTCCGTCCAGGCTCTCGGCCCACTTCCACCTCCTCTCAGATCTTTTTTGAGCCAGTTTAGGCCCGTTTATCAGACTGGACTGAAACTCTGTGCTTGTCACTGGACAATCTGGGGCATCTCACTCCAGGCTTTGGCCTTCTTCTTGGCTAAGGCCATCCAGGGCGGCTCGTCCTGGGGCAAAACTGGGGGAGGCAGGCCCCGCTGGGACTTTTCAGGGGCGGTTCTTGATGAGAAAGGAGGGGAGGTAACTGTTGTGCTCTGGGGCTGGGGTGTCTTGGATGAGGCGGCAGGTTTGGAGAGAGATGGTGGGCTTGTGCAAGAGGGAGGTTTCTGAGGAACAGGAACAGGAGTAGGAGGGGACAGGGATCTCTGTGGAGGGTTTGGGTGGAGTGGTTTCGTGGCTGCAGGGGGAACCTGGGGTTTTGGAGGGATGGGACAGGGAGGCGACTGGGATTTAGAAGGCTGAGACGGCGCCGTTGGAGGAGAGAAAGGCCTCCTGGCCTCCTTCTCTACAGACACTGGGGGTTTACTGATCTCCAGTGGACTCACTGGAAGAAAAAAAAAGGAAACACACACATATTTGAAACAAAACTAAAGAAGCATTTTGATGAAAAAAGCATGTGATTATTTTGTGTGTTGATGCAGATAGGAATGATTTGTTGTATAATCATAACACACATAAACTTTGATGTATACACAATGGGACTAAATGGAGGCTTTACAATTCATATGCATTTCCATGAAAAAACAAATTTGTCTGTTTGCAGATAATGAGTTATTTATACTGGGACTGAATGGGCAGCTATAGACTTTCAAGATATATAACTCATAATAATTGATTTACTGCAAAAATTATCATAATGAGCTCAATTGATCAGTATGCAATAATTAGATAGTAAAAGTTTTAAAAAATTTAAATTTTTAAAATGTGTAGTTTAAACTTTAAAGAAGGGCTGAAATATAAATACAATGGGTGTCTGTGGGACTTTATAAGAAAGAATTATGCACAATTTTGACACATTTTAAGGTAAGGTCATTTTAGCATTTTAAAGCTGCAGGAGGTGTTAGTATCAAGAGCTGAAAAACACATTTTTCTGGAATTGCTCAAAAGGTATGCTAATTTTAGAAAATGTAATCAAATTTGCAAGAAATAGCATGCATGTAACAATACTTGAACAATATTAGTTGTATTATCATTTTTTTGAGTTACAGATTAGCTAAAGTGGTGCATAATAATATAAATGTTCTTAATGTTCAGGCAATCATAGCAATAACACACCTTTGTGAAGAACAACAGTCCGTTAGTGTGCTGATTTTTTTTCTTTTTTGAAAAATTCATTTTCCCCAGTACCTTTATCATCTTCCTCTGCAAACCTCACAATTAACTGTATCTGACTGATTGTTACAATAGTCAGTCACGCTTGTGTAAGCCGGGCGTCATGTGTAATCATGTCAAACATCATGCTCTTTAGGGAACACACAGTGTTAATGTTAAAATGTGAGATGAACTGAAGTTTGTTGGGTCATTTGCAGTAGCAGAGTTTGTCCAGATGTGGGCAGCATTGCACTAGTGAAAAAAATTATTTTCATGCAACAAGTTTGACTGCAGGTTAAGAATTAGGAGTTTTGCAAATATTGCACTCAAACCAGACATTAGTTCATAACAGCAAGTTGAGTACAATGCACACTTACACACACTAACACACCCAAATTTCAATAAGATGAAACAAAGCAACCCTGTTTAGACACTTCAATGTGGCGGCATCTTGTGTGTATGTGTGTGTATGTTTGTTTGTTTGTTTGTGTGCGTGTGTGTGTGTTTTTTTGCTTGTTCTTACCTTTGCTGGTGTTCTCAGCTGTTCTGTGGCTGTGCTCCCTGTTCACAGCTGAACTGACATACATTGGCAGTGAACTCTTCCTCTCTTGTTCCTCCTGCTGACAGAGAGCAGCAAATTCAGTCATATAGATGATGTGGCAGTAAACGTGTGTTGATTGACAGTAAACAGATGTAAGCAGGCAGAGAAAAAGACCAACACAGGGTACGCTCTTCAATCATCCCATCCAAGTGCACATTCAGACCAAATGCTTTTGGACTGTTTGAGAAGCAAATCTAAACATGTGCGAGTTTTGTTCTATTTTTTTTTGTCTCTTCTTTTTTTAGCAAGCCACCGTGTCAGTTATAGTCATTTACATGCTGTATCCCAGGTTTTCAGCTCAAATCTGTCTTTGCATCAGTCTGTGCATTTATGTCCCCTTTGCTGAACTGTTAGAGAATAATCCTAATTTAAACCTGTAACCACTGACTTTCATGGTTTGTTTGGATAATCACATTTACATGTGACTTTGATTTCAAGTTGGTTTCCCATAGACCAAAACAAATAAATGAACAACATATTGAGATCAGTAGGTTTAATTCTCTTCTCTGTCTATACTTTGCTGAACCTCTAATTAGAAGTAGATACCCAGGTTATCATGTTTGTTCACTCATGGTATTTGATAATAGGAATGTTTTTGTGCACAACATTAGACATTTAAGCAGTATTTCTGGGAACAAAAAGCCTCCATAGAAGTGACACACACACACACACACACACACACACACACACACACACACACACACACACACACACACACACACAAAAAAATATAAAAAAAAAAAGATAAAAGAAAGAACTAAAATCTCTAACACACACACAAAAATA
>JAQMCX010000058.1:5089507-5154400 GCA_029814765.1 Acanthurus leucopareius | reverse complement strand
ACACACACACACACACACACACACACACACACACACACACACACACACACACACACACACACACACACACACATTACCTTCTTGACAGTGATCTCCTCTAATGAGTTTTCTTTATAAATCTTCTGTTTCTGTTTGGCCACAGAGATCCAGCTGGGAGAACCAGATCCACCTGAAGCAGCTCGAGCTGCAGCTGGATCTGAATAAACAACACAGCAGACACAGTGTTACACTATGGGCTCATTAAAAATGAGCTCATGAGAACACGCCGTGTGTTTATGTGTGTGTACACACCTGAAATGCGCTTGTTTTTCGCTGCACTCTCTCCATGTACATCTGGCTTCTTAGGGAGAGCAGGCTTGTTGCTGATTGGCTGGCTTATGGAGGGCTTTACACTGACAGGCTGAGGTGAGTCGACTTTACTGCTGGTTGGTTGAGCTGGTGGTTCAACAGGAGGCTAAATAAGACATAAACACAAAGAATTTAAAATTTGATACAAAAGTCCTTTTGACCTGCAAAGACAGTTTTTTGGCCATTTGAGAGCAGCAAAACAAGTTATAAACATGACTGAGACATCATGACCATAAAAATTCATGATTACACATCCAGCAGATAGAGAAAAACATCTGTGTTCATGCAGTTCAATGGACAGAGTTGTAAGTTCAATATATACTCTTCTTTCAGCTCTGTTCTTTGATTTTGATGTTTTAGAACTTTTTTCTTTTAACAGATTTTTTCAGATTTCCGAAGAAACCCTTAAAATTGAACCTTAAACAACCCACACTGAACAGTCACAACAGAGTCGAGGTAATCACCTCTGTGTTCTCCTCCTCTGAGCTGAAGCGACGCATCGTTGACGTCTTCCTCAGCCGAACTCCGAAGGGGTTGTCCGTTTTTCCCTCTACTGCAACAGAGCTTTCTGTAGGTGAAAGAGGGGAAGTTAGTCTGTAGTTGAACTTAATTTCAATCCTAACATCAAGTGCACCTCACTCAGATCAGACGACTGTCACTGCTTGCAATACATGAAAAGTTTAGGACTCTTGAACAGGCCAATAAAAAGACAAGTACCCAAACAAAAAATCATTGTCTACCTGTGAACATGTTTGGCGTCCTTACCTTCTGTGCTCGCAGCAGCTGAGGTCTGAGGTTTCATGGACGATGGAGACAGTGTCACATGGCTCTGTGGTTTGGGTGCTGTGGTCCCTGCATTCCTCCCTCTGCCAGGACTCAACACCACTTCAACCTTAGCAGGACTTGCTGGCTCTGCTTTCACCTCGGGCTCTTTCTTGGTTGCAGCTTCTACCTCGTCACCTCCGGGTCCTGTGATGGCAGGGGATGGAGAGGAGACACAGGCGGGTGGGGAGGAGGGTGGAGTCAATCTCTCTTTGGCATCTTCTACAGATATTGATCTCTGCCAGGCAGGAGCGATGGTGAAGCGGGCTCTGCTCTGATCTGAACCTCTGGTCGGCTGGTTGGCTGTTTCCTCCACAGAGGCAGGAGGTGGAGCTTCTTCCAGGATGGATTGCTTTTCTTGATCTTCTGCTGTTTCCATGGTGTCAGCTGTTTCTTCTTCTGTGGATGCTGTATGTTGCTCTGCAGCTGTAATATCACTTACTTTGGGATGAGCATCAGTTGGGGACAGCTGAAAGAAAGATTTGGCTTTCTCTGAGCTTGGAGAGAGCAGGTTTATGTGGAGAGTGGTAGTACTGGTCTTACTGGGAGTGATGCTTCCACTCTCTTTTGGCTGAGTCTCATAATGGGACTCTGTAAGAGGCAAAGTGGGCGGCTTGGAAGACCCCTGAGCTTGTTCTGTGGCCTCAATATGATCTTTTTCCACTGGCTTTATTTCTTCACCTTCCTGCACCACATCTCGTTCAGTTTGATCTGCATCAGGCTGCTTCACTTCATCATCTTCCTCTTGGTCTGATTTGTGCTCAGGGTGGCTGATTTCTACATTTTCCTCCACCATATATTCTCCATCTTCTTTCTCCTCTCCAAAGCTTTCACTTGTAGTTGTTTGACTCTCATGCATGATGGCAAACTCCTGATCATCCAGGTCTGTTGGGATGTTGTCATTGTTTGTTTGTTGTGAGGGGTAAAGAGCATCATCTCCAACTACAACATCTACACCTTCATCTGCCGCCTCCAGTGCCACGGTAATTTTAACCTCTTCAGCTCCTGCATCAGGAAGCACCTCCGTCATCTCTTCTGCATCATCTCTCTCCTCTTCTATTGCTTCGTCTGCCTCCTCTACCCTCTCCTTTTCCTCCATCACCTCCATCTCTTCATCGTCCTCCTCTTTCTTCTCCTGTCCCTCCTCTTCCACCTCAGGCTCCTTCTCAAGATCTATGGCCTCCTCCTCTCCCTCACTCTCTTCCTCCTCTGCTTGGTTGACAGTGCTTCCTGTGAGCAGATCATTTTGTTCCTCAGGTTTTTCTTCCTCTGCCTCTTCTGTCTCTCCTTCTTCTTTTTGCTGGAAGGAAAAGGAGAAAGGGAAAGAAAGGAAAGCAAGCTGAGTATTTCTGTCACATCTCAAAAAAACCAAAGACACGTACAAAAAATTACAGTATGAGGAGAATGGATGAACCAGCAGGTGCTCTTCGGTGGTGCACAAATACAAACAGACTTGTCCTTCAGTGGCACGTACTAGTGGTCGAAAAAAAAATACGTTGCATTCATCTGTGCTCTAGAATTTTGTCTCGGGTACAAAGAAAATTCATAAGTGTTCCAGATCTACAGAATGAATGATGCAGGCCTACAGACGGGCAGGCTTTCTCTACACTTGTCTGACTTACAGTAGCTTTAATCAATATTTAGATCATATAATTATTATAAATATTTATAGACTATAAATTGCTTACAGTGATGAGTCCAACTCTGTTGTCCTCACAGTTCTATTAGGATTTATACCACTTAAGCCCATATTTTGGTTTTCCAACCCGCAGTTTAATTTGTTTCACTTTTACTGATCTTATAGTTATATCATTGAACAAAGAAGGCAGCTGCTTTCAGAGAAAAAAAACAACAAAAATCACTGTCCACTACCTGCTCGCTACCAGTAGTAAACAGTACCCAGTTAGCATATAGATGGGGACCATAGTGGAGCATTTAGCAGCTTTAGAGGCAGATATTAGCTTTAGGAGTGAAGAGAACAAGAACAGAGCTAAAAGTTGACTGACTTACATTTATTAGGCGGCTAGAAGGAACTTCAAATAAATGCGTATGTCAGTTTAAGTTTGCTAGCTTGGCAAACCAGCAACTATTTTTGTCTTTTTAGCATCTAATTTAATATCAACCATTCTCTCTGTCTTTTTTGTCCAGAATCACTCTGTGATGACAGCATTAGCAACTGTGTGAGCATGTTCTACTATCAGAGCCTGTAAATACCACTGCTGAATCAGACTTTGGGATAAGACAAGGTTCCTACATGAGGACCATTGTGTTCTATACACGATAAATGCAGCTGGTTATAACAACACATCTTTACTGTTTTTTTAAGCCAATTCAATCACAGTATTACAAATGAATCAAAAGATACATACATCAAGTGGACTAAAGTGTTCCACTGCTAGTTCTTCTTCCTCCTCTGTTGCTTCTTCTGTATCTTCAACTTTCTCCTCCTCTTCATCATCTTGACAAGATGGAGTGTTTGTGCTCAAAGTAGCAACGTCCTCATTTTCTTCACTGGTCTTATCTGACAGGAGGGAGTCCACAGGAGCAATCTCATGGCTGGCAAGCTCATCCTCCTGTGCCTCCTCTTCCTTCACCTCCACTCCTTCCTCTACCTTGACATCTTCTTTTTGCTTTTCCTTCAGCTCCTCATCTATCTCCACCACATTACTCTCAGTCTCCACACCCAGTGAGGACGCGAGGGGAGTCTTCAAGGAGCTCAGCACCTCTTGTAAGAAGGAGCTCTCCTCCTCACTGTGTTCTTGGACTACATCTTCTTCCCTCAGCACCAAGTCACATTCAGCCCTGCTCTCCTCTGCCCCAAAGGCAATGCCTGGAGGGTCCAGCAAGTACTCTCTATGACCAGCAGGGGACTCTGGTGTGGCTCTAAAAGCAGATATCAAGGGGTCAAATTGATAGGAAGAGAAAACAAAAACAAGAGGGTGGGGAAAAAAAGGAGGAAATAACATCTACTCACCCGGGACGGTCCAGAGAGGAGGTTCTCGAGCTGGGTTTGGAAGAGGACGGGGGCTGAGCATCTGCTGCTTCCTCCTCTGAGGGACACAGCTCAGGAGGAGAGGAAGTGTCCGGGTCACAAGGAACATCCTGTTCCGCTTCCGGCTCATCCTCTGCCTCCTCCCTCTCCTCCTCATCTCTTAACAGTGATCGTCTGGAAGGCTGTGGTTGCTCCTCTTCCTCTTCCTCTTCCTCTTCCTCTTCCCCTTCCTCTTCCTCTTCATCTTTTACTTCTTCTTCTTCATCTTCTTCTTCTTCCCTCACAACTTTTGGTTCCAGCTCATCAACACTTACAACTGGATCAAAAAAAAAGGGAAAGATATCAGTAATCAACCTGATACAGTAGATGCTGGTATGTGGAAGCCTGTGGCAACCAGTGTTACAGGGAAATTGTCCCATAAAAATTACTTCATCAGTTTGTGTGTGCGCGTGACGAAAGGCTAAATTTAAACTGCAAAGTTAAATTTTTACACTCATAACTGAAAATAATGTGTCCTGATTTTAGATTATTTTTAATAATTTATTAAATGTTTTCTCAATGGCCAGACTCTGCCAGGACTCTTTTTGGTTTTAAGTTGAAAAAAGTCAAAGAGGGGTTTTTTATTTTCTTAGAATAATTATAATTTTAGCAGTAATCATACATTTTTCATCCTGACAAGAAAAACAAAAAAATTGTACTTTTGATTTGAACTTTGTCTCACATTATGCAAACACAAATTTAAGATAAGAGAAGCTAAGATAAAATAAGTTTCAATTTGATTAAATGATTGAATATAATACTGATTAGTGAAAGACTTCCATAAATGAAGGCTTATTAAAGGTGAAAAAAAGAGATGAAATAGACTCAGAAAAACACAAACACAACATCTGCTGACCTTCAGTTGTCTCCTGCTGCTCTTTCTCCTCTAAAACTTCGGTTATGGAGGTGTTTAGAGTCTCTCCATCCACAGAGTCTGCCTCTGCTTTCAGCTCCAGCCTCTGCATCAACAGAAGACAATGACACTCAATTACCACTATTATGGTGAAGTAGTGATCCAGTTAGACGCTTCAGCAGTGTCGGCAATTAATTTAATGAGCTTGATACTACAGTAAACAACAGCAGAACCTACTGAAACTATCAATCAGGTTCAGGTTGTAAAAAAACAGAATGAGCATTTCAAGCAGATGTAATGTGTGTTATAGAATGTACATGCTCATGTTAGTGGTCTTGTGTGAGTCTGAATGTCTTACACTGATTGGTTTTCTTTTGTTGCAGGCTTTATGTCTCAGGCCCAGCTTGTGTTTGGCAGCAGAGTTATCCAGACAGCCGAAGGGACTGGCAGGCTGACTGAAATCCCCAGGAACCACTAGGGGGCTCACTGCTCTGCTGGAGGCAGCACAGGACAGCTGGGAAGAGAGGGAGATGGAGACAGAAGGTTTCACTAGACAGTTTCTAAAATAATAACAGAAGAAATACCCTTGAGGCATCTCAGAATGTAAGTAAAATAGCTCCCTGCTACAGCTGGAATCCAACCAACCAACCAACCAACCAACATTTATATCTGACATGGCATCTGGAGACAACTTATGGGAAGCAACATTCACAAAAGTCAGGCTCTGTCCATTAATGTCCTGGGAAAATTCTGTCCCCATGCCACTGTATCCACAAGGTCTGTCCAGACAGAGCTGCTCACGTCACAGATCTGAACCATCGCTCTCAGTCTTGATCTTGGCTTTGAGAGACTAAACTGCCAAACAATAGAGGGATGATGGAGTAGAGAGTGCTGATCGTGACAAAAGCTGGAATTTTTACTGAAACGATGAAGCCAGCAGGTAAAGACAGCAGAGGAAACAGAGTTGGACCAGCAAAGAGGGGAAGCAAAGAGAGAGGGAACCCAGCTGTATAAATATTAGCCATCCTTATCTGCAGCACCAACACTCACTCTGTCATCACTAAAGTACCCCTCTCTCTTTCTTCTCTCTGAGAAAATTCCCATCCCATCTATTAATCCATCAAAACACTTAATGAGTTCACATTATTCTCTCAACACATGCTTGTGCTGACTTAAGAGGTGCAATGACAGATTCCGTTAACAACAGAAGTCCATGTTAGGGGCCTATTTTTATTAACAGAGACATCTGTGACTTGCCTTAAGTGACCGAGACTTTATCTAAAGAAAGATACACTGCTTTAGGTTTTCCAGATATCATTTTTGAAGCTTTGAGCACAACTCTGAGCTCAAATCAGTTCCGTTATACTGGCAGATGTTTCGGTGATGGAATTCACCCCAAATCAAACCAAAACTATTTGCATGGCAAAATACCACTATGGGTTGTTCTAGAAATATGGTATGTTTTTATGATTTGGGTGAACCGACCCTTTTGGACCCAAATTATAGTCTGATTGTGGGCCAAACCCACAAAAACACTGAGGGATTGAGTAACATTTGGAGGAATATGAGCACAGTTAACAGAGCTCTTTGTTGACATCTAGGTTTTTTGTTTATAGTTTTCAGGTCTGTATGTGTGTGTGTGTGTGTGTTAGTGAATACTAAGTGTATTACTCATGTTGTGAGATTATAAACCTGTTTACACAGTCGCATAGTGAGGACTTGCCTTTCTTTTGGGGATAAATAGAGGTCTCCATAACATAAAGCCTTAATTTTTGGGGGGCACTTGAGTTAAGGTTATGTTAAGGTTAGGAAGGGTCAGGGTAAGCAAGGAGTGGTTAGGGTAATCCTCCAGGAAATGACTGTAAGTCTATATAAAAAAGTCTCCTGAAGTGATGTAAACACAACTGTATGTGTGCAAGAGTGTGTGAGAAAGAGAGAGAGGCAGGTTGAGGCAAATTTAAATGATATAACTACAAGCAGACACTCAGACCGCCAGAGAAACCATCGGAATGCACTCTGAACACACACACACACAGGCAAACACAATCACACACAGAGTGGGTTAGTGGAATAACATGTACAGTGTCCTGGTCAGGAAAAAGAGAAAGAGGGTCAGAAAAACAGAGACAAGCAAGGGAGAGAGAGAGAGGCACAGAGAGGAAGAAGAGGTCTTGTAGCAAACTTCCATTTAAGGTTTGAAGAGCAGCATGAGGGCTGACTGTGACCGCACCCACGCATGCACAGACACGCACACATATACACACACACTCACACACACCCTAAGTCCATCTTCACGCATCACACACAAAGCACATGACTTCTATTTACTGTGCTAAAGATACAGTATGCTTTTGTGTTTTCAAACTTACTGTATGAATCAGAACTGCAGGAGATTAATATGGCAAAAGTGTTACCAAACAGTTGCTTATTAACACATTGAGTGAACA
This sequence comes from Acanthurus leucopareius, assembly GCA_029814765.1. NCBI lineage: Eukaryota > Metazoa > Chordata > Actinopteri > Acanthuriformes > Acanthuridae > Acanthurus > Acanthurus leucopareius. The sequence continues at coordinate 5,146,899 of JAQMCX010000058.1, read as the reverse complement.
CATAGCAACATTAGTAAGACAAGGTCGATCTCTTTTAGCTGTGTTTTGGTCTCTATCAACTCCTGGAGGAAATATTTGGCTGCATGGAGGTAAGCGGAAGAGTCAGGTCATCATTTTCTCAAGCAACACTGTCACATTGCACGTAGTCATTGGATTCATTTTTTTGATACAAAAATACTGATGAATGCAGCTTTAAATAACAATATGTATCTAAAGTATCTAAAAAAACGTACCAAAAAAAAAAAATTTGTTGAATTTTGCGATTACAATATTTCAAATGTTTTCAAAAATGTTTAAACTCCAAAATATCTGTAATTTTATTTAAGGCAATGTTGCATTTCACCTTTTGCCTTTTGCTGAGTCAGCCAGCGTGAAGGTGTTTAACAATAAGATAAACAAATCCCATGATCCCACGCTATTTCACGCATCTGACTACATCTTTTATTGGCATAGTTTTGATTGAGAGACCTCTAGTGGAAGACATTACATATTGTGGGTTTTCCATTTAAAGTAAAAATGCAGACAGACAGGCCAACATGAAGGCTGGACTCAGGTTGGTATGGACAAGGTGTCTGCAGTGAACTTAATTTCAAGAATAAAAACTCAAAAAAAACCCCAAAAAACAGCCACTCAGCGTCTTTAGTCTTTCATGAGCTCTCAGTGAATGGAAAAGCTCCAGAAAATGTCACTGCGACTGCTCTCCGTAAGTCACTGCCATCCTCCTTGACCGCATTCCTGTGTGTGGAATGCACTTTAAAAGGGATATTTTCAGGTTTTTTGTGAGCTTGTCTTTGTAGCTGGCCATTTGTGGTTCCTGTCAGTGGGAAAATGACTGGCCAGAACCCTTCTGAAATTGCTAAAACGGCACTATCATTAAAAGCTCATTTGTCATACTTTGCTGACTGTGCTTCTAAGCCCACATTCTAGCCAGCGGGACTAAATGGACAGTTGAGGTTTTTAGGACATTTGTCTTATCACGAATTGGCACTCCTTTCTGTCCATTGGAAAAGTACTTATTGCAGGGCATTGCTTAAACTGACAGGGAGAATATGGGACATTTGAAGTCACATGGACTGAACCGCAAACACTCATATGTACACAAGGTCAAGAGAGCTACAATTAGAGGATACAGAAGGAGAAAAACAGTAAGAAAGAAGAGTAAGAGACTGATAAAAGTGGGGAGAGGTAAAATAGCATGAAGGGAGTTTTTTGATCTGTGTCTCAGTGATTAGATTGGATCATGAGACGTTTTTGTTATTGTAGTCACATGAGGAGAAATGTCACGATTACACAAAGCTCTGCTCTCACACAGCCTGAATATTTCTCTTGGCCTTAATAAATCACATATCATACCATCTCATACCAGTGATTTGAAAGGCTGTTTGGCAGCAGACAGGGGAATTCACTCCCTGTGCGATGTGGATGCCGTTTGTTTCACAGAAGCACACAGGGGAGCTCAGTAGTAACTGATTTATTCTGGTTCCTTGGGGCAGTGATTTAGCAATGCAATGTGGAAGTGATCTAGCCAGTAAATTCATCAATTATAGCATTAAAAGAGAATTATCGCCAAACTCTGTAGATTAATCGAGCTCTGAGCATCTTTTACCTTGTAGTTTTAACTCAATGGAAGGAAAAAAAAGTTACTGACTGGCTGGAAAAAGAATATAATAGAACTCCTGTGGGGTCAAATATTTCCCACATGACTTAGATGGAAACCAAAAGAGAAAGAGCATGTTAATATTGAACTTAACGCTTGTCTATTGCCTTAACTTCAATAAAAGCTAACACTTCCTTGTAAATGCTGTACGTCTGTTTGCGAACACGTTAGCTGGATCAACTAAGGTGATAACATGTCAGGGCTGTTTGTCAGCTTTTTGTCCTCTGTGACCATAAATCAAAACCCCCCCCAGCTATGATCAATTAACCTTTAAAGGGGAACTACATTAATTTTACACATCAAAGTCTGTTCACAGGTCTTGTAAGTACCTACAGTAAATGTTTAAACAAGTGTGTGAAGCCTTTTTTGGCTCCAGAAGAAGCTACGTGATTTAGTTAGCTCATCAATCTCTGTAGTCTGTTTCTATCTTTGCTTGAGGCCGGTAGCTTGAGGCTACATCAGTCACTGCTAGCATAACACATCTGAGTGGACTGCTGAATTGCACAGAGAGTGATGTAGGAACCAGGTTTTTATGAGGAAGTATAATGTGTAGAATGGAAAATACAATTTAAGTGGTTCTATGGCATGGATTTTATTACTTTTTTTAACTGTCCTGTCTGAATCTGGCAGCTTTAATAGAGTGCAGTGTTGAACAGATGAAGTTCATGAACAGTAGTGTTTTTTTACCTGGTCGTCATCACTTTCTATGCCCTCCAGACTGATCGAGCTGGTCCTCTGAGCCTGATTCTGAAAGATGCACAGATGAAGAGAGAGGACAGAGAATGACAGAGTTAGCGGGGTTTTCTGCAGCAAAAACCATTTAGGTGGCGTAAAGAGTGGGTTATAATTTAAAAAAAAAAAGAGTGTTACCATGACAGTGTGGGGTGTGGTGTATTCAGGTGGGCTGCAAGGCAGGCCGTCATCCTCAGACATGGCTCCAGCATCTTCTGTTCTCTTCACACACATGAGAGATGGAGGAGAGCCGAGTTTGATGGCCTGCTTCAGCTGGAGCTGCAGAAAAGCAAAATAAATTTAATATCCTGTGTTTATTCGCTTGTTTCATCTATGAGCGGATCAAAACACCTGAATAACAATCAAAAAACTGGGAATAAAGCCACGTTTCTGGACACTGGAGTAGGAAGTGAAAGTGTTTTCCCGGTTTTGTGTGTTCAGTTACTCACAGATAGTGGGAGGCCAAGTCCGTCAGCCTGTTTAAACTTCAGCTTTACAAAAGGTAACAAAGGTGTGTTTGAAAATGCATTTGTGTTTACAGAGTTCCACTGCTTTTACAGCCTGAAAACTGTTTGTAGAGTATGATTAACAGACTTGTGAGGAGAGGCAGCTGGCATTCGAGCAAGAAAGGGTTTATTTTAGGCCTTCTGTGTGTGTATGTGTGTGTGTGTGTGTGTGTGAGTGTGTGCATGTGTGGTAGGTATCACAGAAACTCAGACTAACAGATTTGTTATCTGCCAGTTATGTGTTGCCCTATAACAGTCAGTCAAGGACCCATTTAATCAGGTGCAAAGCAAACACTGAACAATGCAGCTTTATCGCCAGCTGGATACTGATACACAGGGCTTAATTTGTGCAGGAGCACCCTACAGCAGGGTGCAGGCTCCTAGACTATTGAGACTGGGACCGGCACCTCACTATGTTATCTTTTCTGTCACTATTTTTTCCCCCATTGAAGATTGAACATTTTGAAAGCAGTTTAAATCTGATTTTAAAAGAGAGCAAGAGAGAAAGAGAAGAACAAAAGCCTCTCTGTACTCAAGGACCTCATCATTTATAAATTAGCCATTGCAGATACACTGAGGCACTGACAGTTACAGTAACTCCTACATGTTGAAATATAGAGAGAAACTCCTGATAAAATATGGAAATGAATTCATCAAACCTTTGGCAGTTATGTTGCAAAGGCAAACTTTCTGATTTTTTCTTTGCAACATATGAGTTGAGTGAGTATATTACAGTTCAAATTATTGAGTCAAGGATAGAAATCTATAAGCATTTAATCAAATAACTGTGACAAATCAGAAGGGTAAAAAAAATTCAGAAAATAGTGTTAGGAATCTAGAAATAATTTCCAACTACAAAAAGTAAAACCAAGGCTCAAAATAAGTTTGAAAAGCCTTTGCTACAGATCGTCTTTGAATATAAGATTGAGTCATTTTTTCTTTTTTTTTTACATTTTTAGTGCACATCTCAAAATCTTGACGGTTTCCAGCATTTTGTTTGGTCGATTTTTAAGTTTTTTTCAAATTTGACTGTTATCAGTAACACAAAAAAACAAAAGGAATTTGGTATTTTCTGTCAAAATTATAGCCTGAGCTGTGAGCACAGATGTGAAGGAAAGTTTTCTTAAGGGGGGGGGGGGAGTATTTGCTTTGGGGGTTTGGTCTAATTATCGCCATGATGCCACATTGTTTGGTATATACATGCTGATGAAATTATCTTAAGAGAGTGACCATCATGTTGTTTGCTCTTTACAGTTTTGCAACATGTTGTAATAAAAACACACCCAGTAACACACTGATGCCTGTGTTTGTATTCGTGTGGAACAACCTCACTGTGTTTAACCCTAACCCGGGCAGCCCGATTCAAAGTGAGGATTAAGGTCAGGAAATCTCCAGCAGAGGCTCTTCCACAGTAAATTCCATTTATGCAAATCAGTGTATTTACTACACACTGTGTGACTGCTGTCTCATCTGCAAACACGGCCAATCTAAACACTTTCTCTGTATATTAGCAACAGGAGAAGGTTTTTTGTTTTGAGCAAATCCCCCTAAGACGTTCTTTAACTCTCACTCGCTGAAGGTAGCTTGGAAGAGCAGTTTATCTGGAGGTCAGCCAGCTTGTCCGTCTGGGTCTCTCATGTCTTCCTGTTGTAGCCCTTTGTTGTGACAGACATTTGCTCTGTCTGAATGCTTTCCTTTTCGTCATCTACTCCTTTATTTTGCTTTGATAGACACTTTGGGTTTTAACCTCTTTTTTTTTTTTTTTACAGCAGATCAGCTGGTAGAGCTCTGTGTTTGTCTATTAACTCTTAAACAGATAATTACTGCTCATGTTGGCTGAAAACAACACAATGTCATTAAAATTCTCTCTCTCAAACACAGATTGTAATTCATTACTTTTTAAAAATGACTCCTTGTTATAAAATTCTCTCTTCTCTTCCCTCCACAGGCAGGTCAGAGGTCAGGGTTATGACGGCATCACTGATATATTTTGTGATTATTTTACCTGCAGAGATTTCACTTTTCCGTGAATGCTGTCCTGAGACGCCCCCAAAGCCTCGTTGGCCTCGGATGAGTCAGACACAAAGACAGAGTCATGTGACAAGGCCTTGCTGCCCAAGCTGATCTTTGACCTTTGGGAAACAGGAAGAAAGAGAAATAAACAAAGCGGAGAGTGATGCTTCACAGGTTCTAAAACACAACAAACAAATGAGAGAGAAGTTCATTTTGGGCCCCAATAGGTCAGCAATGTTAAAACAGATACCACTGACCAACAAAGATCTCTGTCAGTTTTTTCTTCTTTATCAAGCAAATAAATTCAAAATAAATTCATGTTCTTTTTTTTGTGTTTTTGTTTCTACACTGTGCCTTAAAATTGAAGTACATATATCCTGTAAAAAAGTTAAGAGTAGGAAAGGCAGGAAGTGGCACAGCTTAGAAAAACAAAGGAAATTAAGACTATCCACAGGAAGACACATTTTTGTTACGAAAAACAGGAAACCATCAGCCCTGACTAAGGAAAAGCAGGAGATGGATGTTAAAACATGATCTTCCTTTCTTAAATTGTCTCTGTCCTTTTCACACAAGAGAAGATATTTATTTAAAACAGACCGGGGACCGCCAACATGAGGAGAAAGACAATACTGAGCTGCAGTAAAATTAACAATTATAATGGCATCTGTGACAATGGCTGTTGTTGAACTTCTTAAAAGTTCTTGTGGTGAACAAAAGAGTTGGCTAAAAGAAATACTGGAGGGTTTAAGAATGTCTTTGCAAAAACAAGGTGATATTGCTAATATTTACAGGATTCATATTTCACTGGGTGGATCAGCTCACCTAAAGGATCTGCCAACAAACCGATAAGAATCTCATTGCTGACATAATTACAGTTATTACTGCAATCTCCATGAATTTGCAAGAAACTTTACAAAAACAAACACATTTGTACCTTTTAATCAAAATGTGCTGTATGAACAACAAAACCACTATGATGGAAAGACTGCAAGATCCATTATAATGTGTTATGAAAAGAAAATGTGATGATGGCAGTTAAAAAGATGAGTTAATCAGTAAGCCCTCTCTAACAAATATGAATCTGAATGTAAAGATATTTCTAAACAACATCACTATCTATAATGACATTAGTGTTTTAGGTCTCCCAAAGTGTATTTACTGATCTGTTGTGTTATTTGAGATGCAAAATGAAGCAAAAAAACCCAAACTATTGACTGAACATTTTCCCAATAAACCTTAAAAAAGTACTTGAATATTGTTCCAATGTCTCAATAAAAGCGCCTCAGTCAGAGACGACGGTGTGTCTCTGTATTTGTGTCTGATCTTACGCAGAGCCTTTATCCTTCTCCGATCGGGTGAGTGTGTTATTTTCGGATGTTTTGCTGACATTGTCGCTTGATTGGCTGGCTTTGAGCCCAGCGTCTGCTCCTGCGGCTGGCGGCTCCTTTCTCTTCTTCCTGGCAAAGAATTTTTTAAATGTCTGGAACTTGGACTTCTTTTTTCCTGTGAAGACAAATGAGAAAAGAGAGAAAGAAAGACGTTTAAGGAAACAGGTTAAATCCCCCCTCCTCACAGCGCCGCAGTGAATCATTACAAGTACCTGCATGGTGAATAATAATAATAACGAGGAAATTACACACACAGCATCTTTACACACAGGCCTCACATGAACTCTATTTAAGCAATTAGCCCTGTATGAGCTGTAAATGCTCAGGTGCACACAGCAGCAGAAAATACACACCAAGACCAATGTGTGTTTACACAGAGACGTACGTTGAGACAGATGCACACACACACTTGCGCTTGTAAACCCTCCCCCCAAGTGAGTCCACCTCCATTAGCTCCACAGTGGAAAAACTCAACAACTCTTTTATAACTCCTTAAACAGCTACAAACTGCTTTCAGTCAGCCAGGCGCTCATCCAGGACTTGAAATGCCCGCTGGTGCTCCGTGTGTCCCACATTCAGCGGGGCCGGGGGCTGTCTCTGCATTAGCTCTCTATGTGAGTCAAATGGTCTCTATTAAAAAAGACGCACATCCTTATCCCTGTGTTTTATTTACAAGACCACAGTCATGTTAGCACTCTTCATTTATTTAAGTAAGAACTTTGTAGCAGCACATTTCTAGTGCATCACTTTGTCCTGAAAATCTAGTGGGTTTCTTTTCTTTTTACTGAACTGATGTGTTTTGCAATCTGAAAAGCCTTTAAACTCATAGATTTGTTGCTTGAATTGGCTTTCCTTGGTGTATTTTTATGTCTGGGTGTATGAATCTGGATGAATCTCTGTATGATTTAGAGGAAATCCATCCAATAGCTGTTGAGAAATTTCAGTCTGGATCAAAGATGTGAACCTGCTAGCCAGCCAACAAACTTTGCCATCCAATAAGAAGAGGAGGTAGGACAAAGCCTTTTGTGGCTCCAGAGGGAGATGTATGATGTCTGTTAAATGTCTTCGAGTGATGTCACTTGGGTCAGCGTCAATTTGGTCTGAAGACTTGAAGTTTAAGAAGGACAAAAAAAAAGCTGGGAGGGTGAAGTGAAGTGTATGAAGTAAAATGAAGTGATTTTACAAGATCTCTGTAGCCAACTTTTTCTCTATTCAAAGCTAGCAGTCCAGAGCGACATTAGCCACCATTAGCATTAGACATGAATCTCCTACCAGACTGTCAGTGGTTAAGTTGTATTGTTGGAAATGGAGGACCAAAGTTTTGACAAGGAACAAGAATGCATGGAGTAAAAAAATTCAACAAAATCTCTGGTTGTGGTGCATCGATTGGAAAACTTATGAAGTGAAGTACAACAGAGGCAATGCTAAATCACTGGTCCACTTAACAATATTCATGGTTTAATTCATTTGTATCAATTTGCATCCAGTTTATAGCTAATTGGCTTATAATGTTATGACAAATGTTAAAAAAAAAACAGTGTGCGGTGCTAAATCCTTACATGTGTCCATACATGTCTGCTGCCTCATTCTTCTGGGTGTAACTTGAGCAGGAGTTTTGGGATTTTTGCAGCTGAGATTCTGTCAGCTGGGCTGTTTGTCTGCTTATTAGGTTTTTTTTTTTTTTTTTAAGTGTGCACTAGGTGCCAGAAGCTTACAAGTAAGCTGGCTGGGTCAGTTTCATGCTTGGAGCGACTTACAATACAAGATGTACTGACTAGCAGGCAATTAGAAGGATGAGCACTGGAAATAAGATTTCACTCTGCCATTATTGTAAATTATACTTTTGATAATACACATGATCCCAATGCACAGATATATTAATCTCCGGAGAGTGGACAGTGATGAGGCAGAAGGGAAACACTGGGACAAGGAGCTGTGAACAAAGACAGAGCCAGGAGAAAAGAGAAAACAGCTTTGATCCAAATATTTTAAGAATTCACATCCCTGAAGCTGTAAAAATGCTTTAGAACAAACGTAAAAAAAGACACATTCTTTTTATACCAGCTAAGTCATTTTTGTTCCTCACCCTGTGGGGAATCATTGAGCTTTCCTCTCTTTCTGTAAAAATCTGCTTTCTGGCCGGAGCTGAATCACAGCTGAAAAATGTTTGGAATCTAAACGTGGTACCGGAGCCAAGACCAGTTTCAGGGTGTTTACTAAATGGCATATCTCAATTGACTATAAGGGCACTTGTTCATTTTTATGTTGCATACCCTTAATATTTATAATCTTACATACATAAAAGCAGCTTTCTCATCCTTTCCTCTAAGATTATGTGCGTTACTGTTAGATTTATATTGATACATTAAAAAACATCACAAAAACTGACAAATCAAAAATTAAATTGCAGTCACAACCGGTCTTTTCCTTGTGGACTGTCAAACATAGCACCTGACACACTATTAGAGAGGAGATAAAGCCATTTTTCAACCAATTTCTGTGAGGAAATGTTGGCTGAAAAGCCTCCTCTCTTTTTGTCTGGACCTTAAAGTGAACTGCTATATTTACTGGAGGAGCTCACCACCTGCTTTTGATAAAGCTTCAAAGGCCTCTCTGCACTGCTTAGATGAAAAATCAGGGGGAAACACCAGCTCTCAGTGCCATTTATTGTGCTGTTTTAGGAACAATACACTATTAAACTTAAAGGTCTGCACTCAGAGAGCTGAAAAAGGCCACTGCATCAATGGAAGGTCAGTGGAGCTTCATGGTCAACGTGGGTCTAAGATATTGTGATTTATTTCCCAAAATAAATTATTTCAGCTACAAACACGACTACATGCATTGAAAATAAGGTCATGGGAATTTTTTGAGGCAGTCTAAGGTTAGCATTAGGGGCGACTGAAGTGAGGGGTCTGCAGTGTATTCTAATGTATATAACCAAAGAGAACAGGTTGATATCACAGGCCGATATGATGCCAAAGAACAGAGTTAAAGGAAGTTAGGAATTTAAACCTGTAGATCCAATTTAAACACAGCACATTCTACCTGACTCCAATTAGAGATAAGCCGCCTGTCTGGCGCCGTCACTGGGTTTACACCAACAGATTGAAGTGGACACGACTGGAAGACTGTGTGATCTGTGGAGTCACGCCTGATGTTCAACTCTCCCACAGGACTCAGACAGAAGTGACTCAACAAACTAAGTACTGATGGTCTGTTTCCTGCATTAAACTACACATTATACATGTTCATTTAAATGTCAGAATTATTAGAGGCTCTTGTTTTATCCAAGTCTAAAGCTCAGGCATGAAAGACTATATCCACTCTGCAGGACTATGGACATGTGCTCATGTTGTCTGACCTCCCAAAGCACTTCTGTGCTTCTTCTTGTTCCCGTTATACCAGCAGCATATGTGCTACCCATCTGTATAGACATTGTGCATCCACGTGTGTGTGTATGTGTGTGTGTGTGTGTGTGAGAGAGCCTGTATATGAGTTAGAGATGATAATAGCTTTCTCCCTTCCTTCATTTCCTGCCAACAGCAGCAGGGAGATTGAGATTGTTGAAGCTCTCCTGAGCGTCCCTGCTGTGTTTGTGTACAAAATCTCACTGCTGATAAGATGCAGACGTTCTTATGCTGCTATCCACCCGATTCTGACACCAATATAGCTTATTTTCAAGCTATATGGAAACAGCAGTTACTTAGAAACAATGCTGATTTAATAGCACATGCAAATTTTCAGGGTTTTTTTAAAATGAAAATCTAACACTCTTGTTGTTGTTCCTACCGGTGAGACACCAGAAATGAACAAAATGTATATTAACTAGCTCTTGGTCAAAAACTAAAAAAATAAACTTGCTATTATTTATTGTTCTTTATTGTAAAACTAGCTGGTAGTATGAAGATGAGTGTATTTTGTGGAGAGTGCATTCCAAATCCTTAACATAAGGGTTTCTGGATATTTAAGCTGAAGATTTTCAGTCACTTGCTTTTTGTCTGAAGCTGCCAAAAGTCAAAACAATAAAATCATTATAAATTTTACATTCATACAGTTAGAAACTTGTTCGGTGTGCATTTGTGTATTTGCAGATAACTTTTATGTATGATACTGCTGGAATACTTAAAATTTTATGTCAATAAACAAACTTGGCTGTGTATCATAAGCAGATAAATCCACATCTCTGGAAACACTAGTCAATAATTTAATCCTGGCTCCCGAGTTTTAAAACTTAAACACCACAACCACTCCTTTTTTTGTGTGGACTTCATAAGCTGTGAGCTGTGCCATTCTTAACCGATATCTCATCCAACCTTTAAAAATGTAATCAAATTGTTACCTGAGCACTCTTCAGCGGCCTCAGCAGGCTCCTGATTGGTCATCACATCTGGAGGTCCTGATGCCATGGCAGCGCCGTCGCTGCTGTGAGACACGGAGGAGACACTGATGAGAAGAACTGTTTCTCAAATAAACATTTGTGCAATAATTTTATGATAATGTGAGTATTTGAACTGATTAATGCTGTTTGCACAATATGGCAGCACATTCATAAATTCCTGAAAAGGTCAAGGCGAGATGAGGATGTTCATGTTTCCCAGACAACAATGCATATAACCAATCTACTTTAAGGATCAGAGAAATTTCATTAACATGTTAATAAAATTTCCAACCCTGTTCTTTTCTTGAAATCTATCATTAATTTAGAATTTGGCTACTCTAAAAGATTTGACTGACTGAACTTAATAATTCTGTGTTAAATGTCAGATTTGAAGAAAAGTAAAGCCTATAAAATATCATTTACAATGAGATCCTGATCGGCTGTGCCATATGTGACAGCATAATTATCAATTACAAATGATTAACAAAGTTACAGCTGCTGTTGAAGATATTGTCCCTGCTGCTGTATGATGGCTTGTATGATAATTTATACAATGAATAAAATCAGAAACATTTTAGCATAACAGTGAAATGTATCAATGTAATGCATTGACTGTAAAATTGTAGCACAGAGTGAAAGAGTCTGAACTCCACATACAGGAGAAGAGATCTGCTGGTGCTGCCTTCTCTAACTAAATCCACAAAAGTTGTGTTTTTCGTTGACAGTGGTTAGAATCTGTAATCCTAAAGCACTGCTCAGACAGAACAAGTTCATTTGGAAGGATTACATGGTCGTCTGTAAACAAGCCACTGCCTTATAAAATAATTTCAAAACCTAGGGGCCAAACCCCTAAAACAAACTCTGATCTATTTTTTTTTTAACCTCAAAAAGTTGAACATGTGTAATGTGTCTTAAACTGTTAAAACCTGACTTCAACTTGCTTTTAAACCTGTGCTCTGTGCCAGGCTGTTACACTTCAGTCTCATCTAAATCCATTCTCCAGTTCAATCCTTCACTACAATCCAAACAGTCTCAACAGAGGCATGTCAGCTATGTTTCCAGTGTTCTACTCTGCCATCCTCTTCTATCAGCTGAAACCCACACGTCCAAGCACCAGCAGATGCCCAGCAACCCCCAAACACAACTCAAACAGACGTGAAATCACATTACGCTCTGATATCTTGTTATTGCTCTCACTGTGCAGCAGCACAGAGTCCATTTACTTCACTGTGTGAGTCAACAGCATCAAGGGTCAATATCTGATGTATTTCAATATTATAATAACATTTACATGAAGTTGTCACTACAAACCCAGACTACCTGTTAGAGTTTTCAATCACTCACGTCACTTAATGTCACAAGATTATTAATGAGCCTTGACCATGAGACAGGAAGTTGGAGGCCATGTGAGAGTTCAGCTCCAGCTTGATGGGCCAGTTAGCCGTGCTCTCATACAGAAGAGCCATTAATTTACAGTTTTGCATGACTTCCTACTCTAGCCTCAAATCTGATTATCTATGCACTTTATTTGCAGGGTTTCCTGTGTAGTTTGGCAGGAAGCTGAATAATTACTGATATGATTTTCAGTAAATTGATATCACAGAGTAATTGTGGCTGTGCCTCCATTAATATGGTGCAGACATCATTAGGATAGGATTAGGGGAGAAATGGAAAAGTTTTCTTAAGCCAAACGTCATAAAAGTTTCTGAGGATTTTTTTTTTATTTACAACAGATGACAATGAGCTTGAAACCCTCCAGTCTCCCAAACAGCTGTGATGGTACGCTTAAGGCGATACAGATGTGAAACACCACATGAGGAGGAAATAGGTCAAAAGAAGACAAGAGCCACTAAACCAAAACCTGTCGGACTTCTTTTCACTGGTCTGGGTGACAGAATCAAGTTTTAGTTTGGTCCTCCTTTGTTGATTGGTTGATCCGTCTACCACCTTGGAAACATTTCAATAACTACTTGCACTGCCATGACACTTTGTACAGACATTCTTATTTTCTAGAGGGTGAATTCTACTTTCTTTGATGATATTTTGACTTTTCCTCCAGACTTATTTCTCCTTATTTATGACATTCTCATTGGCCTCGGCTATATGTTGAGTTTCTTGCTAATTAACCAATGTGTGCATGCTAACACACTAATCTACGATGTTGATCATAGTTAAACGTGCCACACGTCAGTATGTCAATATCATCATTTAAAGGTTGCTAGCATGTTGATGTTTGGATTTAGCTCAGAAGAGTCTCAATGGGCAGCTGGCATGGCTAATATTTTTAGAGCATACTTTATTATTATGTTTTTTAAGTTTTCATGCTGTTCTATGAAACTATGTTCTGAGAAACTGTCTAACTTTGGTTGTGTTGTGGTTAAATGATGTTAAGTAAATTGACGCTTGTTTAGGAGGAAACCAGCCGCCCTGCCGTAGGCCAGAAAGCTTAAATAGTTTAACTTAAAGCCAATGGAATGGGATGCTCTTTGAGTACTATGGATAAAATCACAACACCTAATCAGCCTTCTTGTGTGTTTGACATCTGAACCCGCTCCATCTGCTGTTTAAGACCACGCAATATGGCTACCAGCTCCAGGAAAAGCTAGCAAGGCAACCTTGAGTTGGCATCATTTTTTATGTCATTACTTAAATATGTTTCAATATGGTGGAAAACATATTGCCATTCTTTCTTGGAAAGTTTACAAGACACCCCTGCTTTCCCCATTTGCTGTTGATGCGTACAGGCTCTTTCTCTCCTTTAAAGAAGCGGCTGGTGAGCTTCTTGTCATCTGTGTTTACAGTGAGTTAGTATCACAGAAACAGACGGAAAATTCCAGAGGGTTTGTTGACATGCTGAGGGGCTTTCGTCAGTATTGCACCATTGCACAAACCCTTGTTGTTATCATCATTATTTTAACTCTTATTAAGGTCATGGCAATCATTATTGTCACTAACTTTACCTTTCTCATCATAAACTGATGCACTCTGTGATATCAATTCTTTCATGAACTGTAAACTGTGGTGTTTGCATTTCTTGATATTTGCATGCTTGCATCACATGACCATCAACAAAGACACACGCTCATGTTGTTGTTGTTGTTATGAGGCGATAGTGCTGGACTGATCCATTTCCTGTCTGATGCCACTGGAGGAGAGTGTAGTCCCCCAGTAAAAATACAAACACACACACCCACAAGGAAACAGATACTGATACACACAGATAATACAGTGAGTGTGCTGCCTATGATATGAGCTCAGGAAACACTGAATTGTTAGGAAGGGGAGGGAAACCAGTCGAAATATCCACTAAACTTCACCACAGGACCTCTATCTATCGTTCTATCAACAGGTGATAATACTAAACATACCACAAAAATGTTGACATAATGGAATTTAAATGAATACAAGTCTATGACTTTAATTTGAAGTTTTCTTTCAGTAAAGTGCGCCAATATGTTGGCCTGATTGAGTGAGGCATTTTTTGAAATTTGAGTTAATGTCATATGGCATCCCATTAATTAATCACAAAACTGTTACAGCTGATTTATAGCCTGTACATCTAAATAAATAGTTAAATTATGGAAAATATATTCTTATTCTTAGTTAGAGTTAGAGCATTAATGCATGAAAAGGCTAAAGAAAAGATGTGGTTAGCTCAAGTAAGCAGGCCTACAAAGACTGGAAACAAGGGAAACAGCTAGCCTAGCTTAATTCAAAGTTCAATATCTCCCTTCTTACACCACCTAAATACAGTTGATACACATTTGCAATTAATTCATGCATAAACAAAAAGGTAAAAATTATAGAAAGCTATGTACTGCTAGTTGGCTGTTTATTTTAAATTTGAACAGAGTCAGGCAAGCTAATTTTCTCCTGTTTCCAATATCATGTTGGTTCAATTAACTTAGCTAAATTAAGCTAAGGTAATTGACTCCTGGCTAACTCCTTGCTTAAAGAGCAGAAATGTTTCTTTTCTTATGCCTTTGCTAAAAATTGAATTATTATTTTTCCCAAATGCCTAACTTTTCCCTAAAGTTGAGGACTAATCAGAACTTCTTCTGTCATGAAAAGTGCAACTGCACTTCAAATGCTCCATTTTTCTAATTCATGTTGGTTTATACAACAAATGTATGTTTTACATTTTTAAACAGATGTGTACTGAGTTGAGGCTCAGATGGTCAGATTGCAAAGTGACTGACCTGCGCCCACTTCCAAAGCCAGCTCCCCAAGGTGACATCCTCCGCTTCATCTTTAAGCAGGATGGAGGGATGATGGCAGAGGGAGGTAGGAGGAAAAAACAGACAGACAGGCAGACAGACAGATTTGAAAAAAAAAGAGCAGAGCAACAGCAAGACATGGGAAGAGAATTATAGATGAGAGGTTGGGTGAGAAAACATAAAGAGCAAGCAGGAATGAAAGACGGCAGTGAGACAGTGAGAAAACAGAGGAGACAGGGACAAATACAAGACAGAGGGAGGGAAGGGTCAAAGAGAGGGGTTGTGGGAAAGAGCAGCATGAAAGGAAAGAAGAGTCAGTTAAATAAACAGATGAATATTAGGAAGAAGAGACGGACAAAAGAGAAAACACACTTACAGTAAACACAGAGGCCTTCCTGAGAAAAGCAGGGGTGTGCTTTTCAACCAAAAATGGTAAGAAGCCCTTAGTGAAATTACATTCTCACTCACGTTTTCAAATAAGCAAACAAGTAGCTTGAAATCAGCTAAGCAATGTGACTCTACAAGAGGAAAAAAAATCAATGTAGTGTAGCTTAGTTATGGTGCAATGGCTGTATTTTCCCGACCAAATTCACCAGAAATAAATTGCATTTTTAGAGGGTCAAATTTCCATCACAAATATTTGAAGACGAGCTGGTTTCTGAATAACTGAGTGCAGAAAAGGTAACGTCACAGCAGGCTCATTGACTAAACTTTGCAATCAGCTGAACAATTTAATCAAGCGAAAAATTAAAACACTTATTTGCAATCCTAAGTAGTTTCCGAAAATACTAAACTTTTTGTTGTCCATGTAAACTTCAGTTTTTAATATAAAGCCTGATAAGAAGTTTAGCCTACAGGCCCCCAAATGACCCACACTGTTACTCAGTACTGAAACTACCTGCATGCTCAGAGCTAGCTTATATTAATGCGAAGTGTATACTCGTAATCAGGTTACAAGCTCACAGCGCACTGAGTTGCTTTTTTATGAGATAAACCTGTACAAGCTAATCTAATCAGTCTATTCAAACTGTTTTATCCTCTCACTGTGGGGAAAAGGAGTATACACCAACCTCAACATCATTCTCCTTCCTAGAACAAACCACTTGTACAGCTCATTATTACATTTTAACTCACCTAAATCATCTCCCTCAATGTCCCACATTTGTCTGAATGACAAAAAGCCATCAGTATAACATTAGATGAAACCAGTAATGTATTCTATGTCTAAAATGTCTTTACAAACACTCTAATTCATGCAGAAAAACATAATCTTACTGTTTCACGTTATAGAGGGCATGGAAACCTTATAAATCTGTAGAGTCTTTTCTCTTGAGTCTTTAAACAGAAACTATTTTTCACAGGCACATAATTACATTCAACAAGCTAGGAGTCCCTTTTTACTCTTTATTCTCAAAAGCAAGACCAAGTTATATTGTTCTGTAGATCTTGTTATTTTATAAAATGCAAAACCACAACAGCGATCTGGGTGCCTTAATAACTTTCCGTCTATTTTTACAATTGTTTTCTTTTAGAATACTTCTACATGATTAAGTTTTTCCATTTTGCATTATTCCATGACATTTTTTGGCAGTTGTTTTGAACTTTGTTTTATTTAAGATACTGGTCCTGCAGCTTTGCTTTGCATGCAGTGTAAACACACTCTCAGACACACTATTAGCTTTATTTGGAAGCCACCAAGTGTGTGTCTGTGTATATAAGAGAGAGAGAGAGAGAGAGAGAGAGCGAGAGAGAGAAAGAGAGAGAGAGCGAGAGAGAGAGAGTCTGTGTGTGTGTGTGTGTGTGTGTGTGTGTGTGAGTGTGTGTGTGTGAGTGTGTGAGTGTATTAGCCGTATTACATAACAATAGATTAGCAAGTAGAGGTATTCAGACCAGTAGGGGGTCTGCCTTTATTAGACAGATGAAATAACCTCATTAACACCCACATACAGTACACACGCACACTAACACACACACGGAGTGAGGATAAACATGTCCATATTTGTCTATGACCTTAAATCTGTGCTAAAATGAGGCTTACATACACACAAAGGAGTTAAAACAAACACACGCAGGCACACCTCACTGCCATGCCATCTGCTGTAAGCTAAGTCTTGTCCAGCTGATGTAGTCTGAATCCAGACAACACAAATCCATGACGGGACTGAACAGTGTCCAGGTCTACAGAGTAAAAACAACCCTCATCTAGGAACCCTCCTGATTTACATGTAAGAGAATAATGGAAATTCAATATAAGGAGAAATTCATATACGCGTGGCAGCAGATGCTAAATGGTAGAAATGAGTGCTGAGCTCTTTTGTTTGTCGATGACAGTAACTTGACTTCATCCACAGGGTCCTTGTCCTGCTGACGTAAAGTAAAGCCAATCTATTTCAGCCTTAATCCCTCAATGGAACCACTGTTACTAGACTCATTGCACCACGAGCTAATGGTGATGACTAATTGTCTCCTTTCAGCACCACCATGCTATGTGTGACATGACGTTTGACGAGCAGCAACTCTTAAGATCGGCGTCAATTGTACGGATCCTTGACTACAAAAAAACTTAAATATTGATAATTAATCCATTCATTGTTCTAAAATAAAGTCTCCGTGTAGAAACACATGGATCTTCTTGTCTGTATAAAAAGGTATAATCTAATCTAGTAGGCTGGTAAAGCAAGCCCTATATTGGACTTTGAACCTTTACAACACAAATCCATACCACTCCTTTCCTAATCCCTCTGTACCAGCAGCACTTAACTGGGCTAATATGGACCTGATTGCATTACTAGAGCAATTAGGGACCACAGAGTTAGAGATTTATAATGAATCAGCAGCAGAGACAGAGGCTAAGAGCTTAGAAAAGCACAAATGTATTGGGATATTTTGACATTGTTGAAAAAAAAACACCACAAGCACTGAAACCTGGTGTCTGTTGTTGCAGAGTTTCAGTGCTGGTTCAAGAAACCCTGTTTTGCTTTCTCTTTTAGATGACATGATTAAATTACAGTAATGATTTCCCATTAGGCTCTAACACAACAAAGCCCTTAGCTGTGTGGCTGTACACAGCATACGCAGAGCTAAACCCCAGTCATGTGAGAGCTGTTAGAGGAGAAAGAGCACTAGTCGTGTTTATGAATGAAATTCTCTTTTCTGTCGCACAATCCATCACCTGAAGGAGGGCTGCTCATTCATATTCTATCAGTGCGGTTTTAAGAGCTGGTATTATCTAGAAAGAATGGTCTTTTTTTTCATTCGGATGTATAATTCCTTGAAAACACACAACAAAACTACAACAATCAGTCTCTTATTTCAGTAGGAATCACCATCACTGTATCATCCATGCGGAAAACCTAAAAAGACCAGTCAAAGACCTATTTCTAGGTGCTTGGCTGGAGCACTCAAGAATCTATTCCTCGACTCGCAGCATAGCAAGAGGAGATGAGAGGCTGAGTGGAGGGAGTGCGGATGAATTGGCCCCTGTAATATGATGTTAGTGGATCTATGACAAGCCACAAGCCTCCAATTTCCACCCAGAGAAAAAAAGATGCAGTAGAAGAATAGAAGGATTTTCCAGTCAGCCGAGTTCAGATATAGCTATAGACAGACATGTTGTATATACAGACATAAGCAGTATGCATGTCAACTTCAAAGTGTGTGCACAACATAAAGCGTGTGCCATATCCAATTTGAGGAGGTGTACATTTAAACATTTACGACATGTCTCAAAACAACCTGATATTCTTGCTGACATGTTGAAATACATTACAGATACATTTAAGAGAATATATGACACTTTCCGTTCAAAATCAGGCTGGATCTTATTTTCAGTCACTGATTGTCTACCTTGTTTTATCCCCTTCTTTTCTCTACTGGCTATGAATCACAGTAGGATTAGCATACAGATAGCATCCACAAAGCAATACACTGCAGTTCTATTGGGAGCACCTTCATTGGTCAGCCCCTTTGCTTTAAATTAAGCACAGTTGTTATTATTATTCAGTCAGAGATGGACATTGTGTTGAGAACACTTGGAATAAAGTTCAGCAAAACAGCATGCGGATAAACAAGATATATTTTGAGACTGAGGGCACACAGGGGAAAATATATTAGTTTCACATAAAACTGTTACCTCTCAAAGCAGCTGGATTTGCAAGATCATGAGATCTTTTGATCTTGCAAATCCATTTAGTCAGATTTCAAGCTATGCACTTGTGTCTGAAAACCACAGAGATTCTAACCAATCAGGAGCCAGTGAGGAACTTGTGGCGTAGTTTAGGTGTGACGACCTGCAAGAGTTTGTTTAAGGAAAAAACATTGGCTCCTTGAGTGGACTGCATAAATGCTGCTAGCATTAGTTCTATCATAACTGGAAAGTATTTCTGCATTAGGATGAATAGCAAAGAACAGCACTAAAAGCTTTTTTACATAGTGAAGATGTTTTCACTCTCCTCCCAACTTACTCTGCTGCCAGAGCCCTTTTACTACGCTATATGGTTATTGGATGTGATTGGTTGAGGCTGGCCTGTGATACAGTGTGATAGACAGGTGATTTAGCCAACTACCTGTGCAGTATTTTTTTTTTAAAAAAACTTGCTTTTTTCTGAAATTTTTCAAGAATGTCTTCCTAGATGGTTCGTTGTAATCTGTATATCAGGTTAATGAAAGTAAGGACTCATCAGTTGTTGCTGGTTTGCTATTTTGCTTTGCGTCTTTATCATAATCATATATAAACCAAGCAGACTCAACTCTAAGTTCCAGAGAAGTTCACTGTTAGTGTGGCTTTGTGGTTTTAATTGTTAGTTACAAACTTGGCTGTTCTGAACGTTACCTAGTTCCCTGTGAAACTGAAATCCCACACGCAGGCAAACTTCATGCTGCATGTGAATGTGGTTATTAGATATTTATGTTTGGATGAGCACAAGGAGTGTAAGTTGTTAAATGTACATTGAACTGCTAGGAAGAGCTCAAGTAAGATACCAAACAGTATTTTTTTTTTAAAAATCTACTCCTGCTTGAGTTTTATGACTGCATAGGATGCATCATGTGTTTTTGTGTAATACTTTTATGTTACATGATTGTTATTTTTATTTTGTTATTTTCCTATTTTATATCATTGTACTTACTGAGATTCTTTCTTTGATGGCAGACACCACGAACACTTTTAAATAAAGCCTACTAAACTTACTGCTTTGTCCCCTGTTCCCATCATCCCAGCTCAAATTAGTGTTCTGGTCGACACTCCCGGATGAGAGTGGTGATCATTGCAGCTGTCGCCTAACAGTCCCACATCTTTCTCTCAGGTTCAACAGTTGTCAGTTCAGTCTTCATGCTATGCTAAGCTAACCGCCTACTGGCTTTTTGCTCCGGTGTAGAGTCATGACTCACATCAAATTACTCCTTATTAATGATGCAGACGTCAAGAATTCATTCCGTAATTTACTCTAGATAACAGAAAGTAGTCCCTCCTAGATAAACTGTGTTAGACCGTTGACGTCTGTTCAGAGTCCGGCCTGACTGTTTACTTCTGCCGTCTTGTCACATGTCACCCTGCATGTTCTCTAATAAAACATTAATGGGGGACAGCACAATAAAAAAAAGGCAGCATCCTACGATAAACATCTTTCCCTCTCACATTACTCTCTCTCCAGATGTTAGAAAGCTTTTACATGAGTTTTTGTTATTGTCTAACCCACTTCCATCACTTGTAGGAGCTTAATTTGATCCAAAGGGCCGTAAAAGGACAGGGGAAATATATAAAGAATGTGGCCAGATAACACAGCTCCACACCAACATTTCTTAATTCCCTCCTCTCCCTTTGTCTCTTCATTCTTTTTCACCTCCTGTCTCATTATCTCAACATCCCTTCTCTCTCTTTCTTTGTCCATTCTTGTCCCTTGTCCAACCACACATACCTAACTGGGAACATGGCCTTTAAAACTGTGGTATTTCCTCTTGACCCATTCAACTATTCAACGCCTGCATGGTCAGCAGGAGACGATGAATACAAAGGAAATTATTCACTAAATTTCAGTCCTGAGCTAAAAAAGAAGTTGCTGGCACTTTGACTTTCCCATGCTTTAAAATGCAACAAAGATCTGAGGAGGTAATAGGCCGAGTACCAAGCAGTAATACTTTAATTTCTTTTGGGGTGCAGCACCGTTGAAGGAAAAAAAAATCTAACATAAGCTAAGCTAAGCAGTTGTTAAAAACATAATGAGCAACCAAGATCCAACTTTTTCCTCTTTCTTTCCTGTACTTTCTCGGTTTTCTTGCCTGTTTTGGAAAGCCAAAGGTCCTCAGGTCAGTGTTCAAAATGCACAGACCACCACGACCAGTTTAAATAAACTCATGGATTATTCTGCTTTTGCCTTGATCCTTAAACAAAGAGCAAAACAGAACATCTGTTCACTCATATCTTTGGGTAAGGGGTTAGTTGGGGAGCAATCTTTGTAAACCTTGGAGTGAAGTGTCTAAAGCTGACCATAGCTTTGTAAAAATGTTTCTACTACCAAAAAAATCTGCTTTATTTCATCATTCTTATCTTGAAATGTCCCCAACAAGAATCTGCTTACAGACAGCTTTTTTTAATATGGGAAGTTCTGCATTCATAACTTATGAAGCAAGCAAACAACGAAAATTCCATTCAGTGTAAAATTTGAATACCTGGTCTCAAACCTCTCCTGCACATGCCTCCCAGAGTGTTTGTGGATGGGAAACCCATCGAGATAGGCAAAACATCCAAGTTATTTTGCAATGACACATGAACCTTGGAATTCCCATTACTATATTTGGCATTCAAGCAGTCACGTTTTAATCCTCTCGAGCTTCACATCGTTTCAGTGAACTGCGATGACCTTTTACATATAGAACGATGCAGCACATCTGCGCTTATCAAATCAGCACCAACAAAAACTGTCGCCTTGGTTAGAAGATGTAAGTATAGTCAGAGACTTTGGTGTTTAGAAACATGAGCCACTGGGATTTAGAAACAAAATGTGGGCAGTATCATTGGTTTCATCTCCTTTCTTTATGCTGGTGAACTGAAATGATAATCTGTAGAAGTCACTGTTATAAAATGTGGTTGGTTTTGAGTCCAGTTGTGCTAAATATATGTGGATCATACAAATCTGCAATTATAACGAGGAAATGGTAAACAAAACAACCACGCTATAACAGAGCCTGTTGCATGCAACAACAGTGACTGAAACAGAACAAGATCTGCCTGTAAGAAAAACTAGAAAAAGAGAGCTTAGCTCCTTAGTCCAGCATGCCTGACTGTATTAATCTGGACCAGTACTGTAGTAATCCTGCAGGAGCAAGGTTAACCAACATAGTGAGTAATTGGCCACAACCTGGGTCTTGTAACTAGAAGACTTGTGACAGAGTCAGGGTAAAGTGGTGAAAGCTTGGGTATTTTCTGAGAGTAGGCTATCACATGAGCTTCAGAAGAATCAAAAAAATGTGATCTCATCCTCCTTCAAAATCACATTAGCTGCTTAAACGTGCTTCACTTATAAACATTAAGGCAGGGGATGCATCATTATAACATTGGTATCATGTACGATACTAGATATTGTCTTATACACTGGATATCATCATATCATGATATGAGTGATTTCAGTGTTGTCTGTTCCTGGTTCTGAATGCTGCATTACAGCATAATTAAGTGATTTTTTTCAGCTGAACAACAATTCAAGTATTTGCTTTTTCTCATTTAGTCATTATATACACATGAAAAACGATTATTTATCAAAAATTTCACTGTTTTAATATTTTGTGAAAGTATACAATAGCAAAACAATATAGTTGCAACTTGCACTATCAATATTGAAGAATCCGGTCCCAAAAAAAAAGAAAAAAAAAAAGAGAGATTTAATTTTGCCCAAATAAACCAAACCTAATGTGACTTCTCAAATATTACTTATAACTGAACCTTACGCCAACTTCACAGAAAATACAGATATATATATATATATCATGTATCACTGCTCAGCCTTAAAAAATACCAGTTATATGATTTTTGGTCCGTATTGTCAAGCCCTAGTAGAAGTGCACTCAGACTATTATCCAGCTTATTTTGTCAAACAGTTGGTCTGAATTGAAACATGCATCTCATATCCTTTTTCTCTATTTATCAGCTGGACAGGACCTGAGTGAACTCTGGAGGAATAATAAAACTGAGCTGAAATTTGAAGTCAGCCTCAGATTTAAAATTATTGTGCAAACAGTTTTAAAAAAAAACTTTTTAAGCCTGAGGTTTGGTTACGATTCAGAAACTTTTCGTTTGGCTTTGGGGTTTCTCTTGTCCTCCAGCTGTCCTTCCTTTGCCTCTCCTCCATCTCCTTTCCCCCCCTGTTTGAAATGGGGCTGTGCTCTTAGCAACGAGCCTTACATGGACTCGAGACAGAAACTGACCAAACACTCTCATCACTCACTCTGCACAGTTTGCATTCATTTAAAGCTGCATCACCGTTCCTGCTGAACAAACTCAACCAAACTGTGGTTAAGCAATGACTGTCAGGCCAGGAAGCATTCGGGAAAGATGGGCTCTGGCGGGAAAGTGACAACACACACCTGTCCACGGCTAACAGGCTCCCATTGCACAGTGTCCCATGCATGTAGCCTGGGCAGATTCACAGCTCAAACTTCTAAATATCTTAACAGCAGGCTCTTGATTTCTCTGGCAGATAAAAGTTTGAGGCTGGCAAAAAACTCTGGATCTAGTTTGCGGGTTTAAAAAAAAGCATTCGATTTCCGCTTTATTGTGCTTTTTTTTAAAAAAAAAAACAGTTAGTTTCACTTGTTATTGAATGAGAAAAAAACTCTATGAGTGATGCCTCACTGGTGCATTTATCAAACATTTTACAGAGACTGCTGGAGCTGCTATTGCTGTTGTTTTTTGATAGAGTAAAATCCACCCGATAGGTAAATACAATGCAACTTAACACCCAGCAACATAATTTGGTGAACTAATGATTTGCACCTTTGTCTTGGATGTGTTACATTAGCGTTGCTCCAGTGAGGACAGAGATTTAACTTGCCAACATTTGCAGCTTATATGACAGCAAATACACATAATGTTTAATGTGATTACACTTGGTTTAATGAGAGACACCAACCTTGAAACTCTTTGTATGTGATATTTGTCTTTTACTAGAGCCCCATGCTCACCAATGTGTGAAGCCTGACAGACCTGCTGTACTGTGTTTAAGCACCTGATGCTATCAAACAGCAGAAGTGTGGACCGTTGTTTTCAGCATGATTTAATGATTAATCTGATGGAAAGCAGTCGAGAAGTAGTTTTAAGCCATGTGAGATTCATGCCTCCATCAAATGGGATTGAGTTTACCTGACAAGAGTCTATTTAACTTTTTTCCGTAAGCAATTTTTAAATATAGTGTTGAAATAAACCAAGTGAGAATATAATGTATGTAAATATTTTTGGTTAGCTGCCTGACAACAGAGGTCTAAGACCACTAAAAGGCCAAGCATGTGATGCACCTGATTCCTTATATTGAAAATAAATAAAATAAAACTTGATATGCTCAATTTGAAAGCAGTGTTGGTCTTGAGTTCGTCTGGTAATAAGTGATTCAATAAATCATGGCGTCAATATGAACCTCTCCCAGGAAAAACACAATTGTCACTCTTCAGTTGGATCTGTGTGTAGCTGTCTCGCAGCTCATCCCCTCTTCTAACTCACTTTCTTTCCCTGTTTTACACACACAAACAAATGTTTGTCCAAGTTAACTCTGCTGAGTGGGCCACAAAAGCTAGTATTGTTGTCATGTCATGAGAGGGGAAGGCCAGAGACAAAGAAAGTAGAAGGGGGTATCAGTGTCCCCCAACACCCCATCTCCGCAGCTCTGGTACTAAAAAAGCTACTTTACTGTAGTCAAAAAGCTAAAGGCTCTCATTATCCTAACCCTCTGTGGTCCAATCACACTGCCAAGCCCAGAGTCCTATATATAGCTGATTCAAAGCATTAAATCACTGAGAACTTCCATCCGACATAACAGAAAACGTGCACTTACATGAACTGAGAAGAATTCTTATACATACACAGCTGTAAAACAGTTGAGCAATAACATAACTGACACCCTGCATTACAGGAAATCGTGCTCTTTCTTTGTTATTCTAACACATAAAAACAAAATCAAAAGCAAGTTCAGTTCTGACTCATCATTTACTTCCATTGTAAAAATCGGTCGATCAGCTCTGAGTCATACAGCTGACTGTCAGCACCATCAATTGTCTCATTCAATAAAAAGAATAAGAGAACAAAATTCAGAGCTGACTCTTGGAAAAGCCCTTACATGTAAATTGAAATCAGGTCACTCTCATAAGACATTTGTAGTTTCTGTCAGTATTCTGGTTTGTGTCATTGTCTACATTGTCTAGATGTTCTGCCTTTAGGTAAGAGATGTGGTCAGTTGTGAAACGGATACCTCCTACAGCAGAGTTAACACATGTTGTGTTGTTAAGTATTACAAAAACTCCATGGTCTGTATTAGGATATAATTAATTGCTGAAATGACACATCCCTTTAAAGAGCTAAATAATACCCGGCTCCTATGACACGCCGGTTTGAAGATCGTGCTCGAGTTGGTGTGAATGTTAAGTTTGATGAAGCAATATAAATGAGTCATATTATGTTGTTAGGTGTGATGCCAAACAAGATTTTGCAATCTTCAGAGGAAATCTGAGGGCTGATTTTATCATAAATTGTAAATACATTCGAAGTAAATTATTATTTGTTGGTACTTAAGAATTAAGCAACACTATATAATTTCATTATAATCATTTGCCAGTTATAACTGCAGTGAAATTGGAAAGGTATTCTTACAAATAAAGACTTACTTTCTACGCCTGAAGCATCCATACATCCCAGCCATGGTGTAAAACTGCAGTGAAGAAAAACTTGAAGAATCTTTTCCAAAACAAATTACTTCTTCCCCCCTCTTTGCAAGATTGATGTTCCTCCTAGTTTGACCAAAAAACTGATAATAAAATACTCAAATACAACACCCTGAAGTGTTGTCCCGCATTAGACTCCCTTTTCTTCCTAAAAACCAGAGACTTCTCCTTCTTTGCAACAGAGAAGATGCCACTCCACAAGAGAAGATCGTCCTCTCTTCCAAGTTAAACCATCTTCTGAGGTTCCTCCCCCTTTGGAGCTCCGCTTAAGTCAAATTTCATACAGAGCTCCCTTCTCCAAAATTTGGCAGCAGAGGCACAACAGCAAGCCAATCTTTACCACGCTAGTGCTCACATACAGCAGCAGCCAAAGTGGGATTAGAGGAGGATCAGAATATCTCTGGATTCTAGGAAAAAGTTTGAAAAACAGGAATCTCTTATTCATACGATTCAGAATACTGATTTTCCTAAAAAAAAAAAAAAACAGGACACCGTCCGTTCTATATTATTGCGTCTAACCAACGAAGTACAGCAAAAATGGTATCCTTGGAGTGGTAATTTATGGTAGTAAGCTAGAGGAAAAACAATAGACTACATGACTGACTGAGTGAGTGGCTGCATGCCTCACTCCTCTCCTCCCGGTCACTATGACTGGTAATGCAGCAGAGGGAGGGCTGGAGGAGGAAAGAGGATAAAGAGGGAGGAGTTGGGGAGGAGGCAAGTGTGAACAAGAGACTGCCCCCTATGACCTTATCCTCTGTTTTCTCTCTCTTCACTCTTTACTTCTGTACAGAATTATTACTTCTGTAAACAGAATAGTGGCAATACTTTATTTCTCTAATGAATCCCTGGGTTTAAAAAAAAAAAACGCTTTAACTGTTCGATGGCTAGCTTTAAATTTTTGTGACTTTGATGGTCATATTGGAGGACCACTGCTCATGGCAGCACTTGTTGACTGACAGCAGTGAAAACTGAGCGTCAGGGTGGTCTGATATAGCAGTTTTGAAATAAACTGTAAGCAGGAGAAGATACTTTTGCACTGAAAAATAGGTCTGTAAGAGCACTTATAGCGAACAGCTAGTCAGCATGTAGCTAGCTAGTTTTAGTTAGCTAGCAGCTACTGTCTTGATAATTTGTTTGTGTAATGTGGCCAGCAGCTTGAATGTGGTTGTTAACAGTGCATCTGTAACCATGATCATTTAAAGGTGCTAAGATTGATATATATTTCATATTCACAAATGCAATGACTACATGTAAAGTAAGGTCTCTTTTAGTAAACCTTAGCCTGACACCAGACTCCATGGAGCATTTTAGCATCTTTAAGCTCACACTTTTGTATCGCAGCTCAAAACTTAAACCTCACTGTTTTATTTTGAATCATTCTTGCTACTCTTATCAGGGTTTTTTTCCCCTCAGATTTACCAGGTAGCTGTTTTAATAAAAAAAACTGTGATAAATACCCTGTAAGCTACATGTCCACTTCCACACAAGAGAAAACAAAGTCAAGAACTAGCTGAAAAACAAAGTGTTTGCAGGGAGATGGTGGAATTAATATTCTATCGGATTTTTTAGCCATACACAGGGGACATATTGGATTTGATATCCAGTGGCCTCAGGCTCCATTCTGTACTTAGTATCCCAATATATGGTGTTGTTCTACTTTCATATAATGGATTAGCATTTTACAAATTAATCAATACACAGCACTTAGTGATGACAGCATCGATTTTAACTGCTGACAGATGCTTGTCATGGGACCTCTGTAATGGAGGTGGTAGACACCACCATAATGGGTCACCACCATCAGCAAATAAGCCTGCATGTGGTCGGATAGAAAGTAGGCACAGTGTGATCAACAGTATCTCTCTGATAACAGATTCTGTCATGCCTTACTGAGACAAAAATGTGCAAAAATGTGCTAAACTGTCAAACTCCTGCATGTCACTGTTCAGGGACTGCTTGCAACAAAACCAGAGCCTTGTGTTAGTCATTGTATGTGTCTCAGGATGGGGACTAGCAGTCGCACAACAGCCTGTTGCAGCTAATCACTGTAAGTAGGGAGCTTATCACTACAGCTCTGAGTGCTTATGTGAGTGTGGCTGTGAGGTGACATAAGGGTTGATCCCGAGATTCCCTGCTGCTAGATCCTCTCAGACACACACAATCGAGAGAAGGAGTCAATTTTACCAACTATCCACTTAACTAACATGATTACTGGAGGATCATTAAGGTAAAAAACAACCAGACTTTTTAAATTATCATCTGTGATGAGGTTTTACTTTACATGTTTTAATAGTCCAATGATTAGTGAGATTTCTGGTGAAAGTTTAAAGATTTGCCTTTTGGAAAATGCTTCGTCACCCAATTGCACATCTGAACTGAATCCTAACAGAATGTATCCTCTTAACGGCAATGATAAAAAAATAATAAGACAAAATCCTCAAATCTCGTTAATCATCAGACCGTTCATGGAAGAGTGGTGACAGTGGAATGTATTTCTCAATCCCAACATGCCCAGACTGAGTGATTCATTTTTATAATTCCAAACATGTTGAAATTGATCTAAACTGTCCAAGTCACTCAAGCATATGTGTGAGTGTGTGTGTGCATGCATGTGTGTGAGAGGAGAGTGTGTCAGTGTAAACAAAGAGAGTCAGTCTGCATCAGTTCCACAGCTCAGCAGCTCCATTTCAACAGCATAATAAAAACACACAGTCACTAAGATCAGTTTTGGCATGCTGGGATTGAGAAATTCATTTGCTTACTAACACACACACACACACACACACATACACACACACACACACACACACATACAGTACACTATAGAAGCGTCTACAACATGACATTGCCAAGAAACCATCAGGAAGGACCCTCTCAGGATGAAGCAGTGTTGACAGAGGATTTCCAGCATTCTAATGGATGTGTTAATCAGTGTTTCCACCACCAATACATTTGGTGTTGCCTCGGCTTTGCTGGAGATTAATTCCAGGAACCAGGATCCTGGGATTTCCCATTCTGAATCTCTCCGTCTTCGCTGAAGGAGGAATGTCAGACGCTCAGGAATTTAAATGAATCGGGCACATAGATTCTGTTCATGATTTTTTTTTTTTCTTTTTAGAAAAGTACAAGTATTATTTTCTTACAATCCTGCAGCAGGGATGACTGATCTGTGTTGGTTTATGTACTTATTTTGAAACTGACATAATAGAGTTGAGAGTGAAACTTAAGATAGCAGCACGAGAACACTGAGAAAACAAAAAAGCTTCAAATTTAAAGAAATGTGAAACACATCCAGTCTGGTTCCTCTGACATAAATCTGGGTCAAACCAATTAGACAGGTTAAGTTTCATTTGACTGCCAGACAGTGGAGGAGGCAGTGACGCAAAGGTTTGATTGAGCAATACAGCACAGACTGATGTTCACAAAGAGGCAGCACTGAAAGAGAAACAGCCCTACTGTTGTAGTGAATTTTACATTCTGGATGTAAAACTCCAGAGAAGCAAACACACTGGATAAGAAACCCATGATGCCCTAAAATTACAGCATGTAGACCACAACTATCAGCATTTTATCTTCTACAGGCCATCAGAAACGGTAAACAAGACTGTGACAGTACAGAAGCACTCAATCAGTGCGCTATTATTTGACAGATTATGTAGCTGAATAGGCCTCTAAAATATCTTGCTGCATTTTTACCATCCAGATAGACAGATATCAAAGATTCCCCAAACACCAATATTACTGGAGTAGGTAAAATAACACGAATCAATATGAATCATCGCTGCACAACAAGTTGTTACTTTCAGTTTTGAAGACAGAATGACAAATGTGAAAGGATTCAAGCTGCTCATATGTGAGGATTTTCTGTTTTTCTCTCCTTTTATATGAATGTAAATGTAACATCTTTGCAATTAGAAGTACTGGTATTTGAAGATGTCATCATGGTTTCTAGGATATCATGATGTTCTTTTTCTCTGTTTTCCAGCAATTGTAGATTGAGTAACAACTGGATTAGAAAAATTAGGTAAATTGCAGCCTTACAATGAAAGAATGCATCCATCATTAGAGTTCACATACTTTCTCTATAGTGCTGAACACTACAAGAGTTCAGTATTGGATTAATGAATTAAAACTGATTAATTAATTAATTAGGTAGCAATACAATTGCCCATTATTCAGTTAAGTCCCATAATTTGTGAAGAACAAAATCTTAAAATGCTATAGAATGTTTTTTTGGCCACAAGGGGGACAGTTCAACATGCTGTAAACACAACACTTTTAGAAAATTACTTCTTCCACTGTGGTCATGTTGTTGGTCTCTTTTTTGTTTGTTTATTAGCAGGATAAGTGACGGACTACCGGCTCGATTTTCATGTAACTTGGACATTTGTAGCATGGACTATGTAAAAACCACATCAGTAGGCTGAGAGGTGCTAAAAAACTGTATACAACAGTTGAGTCCAGTACTAATTATCGATAAGTCTCTCATCATGAGTGGCCACTTTCACATTACACGTAGTCATGTGACCTGTTGGCATCAGTCACAACACATCAAAGGTGCATCCAGGCATGCTGCTTTACCTTCAAAGTGGGAAAATGAACTCAGCTACAAGTCTTTTGCAAAGGAATCCAAACACACTCCTGTGGAGGGAGATTTATGACCCCCATCTGAGTGTATGAAACACCTGGTTCCTCACTTTCCAAAGATCAACAGGAGGAGTTTTTCCAAACGCAGCTATCCACTGCCTCTGTGTACGAGTATGCGTGTGAATTTCTCTGTGTCAACACGGACCCAAGAGCAAGGCACAGTTCTTCATTATTGTGCACATGTGCGTGAGTGTGTGTGTATATTCACGTATCAATCATGCAGCGTTCTGTTTATAGAGGCGAGTGGAATGTCGGTCAGTTTCCCTTCGAAGAAAAAACTGGATGCTGGTATTTCCTGAAACAGCCCTGAGTCTGGACCCGCTGAAGCCTGGGGGGGGGGGGGGGAGATTACTGGCATAAAGGAGGCTGTAGCTGTTTGCATACAGATCAATTAGCTTTCTGAAATGACCTTAAAATCATGTTTTGCAAATAGCTTTTGGTACATAAGTGTTTGCACATCCTCAACAGGTTGTGCCACACTGCTAATTAAGTGATTTCAATAAACTCATTGTGCTAGAAATGAAAAAAAAAAGTGTAAGTGGTGTCTCCCTGTCAGTGAGATGTCAATCACAGTGTGGCCACGCCCACACAAACCTGAGAAGGGGACTCATTAAAATCAGCTGTGAGGATGAACTGTGGAGATTTAAGTAAAGAAAGCATGATCCGAGTAAAGCCACAGGTATAAAAAACTAAATTAATGACGGCTGCACTCAATTTAACGGCTTCAGTTTAAGATCCTGGGGTCAGTTTGACAAAGACATTTAGACTGAGCTGTAGTGTTAGGGCAATCTCAACACTGCTTTGAGTTAAGTCTGATGGAAGTTGGGCTGTTTTCTCAAAGATTGAGAAAAAAGTTGAAACTCTGACCCTTCATCCAGACTGACTCTGAATGAACTCAGTGACAAAAAAGAGGGAAACATACTGTAGCACATAATCTGTGGTTTGTCAGCAACACTTTGAAGTGAATAATGAGACGGGAAAGAGTTTACAGAGAGCAAAGAAATCTGTGGGAAATATCCAGCAGTGGGGGACATCAGTGGTTTCATTTCATCCTGAGCCTGTGTGATGAGTTTGCAGGTACTGAAACTTGCCACATTAAGTTGCTGCAGCTTTGCTTTGTTACAGATATGTTCTAATTACTTACGATTTTGTGCGAATAGAAATGTTTGTATTGTTAATCACAAATGAAGTTTCAATGGCTAAACAGGTTAACACCCACTTTAAGATGCAGAACAGTTGACTACATGATATCTATTTAAAATAAATACTGTTTTTTTGAGAAAAAATGAGTAGTGATTGTGTAAAAGGGATAATTATTGTTTATTTTTCTTTAAAAATGACACAGCTTGAAGCTCATTTAGGACCAGCTATTTACTTTTTTGCCCATTTTAGCCAGAGCTCTCTGACACTCCGGCTATGCCAACACAGAGGTCTCGTTAAAACGAAAAAGGGATACATATTTTCACATAGTGCTTATGTTTTTCTCTATCCTGTAATTGATTTGTTGTACACAAGGAGAGCAAGAAGGACTTCAGATAAGACCCTGATAAAAGCATGATGGATATAAATATTTGAGGAGTAATAAAAAAAAAAAACTTGGTGTTTTGAGAAAGAGTTCTGTGTGTTTAATTTAGGTGGATTTTGTAGATAAAACAACTTCCACCGACCGAATTTCCCCCAGTTAGATTTCCAGACTTGTGGTTGACCGAGAGGCCCTGCTTTTTCTTCCCTCTCCTCATTCTTTATTCCCTCCATCCCCTTCCTCGTCTCCATCACTTCTTATCCCTCTGCTGGTTGGAGCTCCTCTCGCTCACCCCTGCAATGCTACGCCTTTTTTTCTCTCCTCCGTTTCTTGGTTTCTCTCGGTCTCCTATCCTGTCTATTACAACATACAGAGGCTGATCCAGATCTCTCTCTATACAGGGGAAGGAGGGAGGAAGAGGAGGAGGAAGAGGAGGAGGGGAGTCGCTCTGAGGCTCTCTGAATTCCACCTCACATCTGGAAACCATCTTCCCTCTTTCTTTTCTCTCTCTCTTTGCCAATCTCTCGCCCCCTTTCTCTCTCTCTCTCTATGTTGTAATGTAAATAGTCCTGTAATCATACTCCCGCCCTAAGCCCACCACACTGGGTGGTGTGTGTGTGTGTGTGTGTGTTTGTGTGGGATATTATACTACACACACTCCTCCAGCAAACTAAGATCTCTCCTTCTTCCTCTCCATCTCAGGTCCCAGCTGAGGTTTATGGAGCGATAAAAACCAAACAGCCGTCTTTAACTCTGCTTGCACACACACATACTTAGCCAGCGTGTGTGCAAGCAGAGTGTGTGTGTGTGTGTGTGTGTTGAAGCAACAAGAGGGACACGAGCAGTTAATTCAGAGGGTTTAACTGAATGACGACAGCCCAACAACCTGAAACTGAGGCTTTTACCGAGCGTCGACACACAAACGATGCGTCTGGCTGCTCCAGCTGTGGACGGTCAGCGAGCCTGTCGTCAGGTTTTTGGACACGGCTGAACTTTTCATGGTATCTGGCCAACAGCAGCCAACTCAACACATGTGCTCTCCTGTTTACCCAAAGATATTCTGCCTCCACATTTTTGGAGTTTTTCCTTCACTGCAGTGTAAAAGAGGTCTGAAATCTTCTTCACTAACCAGCTAATGTGTTCCATATGGACTTCCTATATAAGCTGGATCCAACCAGTATTTCCCTTTTTTATACAAGTCTAAAGGCCCATTATGAACACCAGTTTGTTTTTTTTTTTGTTCATTATTGGTGTGTGACACCTCTTAGCCATAAAACTAGTGTAGTTTCAGCATGTTAACAATGGTGTCTGTTTATACTTGCACGTACTATTAACAAGTATTGTGATGTGTTTGTGCTTGTGTCTTATGACGGCAACTGATTTATTATACCTGTGTGGCAGATGGGCGTTTATGGGATGCAGTGTAGTCATACAAGGTTAAACTATGTCTTCCTTTATCGTTTTATATATTAAATTACTGACACTGTACAGTATGCAGCATGGCTGTAATTATCTCCTGTTGCCTGGAGAATGCA
Organism: Acanthurus leucopareius; assembly: GCA_029814765.1. Lineage (NCBI taxonomy): Eukaryota > Metazoa > Chordata > Actinopteri > Acanthuriformes > Acanthuridae > Acanthurus > Acanthurus leucopareius. The sequence goes on along the minus strand of JAQMCX010000058.1, from coordinate 5,113,381 downwards.
ACTTTTCACAGCGGGTCTTAGACTATTTCCCTTCACAAGTTCTACTGTCGATTGTCTATCTTTATTTTTTTTTAAACGAGAAAACAAAGAAAGGAAACAAATGTAAGTTTCTTGATGAGCTCAGTTTGATCTGGCACATTCATTAACAAGAGTATGTGCTAACTGTATTTGAAAAGCTGCAGGAACAAATAAAAGCACCAGCGCAACACAATAAAATACAAAGCCCAGTTTCTAAGCAAAAATACTTCATCAGCCATAGTTTTGCACTGTTAGCTCTTTCTCCACGGTGACTGAAAAGTCTGCTAACACTAATTTTCACTTTGCATTGGTCAAAAAATGCTTGGCTTGTTTGTGTTTACTTAAACATATCACAGCTGTCTTGGGTGGTGCTAAGCCCAGGATGCAATGATAGTCATTTGTAAAAGTGAAACGTAGATGACAAAAGAGGAGGAGAATGCAGACAGTCAAACAGTCCCTCTGTGTCAGCTCAAACACACAGCCTACATCCGGTGAATCAAACTACATCAACTCAATCATCATCTGAGGCTACATGAGAAATAAACCAGAATTTTGGCAGGAATTCTTCCCCACATTCAGGAAGTTGCAAACTTCCTCATCATCCTCCATAAAATTGAGGACCACACAAGGGACACATTAGCATAAAAAATCAGCGCAGCAGAGGCTCCAATATCCTGATTTGTAGTCCTTTCCACGGTTCAAACTCCTGAAACACTGAATCCTACATTTCCCATAACACAACCAACAACCTGATTTTGTCACACACTTCATGCCTAGTGAATCTCCTCCGGAAGCAAACAAGATCACAACTTTTCTCACACGTTGACAATTACTAGCCATGACCTTCATATGTAAAATTTGTGAACAGTCTTTCAATAAAGCAAGAAACATGGGACTGATAATCTCAGATCAACTTTTACTGAGGCCACAAACCAAGCAAGAAACATGTGGCAGAGAGCATTCAGTCCGAGGGAGCAGGATACAGTGAGAGCTCCATGTCTAATTGTCTAATTATGTATGAGTGAAGTCTTCCTCACTGAGAGGAACAGTAAACAGGACGTGTCTGCAAAACCTCGGAGGGTTTGTTCAGTGACCCAGTGGCAGATGACCTGATCAGTCCTCTAATCAGGAAAGCCATGACTGTTGACAGGCTGCACACAGACTCACACACACACACACACACTCACACACACACAGAAGCATATTTATCAAACCTCTCAGTAAGATTACCTGCACTGATGCCCTTAAGCTCGTGTATCTCTCCCAGTGTGATAACGCTAACTAGATTTACTGAAAAAGACGAGTAACCATCATCGTTCATCAGGGCTTTGAAGGCTTTAAATTGAGCTTCTTTATACTCATTTACAGCACAAAGGCACACTACCATCAGATGTCTACATTGCTCTACAGTATGAGGCTCAGATCACCGGAGCGCGGATCAATAGAGCCTTTCATCCTCTCACGCTGATGGACAACATGATTCTATTCTCAATCAGTGACTGTCTGTGTTCAGGATTACACTGGTTCCCACACAGTGAAAGATAGCTGTTTAATCTGGACCGTCCTTGACCTGCCTCAACCAAACATGAGCTCATGTATACACACACTGTGGCACTGAGGGAGTGTGAGTGTGTGATGTCACTGTATTACTTTATGAGGAAGAATGACCGGAGAGAGAGAGGCAGAATGTGTCCTCAAATAAAAAAAAACTGACTTAGGGACAACTTGCATGAGAGTTTGTACACAGTTGGTAAGTGCACACACTTGTGAGGGAATGCGTTTGAATGCACTGACAAACTACAGGAAAAAACATTAAATACAGTTTATCTGAAAACAACTTGTGGAACAGATTTTAGCCCAGAAAAATACATTGTACTGACCCATTTTCATACAGAATAATTCCTAATAAGAGATGTAATATCTAAACTGACCTAATCCAACCTTGTTGCATTGAATAATAAGACCTAAATAAAAAAGTCTGTCATTAAACATCACTATTTAATTATTTCTATATGTTTCTTTTCCTTAATTGGCAACAACACAGCACAGTTTAGCCAATGTTTTACACTCACGACTGACTCTAGAACAGTTAATATATATACGTCATAATTACATAATTTCTCAGAGAATTATCATGAAAAAATCTAATTAAAAACTAACGATTGGACTTTGAAGAACTCCCAAGAATAATCAGGCTCCAGCCCACCAGCATCGCCCCAGTGCTGCCACCAAATCACGATCCAGCCACAAAAAACACTGAACAACTTAAAGCTACGCACAAACAAAAGCAAAGCTTCACAGGACACTGTATCGACCTCACGCAGCTATCGATCCCTCTCTCAAACATCATAATTCACCGCAGCCCAATAAACTCATCCCCGCGCTGATCGGAGCTGAAGTTGCTGTTTCTCAGCGACAGACATGAAGTCCACTTAAAGCTCATAAACACTTACTGTGTCTGCTGAAGCTCAAACGGTCTCAGTGTGAACTCATCCCTCAGAGACTGAAACCAAGACATCAGCGCAGTTAGTTGACTAATGATTGGATTATTTGTCTCAGTCCTGAGTGGCGTCCTCTGCTCTGCCGCGCCGCGTTCATGTGCGGCTCGGAATGTGTACGCAGTTAGAAAAATGAAGGAATGAGAAAAACCGCGACTTTACTTAATTACAACGCCGTCAACAAGTGTAGTTTACCATAAGAAGTCTTTTCAGTGACACTGAAACTTGCAGAGTTCAATAGCCCACTTTTCGGTTGATTTCCATTAGAAGGGGCCATATTAGCATAATACAGTTTACCTAAACTATGAAATAATAAAAATTAATGGGCTCAGTTTTAAAATCTGTATCTCAGTGCCTTAAACATTTCTCTGTGAAGTAGATTATGTAATAAGGAGTTTGTGACCACACATTAGGCTACAGGTTCCAGAGTGTTTCATTTTGTTTAACATGATAATGCCAATGCTACTACCGTTTGACATTGAATTATGCCTAAAGAAATGTTAACTGGCAGATTAAGCTTTGAGGCTAATTTTTGTTGCATTTTTTGTGGTAGAATCACTAAAATATATTTAAAATAATGGATACTAAAACACCTAATGCAGTAACAGGATAATACTTACCACAGACAAACAAAACAGAGCAAAAATTATACATTTGTCATTCAACTTACTGCCATTTTTGGGGAAATAGATAACTTTGTTAAAAAATGTAGTCCAAAACACACTCTGATTACATCTCAGAATTTCTCATATTTCCATTACACAACATTTACAATTGAGTCACAACTATGCTTATGAAAATCAAATAAATCCATTTCACAACTAATAAATCATGTTAAAATTCTCTTCAACAACCCACTGACATTTCAAAAGCTTTCAAGGCACAGGTTTACTCCCAGTTAATTAGTTTACATTTTCACAAGGAACACTCAAAGGCAGCATAAGGACAAAGCGGAGCACCGCCCATCTGACTTTAGATGAGATAAGAAAATGAGGTCCGCTTTAAGAAATGTTCAGATTAACAATCGTATATTTAATTTGAACATCTAAAAGAAGTGATGAAAACAAACTTTGCCTGCACAATTTAATATCCAAACTATTAAAAAATGCCACAATAAATTTGTTTGTCAGACTGTGCAGTCTGTCACTGGAGGAGAAGTGTTTGTGCATGGAGCTTTAACCTCTGGCACTGTGGCTATCAATCCAACTAAACATGGTACTTCAGCTCCAAAAATATGTCAGCTGGCTCAGGTTAAATATAGTTTAGTGGAAAATGACAGCACTGCCTTTACATGACCTGCAAAACTAAAGCATCTCACTCTTTTTTTCTGCCTTTTTCTGTAAACTGAGAAAAACAGAAACCAAATGTTTCACAAGACTGAAGTTTGTGTTTCTTTTAGCATTAAGGCATAGTAGAGGAGGAAAAAAAAGGTCCTTTGAGGAATAATACTGCCACCTAGTGTTTTAAGCCTGTAAATGTAATCACATGCTGCATCTTAAAATGTTTTTTGATATGAACCTTGATGTTGCTCTTGTTTTAAAGATTTCATACAAATAAATGTGTTTTGCCTTGTATCATGTTATCTACCACAATATTTAACACTAGGTAATGAATTAAAAACAGGTCCAAAAATTGTAAATTTGCTGGTAGTGTCCTAAAAAAACTGCTCAAGTATTCCAAACAAGTGACAAGATAAGTAAAAGAAATCAGCCTTTAATTCAGTCGACAATAGTCAGCACACATATAAAAAACAGTAAAAGCACTAAAACAGAGGATGACAGCTGGTATGACACCTTTCATATCCATATACTGTCCTCTTTCATCATAATGAAACCTTTAACGATATTAAAATGATTACAAAAACACCTTGATGAGAAGTCAGACTCAAACATGAACAAATTATGAGTCAACATATGTACAAAATACAGAAAATGTTTGTCATTATTATTCCATGAAAATGTGAAATGCTCCTGACTGTTTTCTGTAACATAAACTCACTTACAGCCTCCCTGCTGCTTTAAACCTGCTCAGTAGTCCGTCATCTGCCCTCAGAGGAAAGTACAGGGTCCTGGTTTTGTAGTACTGGGGATCTGACTGGAGGTTTTGGATGACATCTGCGAGAAGGTGGGCACGCTCAACTCCACAGCCCGGCGCGTCGTAGCCTAGCTTGGTGAAGTGGATGTGGAGGTGGAAGTAGGATGGCTGGTAGTGAAAGTAGACTCTCAGTTTACTGGCTGGGAGGTTGTAGTGCTGCAGGATGGCCTCCTGTAAGTCACAGGGAAGCAGGTTTGTCATACTTCCTTTACATTTGACACCAGAAATGTGTTCAAGGCTGTTTTTTTTTTTTTTTTTTTTCTCTAATTCTTGATTGTTATATCTCCTTTTAGCTCTCTAAATGTGAAAGGAACAAAGACGTGGTTGGTTGAAGATAATGGTTACAACACTTAACGTCACATTGATGATAGCTACAGGAAGAAGAGAAAGAGAAGAGGACATTTTCTGCTCTTATTTTCACTGTGAAGACTCTCTGCAATAACCTCGTAACCTCACCTTTCCTTTCTGGAAGATGTTCTGCAGCAGTGGTAGATGCTCTGGTGTCAGGTCCCTGAGACTCTTGATGTCTCTCTGATGTGTTATGGCGATCAGGTATAAGTCATCCACCTTAAAAATAGGAAAGATGATGTGAAACTGTTAAGTCCAGTTCACTAAGAAACCTTAAGTCTGGCTCCCACCATCCCTGTTCGACCTCATTGTCACTTTGTGCGCTGGAGCTCTTCTATGGTCAAATGCTTTACGTCAAATGTACGTAAATTGTGAGCCATCACTTAATGCCACATGACATTTCATTAAGTTTTTGTGACAGAAAACTGACTGAAGCAGCAGTCATGCATGGATGCAGCACCTGTTAACCTTAATGGAGGTATGTACATGCGGGCCCAGTCCAAAGAAGTGGTCTCTTATAATTACACAGAAAAAGAATGCCGTTGGTGTTGCCAAGTTGAAACCCTCCCATGTTCTCTGCAGGGTCAGTTTCTGTGGTCTCTCACCTGCTTCTGGTCCCATTTGAAATCTGGGAGGAGAACAAAGCCAACCTTTGGGTCTGGATCTTCATAGACTATCCTGTCAGCCTCTGCCTTCTTCTCCAAGATGTTGTAGACCCACTAAGAGGTGAAAGTGATGGAAAGTTAATCCAGTTTTGTTTTGACAAGCATGCAACATGATACCAATGCACAAGTTAACACGGACCTGCACGCTGAAACTCTGCTCTTGAATGTAGGGCAGAGTGATGGACCGATAGTCCTCCTCTGTCTCCTCAACCAGGAAACTCTCCTGACGCTGGTATTTCTTTACATGCTTCTCTGTAGCTGGACACACCACCGTGGTCTTGATCTCTGCAAACAGAAAACATACAGGCCACCTCACTTTCCTCTAGCTGGCTGAAGCGACTGCTATATTCTTACAATATCTTCAAGAAATATATTTAATATATTATTAATAAATATTACTGTACCATTGAGATGAGGGGGAGCCTGCAACCGATATGTGCTGTAGATGTCATTCTTCATGTCCAGCTTCAGTCTGGATCCACTGAAAAGTTCAGCTAGGGTGTCCTCTCTGATGGGAGTCTTCTCCAGGATAACCACAGCATCCTGATCGGCGAGCTGATGATGAAATGTTCAACATTTTCATGTCTACATGTTCTAAGAATGACAGTGGTCATAAAAAAATGAAATAAGTGCACAAAAGTCTTAAATTATTATGTTTTTCTGATATTAATTACAATACAATCCAGTTTAATTTAGAGCACTATCAGACAATTACTTTGAAATATCAAACCGGAAGTCACTATTACAGTTTTCCTTTACAAGACAAGACATACCGCTTTGAATGACTATAACCATGAAAACACTTTGAGCAAACAATAATTACTCTCGACCCTTAACACACAACAAAAGTTAACTAAATTCTTTCAAGTAAACTAAAATATTGTTAGCTATCTTTCCAGGAGTCTTACCTTTCCATGGACGAAGATGTTTTTCTCCCGGGCAGAGTCACTCAAGACGGAGGATGTTTTAAACTTACTAAGAATATTTTCAGATTCCTTTCCATCTTCTCCTCGGCCATTTTCATGATCAACTTTAGCCTTTTTGACTCTCTTAGACAGTTCATCTGTTCCGGCAGAGTCGGTTTCACGTTTAGCCGCGTTGTCTGCCATGTTTTATGTGGCTGCATTTGTGGTCAAAGATCTTCCAGCTTTAACAAGAGAACTCACTCAACTGCCAATTCAAAATTCACTCCACAAACGAGGATTTGATCTTCAAGTGTTATGATAGCGATTCACTTCTTTATTTTAATTATCAAAAACACTATTCCCAATGTTCCCAATGATATACAAAGCTGTGCGTCCCTGTTAAATTTCAGATATTATAAATCTCGCAACTGTTACACTAAGAATTCATTTATTACACCGCATTTACAATAACAAAAAAATATTTTATTTATAGTTTTAGGTTTATTTCTGTTTTATTATTATATTAGTATTCTAATTTCAGTAACGTTTAAATAAACCTAAATAAACTCTCCGGTTTTCAGAGCCCTGTAATTATAAAGAAATAAACTGGGATCTACCTTGTTACTAATTGTTACTGCGTGTTTTTATATTTTTATATTTTATATTGTTATATTGTTTGTACTGAAGAGGGGAAGCAACCCAATTTCGTTGTACTCTGAGTACAATGACAATAAAGGTATTCTATTCTATTCTATTCTATTCTAATTGCAAAAGCAAACCTGATCCAGAGTGAGACCTCGTTTTTTCGATTATTTTAACACTGCCAAGTTAGACTAAATAAAACGTACAGCATCCGTTAAATTTTAAAAAAGAAAAATGCACAATACTCTACTATTAATAATTTATTGGTGGCGTATTTGATCCCTAGCAGCAGCTGGAGGATAGTTTAAAATTTCTGCCATAAAATGTGAGCGGAAAGTGAATGATTTATTGTTTTGATGTGTCATTGTACAAATTAAGTTACAGTTCCTCTTCCCTTTTCCCTTCAATATCGTTGACATATCCTCATGTCAGTGCAATAATTTTTAGAGAAACTGCAGTCAGCTCATATATTTATCTATCCTCTGGTTTGATACCAATGGTCGTGGTATTAAAATGATTGACACATCACTTAACTTGCATTTTGGGCGGGGCAAGTGCCGAGTGGACCAATGAAAACATTTCCCCGGGGTAACTCGATAATCAGGAAGTTATTTAATGACGACAATTAACACGCGCTTATATTGTGATACCAGACAGTGGGAAGACAGCGGTATGCAGGGGACGTGACATGAGATTTAAGTAGATTCAATCAGAGGCAAATCGTGTTTATAGTCTTCTCTGACAAACAAAAATGTACACCTGTGCCCGAATATGGCTTCTTCTCTTGGTTCTTCACACACTAGCTCTCGCTGCTACAGCAAAAAGAGGTAAAGTTTGAAGCTACAGTTAGCTAACTTAGTAGAAATAGTAAATTGTCAATATATGTGAGGTCTACAAGGGTATGCTAAATAGAGAAGTTGTCCTAAAATCTTATTTTTACCACCGTAAACCAGATTAATTGACGGGTTTGTACGCGGCTGTCCGTTTGTTTGAACAGTAAATCTCAGTCACATTAGCCACATTAGTGGTTAATTGGATGTTGTGTTATGATATTACGTTATGTTTTCAATTGGCTGTGAACGTTAAATTTAATTACCCCTTTGAATAGCGCTTTGTTTGCTTGTTAGTTTTACTATTAGACTTATTTTTTTATGAGTGAAGTTAAGTGAAAGTGACACCCTCTTATGTTTGACTTTAACTGTGGCTTTCATGTCTTCCACTGTCATTTTGTAGTTCATTTAGTACACGGTGTACTTGTGCTGTCACTCAGTTTTTATTCAGTCTTACTCGGTTATTTCACCCTGACCTGCTTTAAAGCTTTCCACAGCAGAAATCTGGGAACTCTGCCTAAACTCATTACTTAATATGTTCATTTTAAAGCCCCAAAGCAATGACAAACTCTTGGTAACTGTGGTTGTGTTTGCTTTCAGAGAAGAAAAATGTCCTCTTCATCATGGCTGATGACTTGCGGACGTCACTTGGCTGCTATGGGGACTCTGTGGTAAAATCACCTAACATTGACCAGCTGGCATCCAAAAGCCAAGTTTTTCTCAATGCATATGCACAGGTTTGTTTATGATCTATGTGTTTATTGTCTTAAATGTTCAAAGTTCAGTAAATTTGCATGTTAGACCAATTGACCTATATAACTGAAGCAACACACTTAGTGATGTATTTCTCTCTCTCAGCAAGCTGTGTGCGCACCAAGTCGTACATCCATGTTGACTAGTCGCAGACCGGACACGACCCGGCTCTATGACTTCAATTCCTACTGGAGAGTACATGCTGGAAACTACACAACCATGCCACAGTACTTTAAATCTAATGGATACTTCACCATGTCTGTGGGCAAAATATTTCATCCAGGTGGGATAAATAAATAATATAAATTACTAATACAAATCTAAAATGTGACATAAAAAATAGTTTTCACAAGCAGGGTACGTGGAAAAAGCTGCAAACTAGAACTTAATATGGAGCTAAAAGGTTCTCTGAAACAGCTGTAAGAACCAAAGATTTACTGCTGGTTACTGATGAGCCTAAGCTGCATTTTTAAGATGAACGTGATCTGCATGAAATTGTTGTTTTTATGGTAATTTTGTGTCTTTTCAATTGTACAGAAGACACAATGGTTGTGTTGTACTTTCGTTCTTTAGGTATTGCCTCCAACCACAGTGATGACTACCCCTACAGCTGGTCCATCCCTGCTTACCACCCACCTTCGCTTAAATATGAGAAAGAAAAGGTACAAATAGTAAGAATATTGTGTATCAGAATATGTAAATAAAATCTGGCTTAATTTGATAAACGGCAAGACAAGCAGTGTTTCAGCTGTTGTAACTAAAAGTAGCAGCAGTTCCTGACTGGTCATTCATGAGTGGCAGCATCTTGGACTCCATCAAGTCAGTGACTTCTGAAGGTCTGTCATTAAAAAGAAGCTCATATCCGTCAGCGGCTGAATCTTGTTTACTTTAGATGTCTGAGTTTAATGTCCATTACGTGACTTTTTCTTGCTGAAAATTGCAGAAGTGGTCAAAGAAACCAGGAAATAAGACTCAACAATCATGTGTTTTTTTTGTCTCTAGAATCACTTACCCTGATTTTAAACAGACATAATGGAGTCTCAAAACTACTCACTCAGCCTTAACGGACCTCTTAGTGTCTGACATTCAATATGAGTTGTCCTCTGTTGTTTGAATCTTTGTTATTGAAAACAGAAGTGTCACTTAATTCATTCATAGCGCTGTAACAGCTTCTGTCTGCAGGCAGATGATAGTATCCTGCAGGGTCTCTGCCCTCACAACTTTAATTGTATATGAATGTCATCAAGCGTATGTAATGCTTTTGTACCTGAAGTTGTGTTCGTGCTGTTTCCTTGTTCTTCACCTTTCCTTAATCTGAGGTTGGGCCAGAAAATGACTGATCTGTCAACTTTCTGGAGTTTTTATTGAGACATCAATCTGATGATGAAATGCAAAATGTGAAATGTAGATCTCAGCAGGTACTTTACATAAACATAATTTTGAGTAATTTTTATAATAACCTCATTTCCAGGTGTGTAAAGGGGAGGATGGTAAACTCCATGCCAACCTGCTGTGTGCAGTGAATGTGACGGAGCAGCCTGGGGGGACCCTTCCTGACATGGAGAGCACAGAGGAGGCAGTAAGGTTACTGAAGAGTCGGGCCAATGAAGAAACTCCTTTCTTCTTGGCTGTGGGCTATCACAAACCACACGTCCCCTTCAGGATACCACAGGTACATGACTTAAGAATTAACACCTGAAGACTTTCCTTCCAGATGTTTCATAATTAAGATCCCCCAAACTCTTACTTGTTTGTTTAATGTTTATGTCCCCTTAATGTAATGTCATAAATGTAAGATCTTGACTGTACTGGCTTGTAACTGTGTAGCTTAACACAAGAGAGGTGCTTCACATTCCTCTACTGAAGGGAGCAATGTCTGAGATTCAAATGCACCCCAGGCGAGCTAGATTTGTTATGTCATAAAATTCTAATGCCAGCCACAGGCAAAAAACCTGAAACCTTCAGCACAGAACGGTCAGTAAAGAAAGTGAGAGTCTGCATTAACACAACCACTAACATTGTGTCAGCAACTGGCAGCTACAAGCTAACAAGTGTACAAATGATATATATAAATAAAAAATGCATACTACACTTTACCATTCTACTACTTTACTAGTTGCAGCTTTCGGTGCACAGTAGACTCCTCATCTGAGTCTAAATCTTTCTATTTCATCAGTCAGCCTAGCTCAAGCAGTGGGGTAGGTTGCAGCATGAGGCCTGTGATTGCTAGAATTATGAACGAGGGAGGAAAAATAGACCTTCCACAGGCCCCCTTTTTTTATTTTTTCAGCCTCAAGTGACTTTTTAAGGTTTCATCAGGTCAGAGTTGCTACCTGATAGCAGGTGAAAGGAGCCTAATAATCATAATGACTAAGTAGATCTACTAAATAACCACCAATTTTAGATCCAAGGGCATGACTTGAAGACACATTCAGTTCAATAGTACACAGTATCAATAAAGTATCGTAGTATAGTGTACATGACCTCACAAATAAACCTGCGCATTTAATTCAAAGTAAATGATTTGGCTAATATTTTGCTAATCAAGCTCCTGGGTCTTTTTCTCATTTAAGTAGTTTGCAAATATTAATCAGAATAATTTGGGTCCTTAAATGAACCAGTCCCAACACATGTTGTCCATGTGTCATGTTTTTACCAATTCTGTTTATAGCCGGAAAAACCTTGTTGTGATAAAACAAGTTCATATGTTTACATGTTTTTGAGTAGGAACGTTCTTGCTCTCTATCAGCCTCTTGAATCTGAATCACCATTTTGAACCACAGTGGTCAGTGGTGTTATTTTTCATTTACACAGCACTTTCCACTGCAGCGTATGCAATGCATAACAAATCACCCTCCCTCTAATTATCAAATGATGTCGATTGGTAAACAGCTGTCGGTGTGGTTTTTTGGTTTTTAAATGTTGTTCAGCAAGGGCTCTCAAGTTTATTTTAACTGCTTTTTACCAAACTTTATATATTAATTTTAACATGACAAAATGTTTTTGACTGATACTAAACAGCTAGTCAGCTAAACTAGTATCTAATGCATCCAATCTGAGCTAAATGACTGGATAAAAAGTGTTGTGAAGAGACTTGGTAAAACTTGACTGAGTTGCTAACTACAGGTAACAGAAACTGGATTTTTAAGGCGAATGTGTGCTGACATATCTGCGTTTATCTCAGTTGTGCTCGAGCTTTACTGCAAAACTATGGATTGAACACCACAGGTCTGCAAACACCACAACTTTCATTGGCTGTACTTGACTGGATGCATCTGTTTTGGTGGAATTTCTATAATGTTCATTCATATAGACAAGATGTTCACTCAGTGGGATGCATTATACAATTCACTTAGTCCTCAGCCCCTAAATGAGCAGCAGAAACTCAGTGGCACAAATATGGTTTAGTGTTTGGAGTTTTAAAGTGAAAGTCATTGTCCTGCTGCAAGAGGCAGTTTTCTCCACAGTGCTGCTGCAGACTCAGAAATCTTGGGAAAAAAACAGAGCCATGATTTTCAATTGGAAACAACACCAGAGAAAAAAAATGAGTGATGGTGTTAACGTGGAGCAGAGAGCATGTTGGGAGCAGAACACAAAAGGAAGAAGTGAGGAACAAGTGCCATAAAGAACATTGTGTAAGCCGAGCGATAAAGAGAACAGCACATAAAGCTCCAGAAGAATACCCTTTGAGCCAGTAGATAACAGAGGCATTGATTTTTTAAAATACAGTGTTTTTATGAGGAGAAAGCAGAAGTTACAACCATCAAAGTGCTGGTTTTGATGTATGGCTGCATGTGTAAAAACAGGCAGGAGAATAAAATAAAAAATCTGAAATCTAGAATTTGGGAGAAACAGAATATAAGTAAAGTGAATGTAAGGAGGACTGATCTAGATTTATGACAAACACAATTCATCAGTAAGGAGGAAGAGAGTATGATGAAGTGAAAGTTGAATGAGAGTTGAGACAGAAGCTGATGTTGACATGCCCAGGAGGTTTCCCACAAAGTGGAAGCTCAGAGATGAAAAGCGGGAAAAGGTCAAGTCAGCTCGCTGTCGGCATGTGATGTGTGTGTGATACACACGATTCACACCGAATCATCTAGACATGCATGGCTATTTCAGGCAGATTAAAATTCTAAAGCAAAAAAAAAAGAAGAAGCAGTTTCTAAAATGATGAAAGCCAAAGAAGATAAAGAGATCTGAGAACATTTGTAATACACAAGGGTCAAAGTTGTCAAAATCCTTTTGAAGAGTCTTTCACTTCGCACAAGCTATCAGTTATGATAGTCCAGCATGTAACTGACTTTTTAATTTATTTTAAATAATTCAAAAATAAATAACATTGTAGCCAAAAAATAATAATTTTGATGTCACAATTCCATATGCTGTTTCTATTGTTAAGTGCATCTACCTGGTTGTATTAAATGTCATTTTGAAACTTGTTGCATGGCTCTTACAGGAGTACCTGAGTCTATATCCCATAGACACAATGACTCTGGCCCCCGACCCCAATGTGCCTGAACTCCTCCCACCTGTGGCTTACACCCCCTGGGTCGATGTGAGGCGGAGAGATGACGCCCAAAAACTCAACATTAGTTTCCCCTATGGGCCGATCCCTAAGAACTTCCAGGTATGTTCTGGCTGCTCTCAACACACCTGATCCATTTCCAGTCAGCACTAACACTGTTCCGTATCATGTCTTCCAGCTGGGCATCCGTCAGCACTATTTCGCTGCTGTGTCTTATATGGACACTCAGGTCGGGCTGCTGCTCAGTGCACTTGATGGGCTGGGGCTGGCTGACAGCACTATGGTGGTATTTGCCTCGGATCACGGTTAGTGGACACATACTTGGGTTGAACTGGGAATGACTGATTGAATCCATGTTTTATTTTTAGCTGAACTATTGGCATGTTTAGTTCAAATATTAAGTCAAATGAATATCTCAAATGTCAGCCTCTCGGCGCCGATTAGGTATGAAGCTTGTTTTTCTGAGTAAATATTGCGCACATGTGACAGTCTTGCTGCTCTTTCACCACCAGATGGCAGTGTTGTTACAGAAAATTGTGCTGTTACCTCTAACATAGTTTTGCTGTACTTTTGCTCTGTCTTTTTTTTTTTTTTGAAACTTTGTGACTTGGAAACTCAATTTCTTTTAATGTGTCCTTCAGTGAAGGATGCTGGAGTAAATCCTCTCCATGACTGTTTGATATGCACCCAGTAAAGTTCAATCAAATGCCCTAATTATGAAATATAAGAAAAATGGGAAGGAACATCAGTTAAAGTGATTGCCTTAAACCTTTGCGTGTCAAAACTGTTATTTGTATGATGCATATTCATAGTTTTAGTGCTCTTTATGTCTCCCACATGCCTCAGTCATTTTGAAGCACCATCATTCAAATCTCTCTCTCTGTTGTTCCTGTTGCAGGCTGGTCATTAGGAGAACACGGTGAATGGGCTAAATATTCTAATTTTGACGTGGCAACACGCGTCCCTCTTGTCTTCTATGTTCCTGGTGTCACCACTCATACCCACACCGACTGGTTGAGAGAGCCCACCTTTCCCTTTATCGACGTCCTCAGCCAATCACAGCACAGCTTTAAGAGTAAGGCCCCTTTACTGATGAGGATTAAACATATACAATCCTATTTTTCATATTAAAGCACCATGTATATGAAGTCACCAAAAGAAACTAATGGTCCTGTTTTAATTAAAAAAAATGTAAATCTTGTTGAGACTTGTATTATTATGCCAATTCAACATTAATTAAGTCTTTGACATGAAGTGCTCCCAAACATTTTCAGACAGGAACACACTTTGATAATTTGCCTCGGACAGTTTTTACTTCATGTGCAAGTGGTGCAATGATGATGAAATGTTAGAGCAGGGCTTCTGGTAAATTTTAGTGAATATCTTTAGTATTTTGCTGTCAGCAGCTGTGAAAGACTCTCTAATTGGCTGACCCCTCTCTCCTGCAGATGACAAAGTAATAAGAAACGTGGTGGAGCTGGTGGATGTTTTTCCCACCGTCTCCTACCTGGCTGGCCTCAGAGCCCCTGAACCTTGTCCTGATGTTTCTCTCCAGGTATGAATGGATAAAAATCTAAGGCATTTATTAAATGGAGTAGATCTCGGTTACTCAGGTTATAATTATACTGACTCCGTTGTTTTTGTTTTTTTTTAGCATTGCTGATGGCAAGTCCATCTGTTGGTCTGAAAATTGCAACATCAACTATTGACAGATTCAGTTAAAATTTAGTACATTTATTTGTGTGTATTCATGGTGTCCAGAGGATGAGTCAGTTCAGAGATCCTGTAGTCGAACTTTGCATTTGTTTTTATTTTAGCTCAGGGACAAGACACCTCTAAAGCTGATGACATTCCCATCAGCCTCAGCTGTCCTTTGCATTTTGTGTTAATTATAAAATGTTGGCACGCCAACATGCTACACTAAAATGTAAACTTTACACTTCCTATGGTAATGGTCATATAATAATGCACAGGTCTGATAAACTCTGCTTGTCAGAAACCTCAAATTCACTTTATCACTCCACCTGAAGTATTATTATTCCGATCTGTTTCCTACACATCATTGCATGTTATGTGTAAAGTTGAGTTGCCACCCCTAACAGTAAGATGTGAAAGACACCTGTCTGTATTCGTTCATAAAGCCCTACATGGCAACATTTCGCCGTATCTTACTTCTTTATTAAATTGGTCCCATAGGCATTATTGTTCAGGTGACGGGCTAATGTTTGAAGGCAGTGAATTTGGGAAATCTGCTTTTAGTTTGTTGTGCAGCACACACTCAGAACATTTTACAAAACACATTAAAGCGTACAATACAGTTGTACAAATAAGTAAATTCTGTCTATTTTTAACTTTTTTAAAATTTTATTTTAAGCTTATTAACTGGTTTTAGCATTTAGCAGTGAATGCGGCCTCACAGAGCAGCTAGCAAGACTCTGGACTCTGTCTCGCTGTCTTTTAGTGAAAGCTGCAGTGTGAAACTTTTGTCTCCTGTTCCTGCAGTGAGAGTTAGTTCTCATACACTGTATGACCCCATTCTCCTAGTTGCTGTTACTCTGTCGCTGTTGCTGCTCAACCTTAAGCTCTGGCAACCCAACATGGCTGGTTGATATTAAATGCATCACTGTCTCTATGCGAGCATTAAAATGTTGCCACAGGCTGTAGATTTAAAAACTCTGGTATACTGCAAAATACAGATCTGTAACATCTGTAAGTAATGCTCTCATATATTTAAAACTCCTGCACTGCAGGTTAAAGTCATGCAGGTGATGAGAAACTAGTGAAGAGTGCCTTGTTTTTGTTTTTTTTTTAAAGCTCAGTAAAAAAGTAGTGTTAAAGCTCAAATTGTGACTGTTACACAGACTGAGCTTGGTAAACTGTTATCGACTTCAGTTTAAACTGTTTTTCTGCAAATTACGAGTTCAGGGCTGAGACATTCCAGGCGTCTTCAGGCAGTCAGTGCAAATGGCATTGTACTGACATTGTCAAACAAAATAAATGAAGAAGTAAACACTCCATAAACAGGCCCAAACATGCCTTGTATGAATGTGATCTTATTGACTCTGACATTTATTTCCTCTGCTCTTCGGTCTGTTTTGTTGCTTTCAGGTGCAGTTGTGTACAGAGGGAGACAACCTGGCTTACACCTTCCGACACCGAGAAAGAGGAGAGGATGAGGAAGCCATGTCTTTTAGCCAGTACCCTCGACCTGCTGATACACCACAGGTACTGGAGAAGGAGTGTTCATAGAGGCTGAATAAAAAGCTTTATAAGCTGTCTAAATTTTTAAATCAGTATTTTCTGTCATTCAACAGGAAGGCATTTAATGGATTTTGAAGTCTTATTGAAATGTTAAAATGAGTGAAGGTCACGGTGAACAGCCGTTCACTCGACTGTCGTTACGGCGTCGCTCTTTGACCCCTCTGCATTGTGTGCCTGCTTGTATCGGAGGTGGCAGCTACAAGCACAAGATCTTTGAATTATTATATCCTGATGAGTGCGGCACCTGCTGTAGGTCAATTCCTGTACGGGAGAGTTTGGCAGCCTGACATTAGCCCGATGGCTGATCTCACACAATGAGTTGGCAGCTGTAGACAGCAGCGCAGAAAGGTTTCCAGAGCTTTAACGGGTCTTTATCGTTCAGTGTTTTCTTCTTTCAGATAAACTCTGACCTCCCTGACCTGAAAGACATAAAGATCATGGGCTACTCTCTGCGCTGCTGGGACTATAGATACACTCTCTGGCTTGGGTTCAACCCTAAAACATTTGAGGTTAGTGTGTCACATAACATACACAGCATGAAAATGATTTCTTTTATTACCTCTTTTTATTATTTTCTTCTGTGTGAATACATCACACTGGGAGTGTGTGTTTGTGTGCGTGAGAGGGAAAGCAACCATCCATCTTGTCTGGCACAATCTGTTGGAGACATTTTCTGTGACAGTAACAGATTATTTTTGTCTGTCTTCCATCTGTGTCTCCATCTAGGTGAACGTATCTGATGTCCACGCTGGGGAGTTGTACATGTTAGCGGGCGACCCTGGTCAGGACAACAACATGTATAGTGACTCTGACCACAATGTGATAATGAGAAAGATGGCCAGCCTGCCTCATGTGAGTTGGAATTTTAAAAATACACCCTTTTTTTCCACTCACATCTTCCTTCATTCATTAACTTGTTTACCTCTCCTCCGATTTGCGGTTGCTGTCCAGACTGTGAGTCTGCAGAAGAGAATGAGGCTGCAACTCCTCTACCTCACAGCAGGGATGAAGACGAGTGGAAAGAAGGCGTAATGACGAAAATAAATCGCAACAGATGGACGGACGGAGTACAAAGGGAAGATGGATGGATGCAAAACTTCACCTAGAGAGGGAGAATGCTTTGAATATTTTTTTTATTATAATGCATACTTGATTCAGAATTGTGTGGTACCGCTATTAATCTTTCAGGCTCAGTTCTTCAGGCTAATGTTCCTTGTTAAGAACTCTTTGGCAGACACATCTGTTTCAAACATGAGAAAAGTGAATAAGAAAGCATTTGTGCTTAATTTCAAGACATTTTTGCCCTTAAAGAGTTTATGTTTAATTGTAGTCAGTTTTCAACATGGGGAAACATTCATTAGCGCTTAGAAACTTCTTGGTTTGTCTTCTGCTGCTGAACATAACTCTCCCTGTTTTCGATGTCTGGTCTTTCCACACATGCCTTTGATGTCTGTGTGAAATTGATCATTCACTTATGAGCAGGAAGTATCACTTCAAATTTACATCACCTCTGTTTCAGCAGCCAGGTGATGGATTTCTGATTATGAACAGCAGTTAAAAGAGGAGTTCAACTTTTTAGGAAAGAAGCTCACTTTCTTTCGGAGATTTAGGTGAGAGATCAGTTCTGCTCTTTTGTCTGTACACAAAATATTAAGGGAACTTTGCTAGCGGGCAGTTAGCATAGCTTGGTTTAGCATAAAAACTATCAGCAGGGGAGCTCTTTAAAGAGGGTGTAATAACAGATTAATAATGGTTATAAATATGAAAATGTGACAAAGACAAGCAGGTTTTCAGGAAGTCACTGCTCCCTGGCAGGAAGTTCCAGGATGCAACACCCCATTAAACCAGAAGTTGTCTTTTTTCACATTTAAGTTTGTGCACAAACAATTGAGGTAAGACTTGTTAATAAGTACAAAGTAGTAAATCTGGTAGAATCTGGTACTTTTTAATGTTAATTCAAGAGTTTGGCAAGCTGTTTCCCTCTGCTTCCAGTCCTGATGCTAAGCTAAGGTAAATGACCAGCCCTGCAAAGTCCCACTGCACAGACATCTGAGCTGATGACCAGCAGATTTGTTTTTTGGGCGGCTATTGCATCATTTCCCTTCTCAATGAAAAATGATTGCCTCAGTTTTTACAGTTAATCGCATTTAAAGTCTTGTCATCTGAAAGAATATTGAAGAAACCAGGATAATTAGCTCTTTGGATTAATAGTGACACCAGTTTCTCTTTTTGGAAGAAGGGCTCTGGAGTGTACTGTTGATCTTCATGTCTGCTTCAGGTGGTGTCTCTGTACTTTGAAGTACAACAGCTAAAAGGGACTTGCACAGTGTTATACTGTAGGGTTGAACAGTATGACATTTCTATTTGCACTTGATGTCACTAGCAGCTATTTGCCTGTCATCTTGTAAACAGTAAGCTCAGATCAATTTGTGGACCCAAAATGAAGTGAGTAAAAGCCACCCGTAATAATTCAATGCAAATGAAACAGTGTAGCTACTCCACTGCTGTTCGGATGCATGAACATTTTGTGCTGTGGCAATTTAGAGGAAAGCAATTACAGCTTGACTTTCAGGTCCAACAATGAATGGAGGCCTGCGCAGCCTACAGGAAAAGTTGACTTACCAAATCCCCTCATGTTAATGGAATGCAGGTGAATCATGTTCACAAGGTGGTTTCATCATATGCTGGATCGTGACAAAACCTCAAGATGGAATCAAACTAACTCCTTTGTTTCATATTTCCTCCCCTTCTGAGCTCGAGATATATGTCACAGTTTACCTAGTTTTTCCAGTGTGTCATCTAACAATAACATCTGGCCCCACGGATAAAATCAGTTAATATAAACTGTCCATACAGATGCTGACAACAGAAAGTTGAGTTTATCCTTGAGTTCGGTTGTGTCAGAGCAGCCTGAAGAAGTCTGAGCTCCAGCTTTCTGAAAGGGAAAATAAAAAATAAATGCTGCAGAAATAATTCAAATCTCCAGCTTGGCAAGGACACACTGTTAATATATTTATGCCTGTTTCGATTGGTTGTTTAAAAAAAAAAAAAAAAGTATTTTTCCAGCAAAGTTGAATTTGTGCTTTTTTTTTGTGACTTATGATCACAACCTCCCACAGTGTGTTTGTGTCTGTATTCCTGTGTGTCCTGCAGACAGTCTACACTCTGCTGCCTGTCCACACACTCTCTCTCTCACACACACACACACACACACACACACACACACACACACACACACACACACACACACACACACACACAACCGCACACACACGCCACTACACCACTCAGTTGTAACTCATTTTGTGCTCACCCACAGCAGATGTGTAAAGCTGCAGAGTGGCGAGGGGGGGTCCTGGGGGACCTCTCCAGTCTACTCTGTGTTTTCTCTCCTTCCTCCTGCTGTCGCTTCTCTCCTCTGAAGCAGAGAATTGCATATGCCTTGCTCTTTGGCGCCGGAAGAATTTGGACCGAAGTGAACATTTCCTAATTTGTGCACGATTCCACACACAGTCAATCTGTTCGGGCAACACAAACGGTTAAAGGGCTTGTAATTGCATTTTGAAAAATGGTATGAATTCAGTCTCATGCCTTTTGAGTTTTTTACCATTTTCAATTTCTGGGCAGTCATGCTGAACCATGTGTTGAACTCGGCTTGAAGTGAAGTCTGTATGCTACCAATGAAAAGTCAGATTTCCCAAAGAGCAGGGATGCACTTGACATCTCTCCCCTGCCAATTTCACCTCTTCCAACCATTTCTTCTTTTCATTTACTTCCCCTTTTTCATCCTTTGAACACATCATCATTTATATTTGCCTTATGGGTTCCATTTCTATAACCTATTCATATCTGTATAATAGATCAATGCATGATAAATATATAGTGCTAAAACATGATTTTTTTTTGGCAAATGCCTTCTGTGCGGGTACTTCTGTCACTGTTTTTGGTCTCTTCCAACCCCTGAAGTAAATATGTGGCTCCTTTTGCTGCTAAATGCTGCACTATATTAACTAGCTAGCTGCTAACTTTGTCCACCTGCTGCTTGGTGCTGGGCAGGTGGTGCACAGCAGGTTTATCAGCACTTCATGGTCATGTTTTGAAGTACAGGTTGAGTCAATGCAGCTGCTCCTCTCAACTCTGGCTGTATTCATGCCTGCCCATATTTGTGCCTCAGTGGTTTTATCAAATCAATATTTATCATCACAAGCAGTGATCTCTGACCACGATCAAATGGATCTACTGGCAATCACATCACTGTTACTGTTTTTTTTCCCTCTCTCTTCCTCTGCTGCCAGGCTTCTCTGTGTCTCGCTCGTCTTACCTGTTTCTTTACTCCAATCCACTCTGTCTTTGTCTCACCCTCATCGTCTATCATTATGCTTCATACACTACTAATCGCATTACCGCCATGGCCTCATATTCTGGCGGGTCGCGCTGCCTCTCTGTTAACATTGGCGATTACATTAGAGGGAAGCAGAGTATGTGTATGTGTGTAGAAACCGCTTAGCTCAGCTGCATCATGACTGGGGTTAGTCTCAAGGGTGTACGTGTGAGTGCATGTGTGCACGTGTGTTTTTATTCTGCGTGAATGAATCCAGCAATAGTAAACAAACTGTAGTGCACTCGCCTCCTGAGGACTTGAGAGTGTTTTGTCAGAGGAGCTGTTTTTCACCAGAAATGCTCTTCAGTGGCCGAATTAATGTGGTAGAGTTGGCCGTCTCTTTCTTCTGAGGCCACTAAGCTGCTTACAGTGTTTTATCTGTCCAGTTTTACATTGTAGAGATGTTATAGTGAAGTTTCAGTTTGCAACAGCTGGTCACTTTATATGAAATAATACAGTTTATAGTTCACAATAACGGACTCATGCTGCTTTTGAACGTAAATACAACAGGAATATAAATAACCATTGCGAATGATACCAGGATGTCGTGGCTGACAGAATAATCAGGTTTTTAATCTTACACAATGTAACAGAGAGACCTAGATAATATCCTGCTGTAATCATTAGCGCAGCACGCAACAAAATGTCACTGCTGCACGGAACAGATACAATCTGCTTGTGTCATGTTTTATTTTGTTGCATGTAATATGTGCAGACCTGTGCTACAGTAACAATAATTAGCTTTCATTGCATGTAGTTAAGCAAGTCAGCCATGTCATTAACAGCAGGACACTGACAGTGGAACACACAAATGGAATGCGGCCATGATTCATGTTATTAGTTACACCTGTGATTGACAGGTCACCATGCAAACTGTGAGAGAGGTCTGCAGCAGCAGCTGTGTTTAACACTATCTGTTAATTGAATTTAGTATGTTCCTGCGGTGTTTCTGTCTAAGCCTTGTGTCGTTTGGTGTACGTGTGTTACTTTCACACAGTGTTTGCAGTGACAAAGCTGCCAACACTTGTCAAGGAGCCCATGAAAATGCAAAGCTTTTAATGGCTATTGCCACAAAAATGCAGGTGAGAAAAAAAGAGGCTGTTATGCTATTATTTACAAAAAAAAAGAAAGAAAAATTCAACAACCATCCTTGCCATCTGGGGTTTGCCAGCTTGTTGGGGTTATGTTTTCATTTATAACAAAAGAGCTGAAAAAGAACAAATGCTGCTCAGTTGAATTCTCAGTATAAAAACTACTTGCTGTAAAAATGTCTTTACTTGCTGTTTAAACTGTTTTGCACATGTCAATAAACATGGATGTGGTGTCTGTGGTATCACCTACTGAACCTTGAAGTTAAGACAATGGATTCATTTATTTCTTTGGTTATTTTTGTTAAGTTTTGACAAGTTCAAATATTTTTTAAAAAGCATTAAGGAATTACTTGAAGACCTGTTTATTGTGCAATAACATTCCTAGACATACTGTTCTTTTAAGCTTCAGTAACTGCAGCAGAAACAAGCTGTGAACACAACATTTGAATATATTATCACTTCTGAGTTTATATTAGTGAAAATATGTGACTCTTAAGCTGCTCAGAGTTCAGCCAGACTGGTGGTCTTCTGTTGGAAAGAAATCCAACAAAAGTAGCCACTTGTATGGTGGATAAAAAATAAAAGTGCCTTCTATGGTCCCCCTTCTACCAAAGAAATACAAGGTATTGTATTATAGGCTGTTGTACGTGCATAAAAACATTTTACTATAAAAGCATTACAAGTCTCTGTCTGCTGGCACCATATTTTTGTTCATACCTGCCTGTTGGACAGTCTGAGTCTGTCAGTCGTCCACTGTGTTCATGTCGCTGTCTTGCTGCTGTTCAGTGCTAAGCAAGTACTATATAGATATTTTTTAGAGCTTTAATGCTGAAAACAGCTGCCTGCTGCAAAGAAAACGACCCTGTGTGAGTTGTGCGCGTGAACCAAAACAGTGAAGTTGCAGCCAGATGGCAAAAGCTGAAGGGAAGCTGCAGATTCAGGTGATAATTCTCTGTAGGTTCATCACTATGAGTGACTCCTGTCACGCTGTTTTCACATGTCATTTGATAAATAGGTATTATAAAGAATATGGATTATAGCCACTTAAATACTGAAACCCTCCAATTAATGGCCCACAGACACAGGATGCACTCCCACACAGGTGTTTTTACCTGTATGTTGCCTACAGTTGTAATTATACGTCTTCTCAGGACTGTGTGTGCACATGCAGGCTTTATGGCTGTTTCTCCTGTTTCCTCTGTTACAAATGTCAGGGCAGGACGCCTTTGTAACCTGGAGACTGGCGACCTCCGACAATCCCCCACATGGCTCTGCTCAGCCTCCATTAGAAAAGTGGTCTACTTGACTTCAATGATTGAAAACACCTGTGGAGGTGTGCACCAACATTAAGTTTGTTTTAATTTTTAATTTTATTTTGGTTTAAACTTTTAGATATCATTTTATTATGTTTCTAGTTAGACATTAGAATGCTTGTGCTGGTTTCAGTTTGGTTTTAGTTTTTTACGTACTTAGTTCTAGTTTTACAGCGGTTTCAGTGTGTTTGTCATCAGGTATATGCCAGTATGTAGCTACATGTAGGCTACATACTTTTTTAGCATCTTTCTGTTGAACAATGAAAATAAATAAACCTTATTAATTGTTGAAAGGCTTCAACTGAATGAATTTATTTATTTTTTTTTTACTATTTTTTGATTAGTAATTGCAACATAATTTTAGTTAAAGTTTTTCTTGAAAGGTATCAGTTTTATTTAGTTTCAATTAAGATACCGTATTTTCCGCACTATAAGGCGCATCGGATTATAAGACGCACCTTCAATAAATTGCCTATTTTAAAACTGTTTTCATATATAGGGCGCACCGCATTATAAGGCGCATAGAATAGAAACTACTGTAGTGGCT